>JANAVB010009196.1:7856442-8058942 GCA_029216955.1 Iris pallida
GGCGCCGGGACCGTTCGGCCGTGGAGGGAATTAAGAAGTATTCGTGGTGCACTACATTCAGACGGATTGTGTCCTATTATTGATGTGATAAGCCACAATACTAGTAAGTTGGGCTCCTTTGGATACTGGGCTAGCAACCCGTGCCAAAGCGACCGCCGGCTTACATGTTGAGATACCAGTCCATTACGACGCGGAACGTCGTAACCTTTCATATAGATAGCACCGCTGGATTGAGATTAGAATTGGGTGCAGGCGCAAGTCCTACCACCTGTAACCCTCTTCCCGAAATTCTTGAAAATATTTTAATTTTTATTTATTTGAACTAGAATACAATTGTTATTTTTTATATATAAATATTTAATTTAATTTATTATTATTATAGAAGGCCTTAGTCATGGTTAAGTTTTGGAGTGCAAGATGACCAAGAATTATGGTAAGGATAGTACAGTGGCGTACTTTGACTAGTGTATTAGCAATGGTAGGGAAGACCAAGCCTTAAGTGTGTTCTAACAAGAAAAACCAGGCCAAGTTCCGACTTGACCTCTATAAATAATTTAATTAGTTATTTATTAATATTATGCCTTCTTGGGAACCCGGTTGTACCAAGCTAGCCCGGACTGGACTCAAACCGAACCCGAGCCCATCTAAGCATGTAGTGCGTCCAAAGACGTCCATGTAGACGTATATTTTAGATATATTTTCTGGGTTATTTTAATGGTCCAAATAAAATATGTTTTCCCAAATAATTGATATAGGTATTATAGATATATATTATTTGATATCCAAGGGATATTTAATTATAATTAGGACAAATATTTTCTTAATTATTTTTATACATATATCTTTTATATATAAATATTGTTTAGGTGTTATTTGGGATTATTAGTCCATGTGTATATAGATATGTATATAATGGTATACATATATAGATAAATGTATGAAATAGTTTTTATAAATAAATGCTAATATTATGATGAAAAATATTTTTAGAAATGTTATGTTATTTCATTAAAAATATTTCCTAGGATTTTATATTTATATATATATATATATATATATATTTACCTTGAGTGTATATATATAAATATACATGTATGTATATGAATATATATACATGAATCCATATAAAAAAGGCTTCTGTAAAGTACTAAGAAAAATGAAAGGAAAAATCAAATAAGCCCAGTCCCAGCCTTAAGCCCGACCCCCACCCCCTTTCGGTTCACAACATATACAAATGTATATATATATATATATATATATATATATATATATATATATATATATATATATATATATATATATATATATATATCGAGAGGAGAAAGGAGACCGAAAATCCTAACCCTAAACCTCGTGCCACCCTTCTCGACCTCGCATAGCAGCCCCCATCTCCGCGCGACCACCGCACGCCGCCCTGCCTCGCCGGAGCAGCCGTCTGACGCCGCCACAGCTGCGATAAAGCGCGGAACAGGATGCCCTGTTTCAGCCACCCGACTTCAAGGAACCCTACTGCATAATATCTTCACTTCTTGTATAGCCGACCGATTTTGATTTCGTAAGTTTCCATAGAAATCCTATATAACCCTCGCTAACTCTGTTCAAGTAGTTTGGAAGTAGCTGCCACCAATCGCTCGAAAAATTGAGACGAACTCGACCAAAAACCTGTTCATAACAGGGAATAAAACCAGTCCAAACCACCATTTTGGAAGGCGAATTACCGCCAAACCACATCGAGTTTTCGAAATCTTTCTGAATAGTAATGTAGACAACATAAATAGGATTAAAATGCTATTAATATTTTTAAATCTAGTCGAGTATATAATGAAAAAAATCAATTCAAAAATCACAGAAAAATAAGAAGAAAACAGTTTCAAAAACTTAGAAATTAACCGATATGGCGTGCGCCCCGACAAACTGGGCAACATAGTCACAAACCGTAAGCATCAAAAGGTGCGTAAGAATGTTACGGACGTGTGGAATTTGATGGAACTTGGTTTCGCTGCGTGTGCGCGACGAAATCGATGCATATCTGTCGAGATACCCCGTATCGGCCTCTTTGCAAATTAGTCATTTACTTCATGCACATTCGTCATGTCGAGATAAAACTTGTGCCAACATGACCGTATCATTTTTTGGTCCTGTATGTCAAGTTTGGTCCGATTCTGAGAAGGTCGACCGAAATGCTATTTTGGCAGGCCCACGACCCGATCGAACGGGCGAATTCGTTCACGGCCCACCGGAATCTAACTTTGGACATACGATTGGGTCCGTCTCGTCAAATTGAATCCGTAGACATATAGTTTGACAGCTTTAGAGACCATAGGCTCTGGCACGCTTTTCGGTTCAAAGCGAGTCCAACGGCGGACATCGTTTTGGCCCAAAATTATTGTTTTGCCTCTGTGTCCCGAATTAGACTTATGGGTAGGCTATCTTAGATAATTTGACTATTATGAACACATTGGTAATATCTATTTCAGCATCTGGAGACTGTTGCGTGTATTAGACTGTGGTAGCCTACTGAGTGGTATAGTATTATCGGTTTCACCAGCAAAGGACCACAGACAAATGCACTTTCTGATTGCTTTCGATTCATAGTGGTATTTCCATTTTATGTTTATACATATGCTCTTCTTGCTGAAACATTGTTACACGGATTAGTATCATGGATCTCTACATACTATATTTCGTGATTATCGTGTTTCCGTGTTTCGTGGCTTGTTTGAGTCCATAAGTACTAGTCATGAGGGAAATATCTTAGTAGACATGTGGACTACCCAGAAATATCCCAAAATGTCTGATAGTGTCTGATAGCAGTCGCACAATTCACGCACGGGGTGCCGGATTTACTCCCTAGCCGTTCACATGTCGAATATTTCAAAACACGTAGATAGTGGTTCCTTGTATCTCTTCTTACAGTCGTCACTACTTGCCATGCCACCCTGTTTACATATTTTATTCTAGTCAATATATCCTGCCATATCTCTCCAGTTTATTCTAGATATTACATGTTACTAGTTTACTCTCTTGCTTCATTTCACATATGCTATTTTCATATTTTGTAAATTCTATTGTATTTTCGGATTGCCGTCGGTCTGTGTGCTTGTTCCTTTCTTGACTGGACAACCAACATTTTTTAGGTTGGCTGCAACTACTCTTAGCATTAGGGAGACACGGGTATACTTGCAGGCCAAAACCTAGAAGCTAGCTAGTTAGATTAAATTTATTGTAATAGAAATAATGAGATGTTGTACTTTCTTTCAAATACAATTCTTGTAGATGTTATATTAAATTAGTTCAATTTTGTGAATGAGCATTATTTGTGATTTAGAACATCATAGTGTTGATAGTGTTCTACCGCCGACTCTGTGGCGTAGGCTAGCTTAGACACGTACTCGTATCCCGAAATGCGGGTGCGGGTCGTGACAAGTTTTTTTGGTGGCCCATGCAGGTCAGTTTTTTCAAAAGATTGCAAACTCGTGGTAGTACTATATTAGTTGTACTAATGCGAGCCTGCGACTAGGAACTAGGATGCTCATTCATAATTAGGATTAATTTAATTATTAGGAGAATAACTAGGACTAGGAGTCCCTTATTCAATTTGACTATTGGGTAGTTAAGGATTGTTATGCAATTTAGGTGGGAATTTATGAATTTAGATGACTTAGGAGAATTCCATAGATACACTATTGCATTTTATATGGCGATAGGACCCAAGTGAGTGGACTATTCGTTTAGTAAAGTAGGATTTCCCTAGTCTTCAATTATTTTCGTAATGAATCATTCTATTTTCAACAATTGGGACCGAGATGACAGATACTTACATTTTTCCTATAATTGGCCATTTGTGCAAGTTATTTCCTGCTTTCTCTAACATCGTCAAACCGTATGGTCCATATCACTTATTTATTTTCCAATTGCCATAGTAATTCATTCCTCTAAAAGTCAATATTTTACTCATGGAGTTGAGCCTAACAAGATCCATATCTCTAATCCGAGTCAGCTTCGTTAAAATTCAAGATATATATATATATATATATATATATATATATATATATATATATATATTAAACCAACCACCCATTTTATTCATGAAGGCCGAAAAGGCCCAACCTTTACAAGTATACCATAAGGCGCAAAATGCCGATGCCTGTACACGTATACTGACAAAAGAAGAGAAAAGCGGGGATCAAAATGGCTAAGCCGAGGCTAAGAGAGAGTTCCAGAAGACCGTCTGGCCATACTTACAGAGGGATCTTCGTTTGCGGCACTGACGAATGGTCTTCCATATCAGTTGGTCTGCGTTGTACTGGTGGCCTTCATATCTCGCCTTATTTCAATTTTTCCAGATAACCCACGTGGCGGCTGCAGCGACGTTCTGGTGCCCATGGGACGCTGAAGCCCAGGTTTCCATGACGTAGTGAAAGTTGTCGCCCCATGAGGCAATCTGCAACGCTGGAAAAGAGCTCTCCAGACCTTGACCGGTAGGTCCCCTTGACTGAGGATGTGGTTGACTGTTTTCGATTGTCGATCAGAGCAGCATGTGTATGCTGAAGCAAGGCTGAATCCGATTTAGATGAGAGTGTCATCAGTGGGGAGGATATTGCGTAGGGCTCTCCCAATGAGGAATGACCACTTCTTGGGGATGCATGTCTGCCAGAAGGATGCAATAGTAGGAGATGGAACCATATTATCTAGGATCACTCTTCTGGCCGACTTAACTGTAGGGCCTAAAAATCGAGTTGCATCTTGAATATACTAATCAGTGATCAAGTTGCGCCCCAAAAATCAAGTTGTGCCACTGATATGAAGCTCAGAGAACAGACTGTGCCGCTGAACAGGTTGTGCCACATATCAGATCGCCCCTAGTCTTGTTGTGCCAAAATCTACATGGCATCTGACACTTAATGGCCATCATTACGTGACAGTACTGACAACTGACACTACAGTGAACGAGGAAAATCTTTTTGAATCCCGTGTATTGTGCCGCTCAAGGAGAGTTAGTAGACAGCTGTCCTGTACACTTCGTAAGTTGCGCCTAGGCGCAATCTAGACAAAATATTTAGTTGCGCCTAGGCGCAATCTGAATGACTTTGGCTCAAAAGCTGCCACGTGTCTAGCCGCGGCTCAATCAGGCGCAGTTAATCGAAGTTTGTGCAACCTGATGAAGTTGAGACAACTTGCATTCTAAAGCAGGATGACGTGGCGTACATGCCATTAATCTCTCAAGACGTGTCTAACATCCTGTACACGATTACGCGCATCTCAATCACATGATGTCACACGTCTAAATACAGTTAGAACATGTCTTAACAACTGAATGAAAGTTGGCACAACAGGAGGTTGGCGCAACCCAATATGGCGCTATCCAGCCTTGCACACATCAGAATAACTGCTAAAACAGTTATTTCTTGAACTCTATAAATAGAGTTTCCAATCATTGTGAAAGGATCAGATACATACGCACAGAGATCAACAACTCTTGCAAAATTACAGCTGCATTCTCCAGAGGCTACAGTCTTCAAAGTTTACATAGTCCAAGGAATAAAGTGATCGTCTTCTTATCAGATTTCTATAGTTGTACTTCTCCATAATTTATTATACTTTGTACGATTCTTTTTTTCAAGTTTGGAATAAACTTTTTGTTTTTGCAAACAAAATGGCGACTCTGCTGGGGACGACTTTCTTCTCCGATGAGAAGGTGACAACTCAATGTGACACTGCGTCGATCGGCAAGACGCAGAAGACTCTGGTTGTTCAAGTCAACCAGACAGCCTATGAAGATATGAATAGCACCAAGAGCAACAAGCGTACAGCGGCTATTGCCAAGAACAGGACTGTATGGGCTCCTAAATCTCCCATAGTCACTGTTGCCAAGGCGCAACCTAAGTGTTCAGTAGCCAAGACACAGTCTGTCTCGGTGGCTCAGGCACAGCTTGCTTCTGTTGTCCGTGTGCAACCTATTTATCCTGCTGCCCTGTCTACTACTCTCTTTGCTGCCAAGGCACAGTCTGTTCAAGCCATCATTGAGGGACAGTCTACCCATGTTGCTTCTAAGGCACCATCAGTAGCCCGTAGGACTATGGCACAACCCAAGCAATCAGCACCTCAGGCGCAGTCTGCTACTCTGGCGCAACTCAAGGGAACTAGTCTCTTGGCTATTCCCTCTTCTAATTCTTAAGTTCTGAACTTGGAGAATCAATGTTCTAGTGCCAACACTAGACAGAACAAAGGGAAGAGTCCTTTGACACTTCCTCAATTGGCACAATCTGTGCCTAAAATGGTCTCACGACAGAACAAAAGGAAAGGCTTCTTAGCTGACCTTCTATAAAATAAAGGAAAGCACCCTTTGGTCTTTTCTCAAACTTCCCTGGTCTATGACTCAGAGGAAGATATATCAGATTCTATTCCTTTAAACAAAGGTCTTTGGATCTCTGATATTAGAAAGAATACTGACCAAAGAGGTATCTTACCTACCCCTATGGGGTTTGGTCAAGACCTTCCCACCTTACAAATTTTACGATCCAAGCAAGGAAAATTAAGGGTATCACAAACAGAGACACCTGGAGCAGAATTTTCTGATTTACGCGCTTATCTTCATAGGCGTCAACCAATATCAACTTTGGCAAAATGTAAGAACCCTATGCCAAAGGCCAATCTGCACCAAAAGCCAAAGTTTAAAAAGAAAGACCCAGCCACCTATGCTAATGAGTTGAGTACATCTTTGTACACTCAGGGAACTAAACATCTGAAGAATAGGAGACATGTTCCTAACATCATTAAGGAATATGTTCCTCTGACTTTTCTCGTCCTGTAGTTGTAACTGATTTGCGGCAACGTCTTACACAAAGACGAGAGATTACAGGGATGTCTCCCTCACCACTAAATCGTGCTTCAGATCGCCACTGCCTTCATAAAGTCATCAGCAACTGTTGTTGCCAATCGGCTCGATGATCTGTCTTCGATCGTCTGAACTATGCTTCAACTCCTGAACATATAATAGAAGACGAAGATGAGCTATTATATGCTTCTGTCAACATGACTTCTCAAGACACTGGGGGTGGAAAACGTCCAAGACGTAATGCATCCCGTAATTCTAGTCAGCAATACTTAGATCGGATCCATGCATCCAGTGAAGGTGTCTTTCAATACACTAGATCGAGGAATCGACATTTAAACCAAGGTGTCTCTAATCAAGAAGATCTTCCCATTGCCCATATAAGAGAAGACTCTTTCTCAGAGTTTGACGCAGATAGTGAAAGTTCTGAACAAACTATCTCATCAACAGCAGCAAGAGAAGTGACGGCATATACCATTATGGAAGATCAAGATGTCTCTACTTCAACCAGTCAAGAGCTACGAATTACTGCACTAGAAGACAAATTGAAGACCATGACAGGGATGGTCGTAAGCATGTATACTATAATCGTGGCTCAACATACAGTGCCACTGATTGTAAACCCTGCTACAAATCCTGAGCTTATAGCATCTTTCGTACCTGCTAGTCTGGGGGTACCAACTCCTCAGGTTGCTTCCGTGCCAATTCAAGCTGACCCCAGTCAGTCTGGTACTGGAGGTGGTAATGACCACGCTGTTCCTCCTCCTAACACTTTTAACCAGCCTACCAATTCCCAAATATCAGGGGATGCTAATGAGGCTGTGAAACTCTTACGCACTCAGTTTGAGGCCTTCAAGCAGAAGGATGGTCTACAAAGACTGGGCATAAAGCAAACATATCCTACAGAGTGGAAGGAAGTTCCATTTCCTCCTAAGTACAAACTTCCAACCATTATGCTGTTTGATGGCAGCACTTCTCCAAGTCAGTACATCAATCATTTTGAGGTGATGACTGATCAATTACAGCCAAATGATGCTCTCCTTACCAGAGTATTCGTCGGTTGTTTAGCTGGCGCAACCTATGACTGGTATCGTAGCATGCCTGATGGATGTATCACTTCTTTTGTTGGTTTCAAGCAAATATTCTTGGAACGATTCTACGAAGGAGTCAACGATATGACGATGTCTGCTATCATTAAGATTAAACAGAGGCACAATGAATCCACAGAGAGTTTCATTGAAAGATTCTGTCGAGAGGCACTCAAAATGCCTTTAGGAACTCCATCTGCTGTAATAATAGACACTTGCAAATCAAACGTGTTGCCTATTATCAGTATATGGACAGGATCTACACAATTCCAGGATTGGCCTTCTTTCATTGTCAATGCCAAAGCAGCCGAGGTCAGTGCCAAAAAGTTCAAGCAGTTAGGAGTCCAAATGACTCATCCTAACCAAGATGAACATTCTACACCCGGAGGCAGTAATCGCAAGAATAACCGCAAAAGTAAAGAAACACTGGCCATCAATCTTAAGGACAAGGAGTCTTTGGCGGTCAACGTCACTCAGACGGCATCCACTCCATCAGCACCACCGCAGAAATCAACTCGTCCAAAAGAAGAGTATTATTTTGATGAAGATGATACTTTAAGCATCTTCGATTGCTTGATCAAAAACAATAAGCTTCAGCTTCCAAAGGCTAAACGGCCAGAAGAAGTGGGTAAAATTGATCATCCTAAATACTGTATTTATCACAGATTTATAGGGCATCCAACCAGAGCATATTATGTGCTCAAGGGTAAAATCCAGGAGTTGGTCAACTCTGGAGCAATTACTCTGCAATAGAACGAGAAAACGATGACTGCTAATGTGGTTTCTCTACAATTCGGTAATTTTCCACCACAACTTGTGCAAGATGGTGTCGTCCCCATTCCAAGGACTACTCTTGAGATCGTGAAGCTTCTACCTCCTCAAAATAAAGGTCTTGTTCCATTATCGACTGACAGAGGAGAGATCATGTGGATTCATCCAGATCTGGTAGCAGAGTTTGAAATGCCTTCCTCTTCTAAGCAAAAGAAGCATTCCAGATCTAAATCCAAGAACTGTAATATGGTATCGTTTGAACCAGTAACAGAAAAAGAAATTCTAATGGGCACTAGATCAGGGAAATCCTATCTTCGAGAATATCTCGAAAATTAAGAGAATCCTGCTCCATCTTCTGATGATGCTCCTTCATCATCTTCTTCTGGCGAGAATATACCATCCACATCCTTGCCGGTGGTCGAACCATCTCCTCCTAAACCAACATCAACAGACAAGGGGAAGCAACATGTTCGCTTTGACCAAGCACTAAAGAAGTCCTCATCTCTTGGACTTGAAAAGCCTTACAATTTTGACATATTGGCTCAATTGGCCAATACTCCAGCAAGATTGTCAATCTTTGAACTTTTACGTCTCTCAAAAGAAACTCGAGAGACGTTAAGTGAAGCCTTGATGTAGGCTGACGCTTGTCTTACTCTTTTCAAGAAACCTAAAAAGGAGCCAGTCAGCTGTGCATATTGTCATAGTGTATTTGAATTAATACCCAATATTACTTTTGCACAAGATGACATGTTGTTAGAAGACAATCGTCATGATCGTCCTCTTTATTTTACGGGATATATAGACACCATGAAAGTCGATCGCATTCTGGTTGACCCCGGGTATGCGCTTAGCATTATGCCGAAGTCTTTACTGGATGCTTTGAGGATCCCAGTGCATAACCTCTCTACGACTATCACTACCATCCAGGGGTTTAATCAACGAAGAAGTGAACCTTTGGGGAAGATATACCTAAAACTTCAAATTGGCAATCTTCGTACAAGGGTAACTTTCTATGTTATTGACAATCATGGCTCATACAACGCTTTGTTGGGAAGGCCATTCCTTCATGAACACAATATTGTACCCTCTACGCTCCATCAATATTTCGAATATGTGGATGCTAATAGAGAAGTCCAAAAGGAGGTTGTAGATCTGAATCCTTTCAAAGGGGTTGAAGCATACTGCAATGATTCTCGCATGTACAAGAAAGAATTCATGAAGGTGGTACTAGCGATGGACACGGATAAAGAACAGAAGAGTGTGCCAAATGATACTCTGGTAATCCCGGTCAAAGGATGCACCTCATGTCCTCAGTCTTCCAAACTACTGACTATCTATCTTCCATCCCATGAAAAGCAGCCCAAGGGTGATAGTCGGGAACAAAGGGAGCTTGCCTCTTCTGAGCCGCTTGTAATTGATCTTCGTCGCAAGAAGCTCCCCCTCCTTCTCGTTCTTCTTCTCCTCCTCTTGTCATCAATCTGACTAAGCCTGCTGAGGCTAAAGTCCTTGTTGTAAATGATGGTGTAAAAATCAATAAAGTATCTCCTTTGTAGTATACTGATGTCTCTTACTATACTCAGTGTTATTTGGATATGCTAGATAACTTTAAACCACTTACAATAGAAGTTATATCATCTCTGCGAAGTGTGGTAACATTAGATTCAATACAAGAGTCGTACTTCTTAGTACTGTCTCGAAAGAAAGATGAAAAGCCTATATTCTTCAACAAAAGAGAGGAACCAAAAATTATGCTCTATAATGATAATAGAGATGATACAGGAAGGCAACAATTACGACGCTATAGTCCACAATCCAAAGCCATCATCCGTAAAATTGGCTATGATTTCAGAACAGGCCTCAATAATGGTAATAGAAGGCAAACTCCTCTTCGTATTGCTGTTCCAAAAGGAAAATCACAACAATACCACAGTAAAATAAAACGGGGGCTAGGTTATGCTTCACCACTCCCAACTCCAGAATCTTCTAAATCTGATGAGGAAGAACAATCAAACTCTTCTGATATCTCATGGGATTCTGATACCAGCATCGATCATGTTCATAGGGTGATAGTATCTTCTAACATGGTGTCTGCCGAATTTTCGGAAGATGATGAAGATGACATTGAAGAAGCTCCTGAAGTGGACCCTTGGCCACAAAGGATGGACAATCAGTAGAAATTTTATTTTGAACAACGAGAACCACCTACTGAGGATCAACTAGTCCAAACGATATTGGAGAGAAGGGCGTATCACGACCAATCTTCATTAGCAAAAATCTTCCAGAGGATGATAAACAAGAGTTAATTCATCTTATTCGTGAATATATTGATGTCTTCGTCTGGAGTTACGAAGATATGCCAGGATTAGATCCTCAAATTGTAACTCACAAGCTTAACATTTTGCCGAATGCCAAGCTGGTCAAACAACAACAATGGCGATTCAAGCCTGAAATGATGGATGTAATTGATGATGAAGTCAAAAAGCTTATAGCTTGTGGTTTTATCAGAGAAGAACAGTATCCTGACTGGGTAGCCAACGTTGTACTAGTTCTGAAGAATACCGGAAAGGTTCGAGTTTGCATAAACTTTCGGGATCTCAATGATGCTTGCCCTAAAGACGAGTTCCCTCTCCCAATTACTGATGTCATGATCGAAAGTACATGCAGATTCGAACAAATTTCTTTCATGGATGGGTTTTCTGGATATAATCAAATCCGGATGAATCCTGAAGATGAAAAATATACTTCGTTTTGTACTTCTCGTGGAGTATACTGTTATACAGTCATGTCGTTTGGTCTTAAGAACGCAGGTGCAACCTACCAGCGGGCTATGAGTACTATCTTTCGAGATCATTTGTGACAGACTGTCGAATGCTATGTTGACGATATTGCTGTCAAAAGTCGTCTCAAGGAAGATCACATTCAAGATTTAAGAATTATTTTCAATACGCCAGCATCTTTTCTTTAAAAACTGAAGTGACTGTTCATTTATTCACTTTCTTTGACTTATCATCCATCGGACATTTATTGTCTCTTATTTTGAATAACGTGAATTCACGTTCTCTACACCTCTGAATTTTGATTATTTATATCAGCAACTTGTCACGTGCTTGTTACCTCTGATAAAGTTGTCTATTGAAATAACAGTATTGCTAAACTTTATATTCTGCCACGTTCACATTACCTCTGAGCAGATATAATAAATATTGTTATTTTCTAAATCATAAAATATATCATATCTAGTACCTCTGAATATATTTTCTATTCTATTACTTATATATGTAATTAGATATGCAACAAGTAATGGAACCACATAAAAGTTTTTACTATTTCTTTCTGCAAAAGAAAAAAAAGTACATTGTAGAAAGAAACAACAAAATTTGCCCATTTTTACTCTGAAGGATAGATGATTCTGCAATTTGTTTCTTCAGAACTTGAATTCTTTCATCACGAGAATCTAGCACTCTTTGCCTAGCTTCAACTCGTCCTGATTCAGGATCGAATGGTTGTAGAGCAGCAGTTCGACGTTTTAGCTCTTCATTCTGAAGACGTTCAAATTCCTTCTTCTGATTCTTCAAAATCTTTACCTGATCAACAGCAGATAGATATAATTGATTTTTTTGTTCTATGTTCCGCTCAGTAGTTTGGAGTTCTGCCTGAAGTTGAGCAATTTTGGCTTTTAGATCAGCAGCCTTTTTCTCTTCCTCTGTAGCCTTAGTCTTATGACTCTCAGCAACAACAGCTATATCAGAGTTTTGAACGTCTAGCTCAGAGGACTGTCTAGTGAAAGCCAGCAGGAATGTTTCAAAATCAGCTTTACTAATTTATGTTTCTTGAACCATGGTTTCATATTTCGTGTTTACTAGTGGCTCGATATCTCCTCCTTTCAGCTCCTTGTAAGTCTTAATTGAACTCTCTAGTTCATCCAAAATATGTTCCAAAAATGAAGCTTGAGCTTCGTCTGCTTGACTACGGATGCCTTTAATCAAGAATGTAGTGGGAGTTCTAACGGTACTGAAAGGGACATCTTCTCTCTCCATAACTCTATGAACTAAGGGCTCCAAAGAAGTGAAGAAAACTCTTGTGAAAGAGGTCACCACAAATTTGTTAGCTGCCAGGGCTCCTGGAGTAGCTACTATGTTTGTAGAAGTCTTCACAGCTTTAGTAGGTGGAAGTACTTCATCTGGAGCAATAATATTAGAAGAGCTTCCTTCCCCGGCTACAGTCCTAGTAGGTGCTTCTGCAAATCTCATATGTCATTTATGTGGATAACATATAATGCTAAAGATGTTATGACAAAATTGTTCACATTGGGAAATTTACCTGAGCTGAGTACATTATGAGGAGTCTCGATAGCTTTAACCGTTTCGGACTGAAGCTTAGACAGAGTCTCTGCGGACATGGTAGCCTGACTACTCTCTGCTCCCGATTCAGTCGGGGGTGGCAGAGTTACTGGAGTTTTATTTACTAATTCTGTTGCCACCTTAGACATTTCAGGCTGCTCAGTAGTTGTGGGTTCATTAACGGCAGGAAGTTTGATATGTTCCTTATCATGAATCACATCCTCCTCGTCTTCAGCAAGTAAAGGATCTTCATCAACTGGGCTTTCTCGTGATGATGGTACATTCGCTAAAGTTTGTTTTTCTTTAGTAATGTTGTCCCAATCCTCCTTATAAGTTTTATTGCATCGATCACTGCCTCTCCTGAATGAGTAGATACTTGAGCTTGCGAAGTATCTTGTGGGGGTAGATATTGCTGTAGAAGGGAAGCTTTTGGACTCATGGGAGTTGGAGAGGGGATTGTTATCCTGCTGCAGCCAGTACATTGGCAGGAACATTTACTGTCATAATGGTGATAGGTGGATGGACATCTGTTAGGGTAACCAATACAAGAAAAAGCAATTTAGATATATATCTCTGATAAAAATTAACAATGAGGATATTTCACAACTGTGATATTCCCTACTTGAGATAGTTTTTCTTCAGCAATGTCCAATTTTCTTTTAACTTCTTTGAGTATCGGTACGTCTGGCTCTGCAACAGCTTCATGACGAGTACCCTCTAGGTCAATCAAGGAAGCGGAAGTTCCTCCTTCTGTAAACTTCCCCTGTTTCTGAATAGAAGAAGGGGTAATGTCCTTCTCTCCAGAAGAAGAACTGAGAAACAACTGTCTTGATTGAGAACGAGTTGTTCTCGTAGTTACTGGTTCATTGATAACCAGTGATGTTCTTTTCCTCTTCTCAGGAGCTTTTGGATAATTAGGAGGATTATCTCGTTGAGGAGAGGCTGTCATTTCCTTGGTCTTTCTCTTCTTCAAACCTTTAACAGGGGATTTTTCTTTTCACATCTTTATGGATATATCTAAAGGATCTTGAACTGGGTCAGCAAAATTTATTAAAATTGATACCTCCAAGGGTACATCGGTAGGATCTCTATCTTCTACATCCCGAAAAGACTGAAGAGTACGTTTCCCCTGTTTAATTCTCTTTTCAGTTGCGAAGCTATGTGCATGATGGAAACTTTCAGCGAATGTGTTCGCTGAAGTATAGAAGTTTGCACATGAATATAGCATACGCGGGCCTTGAGGAAGTTTATAAGGCATAGAAAAAATAGCTTTTGTGCATCGGACATTGTAATAATTCCAAGCCCTAGCCCATCAATAAGATAACCCTTGGCCTGTAGGCAAGTGGTTGCATTTCCTACATGAAGCTGGTCATACCCGAACTGCCGTGCAAATCGACTCGGCAAATACGGTTCCAAATAGCATTCTTCTTCAAATCTATAGACCAAGTGAGAGGGTCGGATTATCTTAAGCCTTTGGACTTACACGGAGTGTTTTTTTAGGTAAGTCCATCATCTGTGGAGGCATAGTATCATACCCTGAAGGGGGCCAACACACTGGAAATACTACCCTGATCCACGGTTCAAGGCAAATCGACATTCCGAAAGAGCAGTATATTTCCAGTGAGCATTAGCAAAACGCCCGATAAAGTCTCCATCAACAGGTCCCATATCCGAGTTCATTAAACAGGGATGGTGTAGCAATAACCATTCGAACAAATAAGTATATGGCATTTCAGTACGGGGAAAATTTGACCGACTATCCTTATCTTGCAGCATGGTGTCTACAAAAGAACGCAATCCAGCGTTCAGGCGACAGGTCATGGCTGATAGGAGATCCATCTTGTATCCAAATACAAGACGTATTGCAGCGAACAAAATACCCTGGTGAAATCTGTCAACCGTACTGGCTCCCGGAATTACAAAACGCCGTAGCCATAAAGATAGAAAGCCTGCCAGCTGGGCTTCTGGAGACATAGGTCTGTAACCTGTCTAAGATAACTTAGAAGAACATCGCCAGCCTTGAACAGACCTAAGTCCTCAGTCAAGGTGACATCCCCATGATTATGTTTTTCCATCAATAATTGTATATCACTTCTATCAAAAGGTTCAAAGAAACGAGGCGTACAGGCTTGACTGTCCAGTGGCTTGTCCTCCCACACATGACCCAGGAACAGATATGGCATCTATTTTATGATGTAGCAAGTACCCGCAGTGGCACTTTCGTAGTAGAGTGAGCAGATTTTATAGTGACACAGCAGCTCTTGGAAAACTGTGATCATCTGGGGAT
The DNA here is from genome assembly GCA_029216955.1 of Iris pallida. Taxonomy (NCBI): domain Eukaryota; kingdom Viridiplantae; phylum Streptophyta; class Magnoliopsida; order Asparagales; family Iridaceae; genus Iris; species Iris pallida. The sequence goes on from JANAVB010009196.1 coordinate 7,871,764, forward strand.
TCTTCTTTGCTAGAGCATCTAATTCATCATTTGTGGGTATAAATTCTTCATATGGGTTGTCACCCATCGGCAGACGAGAGATATATTCTATCTCGTTAAGAGAAAATCCCATTTCTCCATGAGGTGTCATGAAGGTCCCAGTGCTTTTGTTATATCTCTCTACTAAAGCCAAGAACATGTGAGGGTTTGGATGAATGCCATATACCGTAGTGCAGATGGGATTATAGAGGCCCAGATCAATGAGCCTGTCTTTGAATTCCTCTAAAATCTATATACACAAGCTACTCCAACGCTTCATTCCAGGGTTTACCAGGCCTGTCATGCGCATAGCGCGGTCTGGATATCTTCCTTCAGCTTTTGCAAATGTATTTGCAAAAATAGGTATTCTGACTGAAAGAAGCAGGGAAGAATCCTCAGGAGGGATGCAGCTAGGCCTTAAACCTCTTAAGTGTGTGCTATATTTTTTAAAAGTGCTGTAAAAAAGGTCTTTGTTCTGCGGACCCACTTTATAACAGATCCGACCGACTCTTGCTTGTTGGAGAGGAGTCAAATCCCATGACATCCTTCTAGAATAGCTAGCAAAAGCATACTGGGATAATGCCATAGATCTCGATATTTCTGTTAGATGTATGGCATTGTTTCCCTTTAAGAAATATCTTGTCTCTTTTCTTGCCTTAGGTTGGGAGGTTTTCTTGATAGCATCCCCGAATAAAAAGGCAGGTTTTTTGTGGACTGTAGCATCCAAGCTCTGAAGAGGTTCACCGTTCATCAAGTTCAAAAGAGTTTGATTATCTTGATCTATGAGTATAGTTCTTCGTGCTTCAGGGCCATCATATTGAGGGAAGGTTACATGAGACAAATTCTCTTTATACTCTGGGACGTTAAATGTTGAAGCAAACCTTTCTACATTTGGGTCTTCCCTGAGATTAACTGCAAAGAGATATATGAACAAAAAATTAGAAGCAAAACAAATTGTACAACTTATTGAGTGGCACAGTCATTCTGAGTTGTGCCACGTAATGTGTTGCGCAAAGTCTAAGTTGCGCAACATTCTGAGTTGCGCAATAATTCAAGTTGCGCCAAATGCTATGTTGCGCGAAATTCAAGTTGCACGACATTTCAGGTTGCGCCACATGTTGAGTTGCACTTCAAATTTGGTTGTGCAATATTTTAGGTTTTACGCAAGTAGCATGTGTGACACGGTTCGTAAGAACGAACAGTATTCAAGAAAAAGGCGACCAAACCCTAAGAAGGGGTGGCGCAAAGTTTGTGATACTCCATACTCTAAAAAGAGGGGCACAAATCAATGGTTGATGAAATCATCGCTCATAAATCGAATCGACTCGCCCTTAATCACATTTCATTGCTGGGTTGGCTGTCTCTCGACGAGAAGAAGGCGGTGCGTATTATGGCACATGGGCAGGCAAAACATGAGTTGAAGGGGTAGCGATAGCCTTTCCTTTGTCAGCAGCAGTCCTTTTGGGGGCCATGTCGTCAAGAAGATGGTCGAAAAAGAGGGTTACAAAAATTATAGAAATTTTCTCAGAAGATTAAAAGTAAAAGTAAAGAATCACAGTGGAGTAAACGGAGATTATTTATAGCCAGAAAGTCAGAATCCTAACAGTCATCCTGAATCGTGCATGATGAATCGTAATTGGTCATAACAGATTGCGCGAAACTAGCGCAACTTGACTCGGTCAAAATTTTTATAAATTCAAAGTATTTCAAAACTTTGAAACGTTTTTTAAGTTTTAAAAACTTTGAAGGGGGTCATGTAGGGCCTAAAAATCAAGTTGGGCCCTGAATATACTAATAAGTGATCAAGTTGTGCCCCAAAAATCAAGTTGCGCCACTGATATGAAGCTCAGCGAACAGACTGTACTGCTGAACGGGTTGTGCCACATATCAGATTGTACCCAGTCTTGTTGCGCCAAAATCTACGTGGCATCTGACACTTAATGGCCATCATTACCTGACAGTACTGACAACTGACACCACAGTGAACGAGAAAAATCTCTTCGAATCCCGTGAATTGTGCCGCTCAAGGAGAGTTGGTAGACAGTTGTCCTGTACACTTCGTAAGTTGCACCTAGGCGCAATCCAGACAAAATCTTTAGTTGTGCCTAGGCGCAATCTGAATGACTTTGGCTCAAAAGCTGCCACGTGTCTAGGCGCGGCTCAATCAGGCGCAGTTGACCGAAGTCGCGCAACCTGATGAAGTTGAGACAACTTGCATTCTAAACCATGATGACGTGGCGCACATGCCACTAATCTCTCAAGACGTGTCTACTATCCTGTACACGACCACACGCATCTCAATCACATGAGGCCACGCGTCTAAATACAGTTAGTACACGACTTAACAACTGAATGAAAGTTGGCACAACAGGAGGTTGGCGCAATCCAATGTGGCGCAATACAGCCTCGCGCACATCAGAATAACTGCTAAAACAGTTATTTCTTGAACTCTATAAATAGAGTTTGCAATCATTGTGAAAGGATCAGATACATACTCACAGAGATCAAGAACTCTTGCAAAATTGCTGCTGCATTCTCCAGAGGCTACAGTCTTCAAAGTTCACATAGTCCAAGGGATAAAGTGATCGTCTTCTGATCAGATTCCTATAGTTGTACTTCCCCAGAATTCATTGTACTATGTACGATTCTTTTTTTCAAGTTTGGAATAAACTTTTTGTTTTTGCAAACATTAACCGAGAATGCTCCGGCAATAGCGGGTGACCACTCGAGCTTATCTGCGTCTGGTCCGATCCTCAATCCGCTACGGCGAATGTAATCGATCGCCTCAGACCCAGCCCATACCCGGACTTTGTTCCAATTCCAGGTGTTATTAGAAGGGTCCCACAAGTCCTTGATAGTGCTGTTCCTAGGAGCAGCAGAAATATTGGGAAGCAAGATATCGCCGACCCAGCGCTCCTTAAATGGCGAAGCTTCGCCGTTGCCCACCTTTAGGCGAATTGCTGGTTCGGCGAGGGACCACTCGATGAGAATGCGACGCCAGGCCACTGAGGATCTTCTGTTAGTAATGGTCGTAGACGGGTGTATATGCTTGAAGTATTTGGCCTTCATGAACCTGGACCATAAGTTCTTACTGGTACGAAGCGTCCACCACAATTTTATCGAGAAAGCATTAACGATGTGGGAAAGTTTAGTAAAACTCAGGCCCCCCTCCCCGGTCGGACAAGCCATGGTATCCCAGCTGGCCCAATAGTGCTTGTCAAGACTGCTGATGTGTCTCCAGAGAAAGTTGCTGAAGATGCTCTCGATGTAGGATAGAACTTTCTTTGGAGGGGAGCACGCAGCCAGGGTGTAGATGGGAATGGATATGAGGACGTGATTGATGAGGATCATCTTGCCTCCTGGGGATAGTGTGGCGTTGTGCCAGCCCTCGAGCTTCTTCCTGATACGAGTGATCAGGTTCTCGAAGATCCCGACGTTGGATTTGCCGTACACGAGGGGGCACCCAAGGTAGTAGAATGGAGGGTGCTTGATGGGAATGAGGTGGTGGTAGAGATGCTAGCCGCTTGCTCTCTCTTGATTTTGTGGTGGTTGTAGATAACACTTTTATCCGGGTTGATCTTCTGCCCTGAGCACCCTTCGTATCTCTGAAGCGTATTATGGACGACTTCCACCGATCCGGCGTCCCCGGAAGAGAATATGAGGATATCGTCTGCGAAGGCCATGTGGGTGATGATCGGGTTGCCGCTGGCTGTATGGTAGTTCTGGAAGTTGGGGGTGCTCGCCATCTTATTAAGGTTTCTGCTCAATCCATCCGCCGTAATGATGAAGATGGTGGAAGATAGAGGATCTCCTTGCCTAACCCTACGACTAGATTTGAAGAAACCGTCCGCTTGACAGTTAATAACCGTGGAGAACCACGAGTTGATGATCGATCGCCACACAATCTTGGTCCAGGTTTCAAAAAATTCGAAGGCTTTGAAGACCCAGATCATGAATTGCCAATCCAGTCCGTCGTAGGCTTTCTCCATGTCCAATTTGATGGCTATGTTGCCCCCTCTTGCTGGGAGCTTCATGCAGGTGACTAACTCTTCGGCCAACATGATGTTATCTATGATATTTATCCATATATATATATATATATATATATATATATATATGTTTTCCCTCGATCTTGACACTACTAAAATACAAACTCGTGGTTCTCCACGGTTATTAACTGTCAAGCGGACGGTTTCTTCAAATCTAGTCGTAGGGTTAGGCAAGGAGATCCTCTATCTTCCACCATCTTCATCATTACGGCGGATGGATTGAGCAGAAACCTTAATAAGATGGAGAGCACCCCCAACTTCCAGAACTACCATACAGCCAGCGGCAGCCCGATCATCACCCACATGGCCTTCGCAGACGATATCCTCATATTCTCTTCCGGGGACGCCGAATCGGTGGAAGTCGTCCATAATACGCTTCAGAGATACGAAGGGTGCTCAGGGCAGAAGATCAACCCGGATAAAAGTGTTATCTACAACCACCACAAAATCAAGAGAGAGCAAGCGGCTAGCATCTCTACCACCACCTCATTCCCATCAAGCACCCTCCATTCTACTACCTTGGGTGCCCCCTCGTGTACAGCAAATCCAACGTCGGGATCTTCGAGAACCTGATCACTCGTATCAGGAAGAAGCTCGAGGGCTGGCACAACGCCACACTATCCCCAGGAGGCAAGATGATCCTCATCAATCACGTCCTCACATCCATTCCCATCTACACCCTGGCTGCGTGCTCCCCTCCAAAGAAAGTTCTATCCTACATCGAGAGCATCTTCAGCAACTTTCTCTGGAGACACATCAGCAGTCATGACAAGCACTATTGGGCCAGCTGGGATACCATGGCTTGTATCCCAGCTGATGTTTCTCTGGAGACACAATTCGAAGGTTTTGTGCCCGGGCTCTCCAGGTCGGGATCGGAGGTCACATCCGGAGAATACGTATGGCGACCACGACCGCTACCACCACGACCACCACCTCCACTACCACCACCACCACCACCACGGCCAGCACCACCAGCACGAGTGCTCACAACCATGCCCTGTAAATAGAACACATAAACATAATTAATAATATAGAAGTATAATTGAATATAAAACTAAACTAAAATATATATACCAGCAGCAGGGCAACAAGTGCCGGCCAGAGGAGTAGGACTAGGAGTGCCATCTGCAAAAAGAAAATCATACAATAAGTAGATGATCGAACGACAAAAACATGAACTGAAATAAGAATAAAGAAGTTTAATTTAAACTGAATCGTCCTCGTCTTCGACCTCGGCCTCGACAAAAACATGAACTGAAATATACCGATATTTAATCATCGTCATCATCCTCGTCCTCGTCCTCGTCCTCGTCCTCGGCCTCGTCTTCATTCTCATCATCATCCTCATCCTCATCCTCATCGTCGACTTCATCTGTATCCTCATCCTTATCAAGTTCTTCTTCTTCTTCTTCTTCTTCTTCTTCTTCTTCTTCTTCTTCTTCTTCTTCTTCTTCTTCTTCAGTCTCAATACTTGGGACAAGATGCCTCTTTCTCCCCTGGTTGACATCTAAGTCTTGTATATCAACATCTTCCTTCCCTCTATTTTCCTCAGCAGGAGGTATATCAACCTCTAATTCAACATCCATGGTATCCGACTGTTGTCCCAAGTATTGGGGCTTTTCGATCTCATCCTCTTGGTATGCTGGGTCTCCAACGTTGAATGTATTTCTAGATTTAATCTTGCATACTGCCCACCAGTCAAATCGATCTCTACGACGCCTTGGGTAGCTTGTATAGTAGACTTGAACAGCCTGACTTGCTATCGTAAATGTGTTGGACCCTCTATACCTCCTGCGATGATTTATATCGACGAATCCAAATTTTTTATCGATTCTCCAACCGATATTTGGTGTCGTATCGAACCACTCATATTTGAACATCACAATATGCATATCATATGGGGCACTATATTGTAAATCTACAATATCCTGAAGTACTCCATAATAGTCAAAGTCTGGCTCGTCGTCATAGATGGTGCCTCTTATGCAAACACCAAAATCCTTAGTACTGAAGTTGTCATTGACAAATTCGGCATTTATAGCATGCTGAGTTGCCTTAAACTTGAAGCCATTAACGACATAGCCTGGCCAAGTCTTCGCATGCTTCTTCGGTCCCAATGTCAAATAACGAATGCTCTCATTTGTGAGTGTTGTTTCAGGCAATAAAACCTGTAAACAAATAATGATAATTTAAATATTTTACTTGTATATATTTTAATGGTAGTCGCATAACATATTATCTCAGTTACTTACGTATTTTTGAAATCAGGTCGGAAAGGTACAATCAACCTCTCTTTGAAGTCCCTCATTGGTAATATCGGGTGTCCTTATTTTGACTTCATCTCTAAATACACTGTTAGAGAGAATAAAAATAAGTGTAGTCACTTACTTCACCAAATTAGAGATTATAACGAGGTGTAGTCACTTATTTCTCCAAATCTCTCACTTCTTGTATGTCACAATTTAACAAGACATATCGGTGCGCGGCATCATACTCATCGTCAGTCAACCACCGTTTCTTACTAGCCCCAATAGGCTTGCCCCTTAAATTGAATATACCTCCATCCTCAACGTCTTCGTCATTCCTTTGAGGTCTATTTCGATTTGTCTCGACATGAGTATCGAAATAAATGGAGCAGAAGTTTGACACCTCCTCGATAAGATATACTTCGCATATCGAAGCCTCTATATGAGCCTTGTTGCCAATTTTCTTCTTTATATGGTGTAGGTACCTAGAAAGACAAATTATCTTGAGAATTAACAATAAATTATAAAATTTCACTTAAATTATATCGATTTTTATTTACCTTTCAAAGGGGTACATCCATCGATAATGAACAGATGCACCGATACGGGCTTCGTATGGTAGATGAATCGGTAGATGCTCTATGCTATCGAAAAAGTCGGTGGAAATATTTTCTCTAACTTGCAAATTGTTAAGACAATCTTCTCCTCAAGTTGTACCATATGTTGCACCGTCCGCTTAATTGAACAGATATCCTTGAAGAATGTAGACAGCTCGGCCAACGGAACCCATACAGCAGAAGATAATAACTCTCTCAAAGCAATGGACAGTAATCTTTCCATAAATATGTGACAGTCGTGACTCTTCATTCCTGTTAGCTTGCGTTCATTGAGATCAACGCATCTAGACAAATTCGACACATAGCCGTCGGGAAATCTTAAAGTAGGTATCCACTTGCAGATTATTAATCTATCTTCTTTGCTCAATGTATATGGCGCCATAGGCTTAGTTAATTGTCCACCAGCTCCCCTTTGTATCAAGTTTAGATCATAATGTTTGCATATCTCGGCCATGTCTTGTCTTGCTTTTGGATTGTCATTCGTCTTTCCTTTAATATCTATGACGGTATTGAAGACATTATCGAGCACATTCTTTTCGATATGCATGACATCAAGATTATGTCTTATAAGATTATCTTTCCAATAATGCAAGTCCCAGAAAATACTCTGTTTGGTCCAGTTATGGCTTTGTCCGAACCCCTCGACACGATTGTTCGATGGATCTTCCATTGCGGTGGGCAATTCCTTTACAACTTCCCAAATATCGTATCCCGACAATCTGGTAGGAGGATCAAGAAATTTTTGTTTTTCAGATCTGAACGCGTCCTTGTTCTTTCGCCAATGATGGCTCACGGGCAGAAATTGACGGTGACAGTAAAAGAAAGAAGTTTTTTCTCCATGCCTAAGGCGGAACGCCTTACTATTTTCCATGCATATCGGACAAGACATGTTGTCGTGCGTACTCCATCCCAACAACATACCGTATGCAAAATTATTGATTGTCCACATAAGTGAAGCTCTCATCTGAAAGTTCTATTTCGTGGAAATATCATACGTTGTGACGTCGATCTTCCACAGCTATTTCAGCTCATCAACCAACGGCTGTAAATATATATCGATGTTCTTCGTCGGATTTTAGGACTGGGTATGGTAGCTGTCAAGAACATATAAGGAGTCTTCGTACACATCCATGGTGGCAGATTGTAAGGGGTAAGAATGATCGGCTAGCATGAGTATTGAGATCCCGACTGTCCGAAAGGGGCGAAGCCATCAGAACATAGCGCAAGGCGTACATTTCTAGGCTCTGCAGCAAAATCTGGATGACACAAATTAAAATATTTCTACGCCTCTCCATCCGAAGGATGTGACAATTCCCCTTCGTCCTTTATGCGTTCTTCGCTGTGCTACGTCATGTGTTCCGCTGTATTCAGAGACATATACATCCTCTGCAAGCGCTTCGTGATCGACAAGTAATGCATATACTTGTAAGGACGTCGTTTTCTAGTTGACTTTTCTTTTCCCTGTACTGGCTTGTAACGATCCGTATTACAGAAGCTGCAACTTTCTGATACACAATTCTCTTTGTAGTACAATATGCATCCGTTGCAACAACAATCTATCTTCTTGTACCCCAGTCCCAGTTGTCGAACCATCATCTTTGACTTGTAGAAGTTTTTTGGGAGCTTTTTTTATTCCTTCGGTAACACCTCCTTGATTAGTTGTGTGATCCGATCATAGCAAGCTTGTGGCAAGTTAAAATCAGACTTTATGTTCAGCAACTGCATCATCACTGACAGTACAGAATGAGTCTCACAACCAGGATATAGAGGAGTATCTGCGTCCTGAAACATATCATAAAACTCCTTTGCCTCGGGATTAGGATCCTCCGGATCAAAATTAGGCCCTGCCGCATCATACACCATATCTCGTGCAAGGTTCTGTACGTCTCCATAATCAACAGAGCATCAATCGTCTTCGAGGACATCCATTGCGGCATTATCATCAAAAGCATAAGCAGCAGCTTCCGCAGCCTGTCTTTCCGAATATAATTCACCTTGCGATGACCACAGGCCGTAATCACGTACGAAACCCTTACGGGTCAAATTATCTCTCACAGTCACCACTTCTTTGTAATGTCTATTGTGACAATTAACACATAGACACTTGATTTTGTTACCTTCCATGTACTAAGCTTTGATCATGGCATACTTAAGAAATACTTCCACGCCTGCCTGAAAATCGTCACTCACACCAATTATGCTCTCGTATTGCCGTTTGTACATCCATGTACGATCAACAAAGTAACGATTCATCCTCGATTTAGATGTGAAAATCTGTATCGTAAGACAAACTAAACATAAGAATAGCCCGATACCGATACTCATATAGGATTTGGGTTAGGGTTAGGCTTCGATGCCGATACTCATAGGGATAGTCCGATACCAATACCGGGACATGCCAAACTGTATCGGCATCGGACAATATCGGATCGGTATCGGTCAGTATCGGGTATCGGTCAGTATCGGAGCGGGACATGCCAAATTGTACCGGTATCGGCAGCATCGGACCGGTATCGACCGATACTTTAAACCATCCTCATAAGAATAGTCTGATACTCCGATCGGTATCGATATCGGTCGATACTTAAATAAATTATTAATATTAATAATTTATTAATAGCTATTTGTTTTTCGATACCAAAAAATCCGATACTCCGATCTGAAACCACCGATATTACCGATACCCCCGATCCGATACTCATAGGAATGGTCCGATACCGATTCCGATTCCGATACACCCCCTCCCCCGATCCGATACTCATAGGATTGGTCCGATCCGAAACCACCTATACCCCCTCCCCCGATCCGATACTCCAATCCGAAACCACCGATACTCTTAGGAATGGTCCGATCCGAAACCACCGATACCCCCCCACCCCCTACCCTACCCTACCGGACAGCAAACCCCCCTTCCGCTCCCCCCCCCGACAGCCCACCCCTGACAGCAAACCCCTACCCCACCCCCTCCCTCCCCCCCTCCGACAGCAAACACCCACTCCCCTCCCCCTCAACCCCTCCCCCCCGACAGCAAACCCTAAACCTTACCTTGTCCCCCACCCCGCACCCAACACCATCCACCCCCCACCCTCCCTCCCCCTCACCATCGGCCCCCGCGACAGCCGACCCACCCCACCCGAAACCCTACCCCTGCCCCGAAACCCTAAACCCTACCTTGCCCCCCGCCCTCAACACCCTTCCCCCCCTCCGCCCCCACTCCCTCCCCCCCACCCCGCCGGCCCTAGCGACAGCCGACCCTCCAACCCGAAACCCTATATGTTATGTTAAACACACACAGAGAGAGAGGGAGAGAGAGACCCGTCGGAGAGAGCTACCCAGCCGAAGAGAGAGAGAGGGGGAAAGAGAGAGAGAGTCTTTTTGGGGGGAATGAAAAATCCCCCCTCCCCCCCCGTCGGTTCAATTTAAGTTAGGTTACAGTATTTAGCGACGGACTACCGACGGATATATCCATCGCTAGGTAATCACTAAATACCCACTAGATTACCGACGGAACGTCCGTCACTAGTTAGACGCTAATTTATCGCGCCATATTTTTCAGATTTTGCCGCCACAATGTGCTACATATTAGCGACAGAGATCAATTCGTCGCTAAATTTTTGTCAAATTAGCGACGGATGTTCGACTGATTTTGACACACAAAAAATAAAAAAAATTATCCATTGCTTTCTGATGGTAGTCCGTCACAAGGTAGTCGCTAGTCCGTCGCTATTAGCGACGGATAAGATCCGTCGCTAATAATCCGTCGCCAAATTGTTGTATTTTAGTAGTGTGAATATTAGACGGCTATAAATTAAAGTTTACATTTCTCTTATATTCGACCATTCTCTTCCTACCCAATCAGTTGATTTTCAAAAACTGATACCTCCACTTCAAGGATAAATACGTACACTTTCTCTATCACGACCAATTGTTTAAGGAATTTTAAAGCTCTTTTGAAATTTTATAGATATAGTTGGAAGAATGATCGGTGACGTACAATGGAAAGACAGAAGCGCACTGTCGCCATTTACTTAAATTATTGAGACTATGGGTTCACTGCATCCAGCAGCGCACTGGCGTAGCATGATCCCTAAGTGGAAATAATCTCAAGTAAACTTAAGCTACCGAGCGTTACTAAATACTATTTCTTGTTGCCCTATTTTGATCTTCGAGTTAGTATGTCAACATTAGACAAAGTTAACAGGATATTCGATGTTGTACCCATAGTGGAGTCATAAAACCAAGGATTTACTGCAGCCAGATGTACACTGGTGCGGCATGGATTCTCAGTAAAACGATTTCAGATATGCATACGATTTTCAAATACCATGAAGGTACGATTATATTTCGATCAAGCCAATTCGTATGTTTTCCTATATTTCGATTCTATAATCGTGCCTAAATAGTTTTGCTTAACTAGTTGGTCGTGCCAAAATGATTTCACTTTTGATCGATCTTAAACAATTTTGATCGTGACTAAATCATAATCGTGCCTATACTTCAACTCGATTATAGCTAGTATTTATATTTCCAATCCACTATGGTCATGACTACTTTGATCATGTTCATGCACGTGCCAGCCTCCAATTTTGATCATGCTTGGATGACTTACACGATTGGTCTTGATCGGGACTGCAATCTTAAATTATCTCTAAGTGACTGTAACACTGTTTAGATTTCACCTAAAAATTTGATCGTTCTTAAAACATTTTTGGGCGTCGACTCGACTATTTTGACCAAAGGTTGATCGTGCCAAATCACATCTTTCCTTATCAATTAATTTTGAATATTTTGATCCTATCCACGATTACGCGTGACTAACGTGATCATGAATCATATCATTCTTCCGATTATATCAATTGTCGTCTCATTCACATCGATTGAAAATTTTGTTTCTTTATTTTGCTCTTAGTCATATCTAATTATGCTTCTTGAAATTCGAGAAAAAATTTCTAAGGCGGGTAGATTTATAAGCCCACTACCCGTATTTTGAAATTTTATTTATTCTATTTTATTTTGTTTTTTAGCTAGAAATAAATAGTTTATATTTCAATTTTAAAACAGATATCTTGGAAAGGAAAGAATTTTACCAAAGTTTATTTTAAAATAGATCTTCCCTTCAAAATGGACTTCTAGAAGTACTTGATCATTTATTACGATTTAAATTTGTGTGATATGTTTCAATACTATTTGATACTGTTGAGTACTATTTTGAAATTATAATTGAAAAAGTGTTAATGTTATGAAAAATAGCAAGTTTAGTGTTGGCCAAATGTGTTTAACATATAGTATTATTTTAAAATAATTATAGATTATTATCAATTATTCCTATCATTTTAAATGTATTTGAATGATACCAAATTTGACTTATGGTGGCAAATTATTAGATAAACGTTTAATAAAATAGCTTTGGCCTATACAAATATATTTTAAAAAGTTATTTGATAATACTTAGTACCTTTTTAAATTTATTATAGCTATCAAGTGTTATATCTATATTGGTTTAAAGTGTTTTCAAAATATGGATAAAATCTAGAAAATTATTATAAATTGTTATGGATCGATTTTGATTTATTGGTTTTATATTATTTAAACCTTAGAAAGTATTGATCAACCAAGTCCGTCTATCGCAGTAGTCCTTAAATTCGAGAACGAATTTATTTCTAATGTGGGTAGATTTGTAACCCCTCTTTCCGGAATTCTAGAAATATTTTAATTTTTATTTACTTGAACTAAAATGCAATTGTTGTTTTTTTATATAAATATTTAATTTAATTAATTATTATTATAGAAGGCCTTAGTCATGGTTAAGTTTTTGAGTGCAAGATGACCAAGAATTATGGCACGAATAGTACGATGGCGTGCTTTGACTAGTGTATTAGCCATGGTAGGGAAGACCAAGCCTTAAGTGTGTTCTAACTAGAAAAACCAGGCCAAGTTGCGACTTGACCTCCATAAATAATTTAATTAGTTATTTATTAATATTATGCCTTCTAGGGAACCCGGTTGTACCAAGCTAGCCCGGACTGGACTCAAACCGAATCCGAGCCCATGTAGGCATGTAGTGTGTCCAAAGACGTCCATGTAGACGTACATTTTAGATATATTTTGTCGATTATTTTAATGGTCCAAATAAATATGTTTTCCTAAATAATTGATATCAGTATTATAGATATATATTATTTGATATTCAAGGGATATTTAATTATAATTAGGACAAATATTTTCTTAGTTATTCTTGTACATATATCTTTTATATATAAATATTGCTTAGGTGTTATTTGAGATTATTAGTCTATGTGTAGATAGATACGTATATAATGGTATACCTATATAGATAAATCTATGAAATAGTTTTTATAAATAAATGCTAATATTATGATGAAAAATATTTCTAGAAATGTTATGTTATTTTATTAAAAATATTTCCTAGGTTTTTAGAGAATTTGGAAGTGTATATATATATATATATATATATATATATATATATATATATATATATATATATATATATATATATATATATATATATTGCCTTGAGTGTGTGTATATATATACATGTATGTATATGAATATATACATGAATCCATATAAAAAAAGGCTTCTGTAAAATACTAAGATAAATGAAAAAAAATCAAATAAGCCCAGCCCTAGCCTTAAGCCCGACCCCCACCCCCTTTCGGTTCATATCATGTATACAAATGTATATATATCGAGAGGAGAAAGGAGACCAAAAACCCTAACCCTAAACCGCGTGCCACCCTTCTCGACCTCGCACAACAGCCCCCATCTCCATGCGACCACCGCGCGTCGCCCTGCCTCGTCGGAGTAGCCGCTTGACGCCGCCACAGCCGCGGCAAACCGCGGAACAGGGTGCCCTGTTTCAGCCACCCGACTTCAAGGTGCCCTACTTCGTTATATCTTTACTTCCTGTAAACGCGACTGATTTTGATTTCGTAAGTTTCCCTAGAAACCCTATATAACCCTCTCTAACTTTGTTCAAGTAGTTTGGGAGTAGCTGCCACCAATCGCTCGAAAAATCGAGACGAACTCGACCAAAAACCTGTTCATAATTGGGAATAGAACTAGTCCAAACCACCATTTTGGAAGGCAAATTGCCGCCAAACCACATCGAATTTTTGAAATCTTTCTGAATAGTAATGTAGACAACATAAACACGATTAAAATGTTGTTATTAATTTTAAATCTAGTTGAGTATATAATGACAGAAATCAATTCACAAATCACAGAAAAATAAGAAGAAAATAGTTTCAAAAACTTAGAAATTAACCGATACGACGTGCGTCCCGACAAATCGGACGACGTAGTCGCAAACCGTAAGCATCAAAAGGTACGTACGGATGTTGCGGACGTGTGGGATTCAACGGAACTCGGTTTCGCTGCGTGTGCGCGACGAAATCGATGCGTATCCGTCGAGATACCCCGTATCGACCTCTTTGCAAATTAGTCAATTACTTCATGCACATTCGACATCTCGTGACGAAACTTGTGCCAACAGGACTGTATCATTTTTTTGGTCCTGTGTACGAAATTTGGTCCGATTCTGAGAAGGTCGACCGGAACACTATTTTGGCGGGCCCGCGACCCGATCCAACGGGCGAATTCGTGTACGGCCCACCGTAATCCAACTTTGAACATACGATTGGGTTTGTCTCATCAAATTGAATCCGTATACATATAGTTTGACGAATTTAGAGACCATAGGCTCTTGCACATTTTTTGGTGCAAAGCGAGTCCGACGGCAGACATCGTTTTGGCCCGAAATTACTATTTTACCTCTGTGTCCTGAATTGGACTTATGGGTAGGCTATTCTAGCTAATTTGACTATTCTAAACACATTGGTAATATCTATTTCAGCATCCGGAGACTGTTGCGTGTGTTGGACTGTGGTAGCCCACTGAGTGGTATAGTATTTTCGGTTTCACCAGCAAAGGACCACAGGCAAGTACACTTTCTGATTGCTTTCGATTCATAGTAGTCTTTTCACTTCATATTTATACATATGCTCTCTTGTTTGCTGACACATTGTTACACGAATTAGTATCATGGATCTTTATATACTATATTTTATGATTATCGTGTTTCCGTGTTTCGTGGCTTATTCGAGTCCATGAATACTAGTCGGAAGGAAAAATATCTTAGTTCACATGTGGACTACCCAAAAATATCCCAAAATATCTGATCATG
This sequence comes from Iris pallida, assembly GCA_029216955.1. NCBI lineage: Eukaryota > Viridiplantae > Streptophyta > Magnoliopsida > Asparagales > Iridaceae > Iris > Iris pallida. The sequence continues at coordinate 7,886,900 of JANAVB010009196.1, forward strand.
TCTGATAGTAGTCGCACAATTCATATACGGGATGCCGAATTTACCCCTAGTCGTTCACATGTCGAACCCGATATTTCAAAACACGTAGATAGTGGTTCCTTGTATCTCTTCTTGTAGTCGTTACTACTTGCCATGTCACCCAGTTTACATATTTTATTCTAGTCCATATATCCTGCCATCTCTCTCCAGTTTATTCTAGATATTATATGTTACTAGTTTACTCTCGTGCTTCATTTCACATATGCTATTTTATGTTTTGTAAATTCTATTGTGTTTTCGGATTGTCGTCGGTCTGTGTGCTTGTTCCTTTCCTGACAGGATAACCAACATTTTTTAGGTTGGCTGCCACTACTCTTAGCATTAGGGAGACACGGGTATACTTGCAGGCCAAAACCTAGAAGCTAGCTAGATAGATTAAATTTGTTGTAATAGAAATGGTGAGATGTTGTACTTTCTTTCAAATACAATTATTGTAAATTTTATATTAAATTAGTTCAATTTTGTGAATGGGCATTATTTGTGATTTTGAACATCATAGCCTTGACAGCGTTCTACCTCCGACTCTGTGGCGTAGGCTGGCTTTGACACATACTCTTATCCCGAAAAGTGGGTGCGGGTCGTGACACCACCCTTATGTTGATGCCATAGTTTGTTGGTTGGTTGTATGAATTGATATCGTTTGCAGGCTTGGCGATTCGAGACGGAGATGTGTATGATCACTATGTTTATGAATATCATGTGACTAACAATATTTGTCGCGGGGACACGATACTGGACACACTTATGATTCAGTTGCTATCGATAACATGCTCTACTGCTTAACATTGCCATAAAACTGATCCTAAGGCAATAATTGAAAGACCACATAAAATGGTGTTGGTTTAGGTGAGTGGGTCTTGATCGGTACGATGAGAGGATAATTACTGACCCCCACCAGATTTCTTGCAGGTTTAGGGAATGATCTGCTCGTGGAGGTGCTTCGCTTGGACGCATTGAGACATGGAGTTCCTTAGCGTTTCGAAGCGTGCGACCGCACTGGGTTCGGCATGCAACAGAAAGATGTTTTTGCCGAAAGTCATTGGATGTGCTATAAAAGATATGATGTATGGAACAATATTTTTTGTGAGCTAGAGTGATTATGAGTGTAGTAAGCCAATTGGCATATCAAGTTGAGCTATTCAAGCCTTGTAATCTACTTCATTATCAATAAAGAGATTCTTATTATATATTATGTTTCCTTCTGCTACAAATGTTGTCAATTTGAGATAAACACTATATGAACTTGTCATCTTGACTTGCACGAGCGCAACTCCAGGCTCTTGTGGCATCATGCCCCAACAAGGATGATTAATTCGGGTGAAATCAATGCAAGGACGAGCGATTTCCCGGGTCGGGACATGACAAATTGGTATCAGAGCAGTTCCATTCTTTTGATCGTAAACGAATCTCTTTGACCCTGAGTTGCTTCCGCTATCGAATTCAGTTGGCCTTAAGTTGTTTCTGCAACCGCATGGCTCATGGATCTGATCATTGCTATACTGGATGTTCCATAAAATAAGTATAAATACTTGAGTGCATCTTGCTACATGTGTTTCAAAAGTTTACGTGATGTTGTCAACTAATGGTGCAAAATGTTGGTTGCATCAAGTACAACGAGTTGTGCAATGTTCGTTGCATCGGTGCAACAAGTTGAGCTACAAGATGTTACATTGTGGATGGTTATGCAAATGAACATCGAATGTGTTGAACAGATCCGAGTAATGACTTCGAGTATCGAGAATGAGTCGTTGCTCGAGTTGCAACGAATGTGATTGATAAATCGTGGAGCGGTAGTTACGAGTTGAGTGGTCACTAAGTCAAACTTGAGCAGGCGAATAAATAAGTTGGCCGAGTTGTGTCAAACTTCGAAGTAGGCGAACGAGTATGTTGGCCGAATGTTGAGTTTGGCTTTGAGTAAGCGAATGTTGCATTTGTGATCGGTATGACCATTGAGGTACGATTAGATTGGAATAGATGTCGGACCAACGCTTAGCATGTTACGAGAGAAATGACTCAATTTTTGATTGGTATTATCATGATCTGCACCCGCTTTTCAGGATGTGAGTGCGTGCGCAAGCTAGCCTACGTCGCGGTATCGGCGGTAGAATGCTGTCTAGATCATAATACTCAGCCACAAAATGCTCATAATTATTTTCTTTATTGCTCATTAATAAATACGAAATGAATTTTACAATATTCCAAGATTTACAATTGAAGGAATTACAATGTCCCAGAAATATAAAATAAAATACCTAATCTATCTACCTAGTCTTCTAGGTTGAACTCAGCATATACACCCGTATCTCCCCAAGGATCCGATGCTAAAAGTAGCCGCGACTAATCTGAAAAATGGTTGTTTCTATTTAGGAATGGAACGAGTACAATTCAAGCATACAGTTCCAAATATATGATAACGATCATAAAAATAGGAATAGTCATGGCATACGTGATGAAAAAAATAAACTATACAACATGGCACGAAAAATATGGTAAAACGGTTAATCATGAACTATAAATAAAACATATGACAAGAAAACATAACCATCTATGTGATTTGAAGTACACCTTTCAATATGTCATTAGGTTGGTCCACTACACCGCACGGTTTCCATATATAGGATTTGCATCATCACGGTCTATATTGCATGAAATAAAGCACGGTCTACATTGTATGAAATAAAGCACGGTCTACATTGTTGATCACATATCTACTTAGTACATACTTCCCCACCCGACTACTACACATGGATTAGTCATGATAATAAATCACAAAACAGGGTAAAATAAAATGGTATCATGACTAAAATTCATATGACACTAACCCGTGTACCGAACGTGTCAAGAATCAAATATGTATCACTAATCATGCAATTATAGTAATTAATAATAATGAAAACAAAACATGAACTGTACTCAACTAGGGTCCTTAGCTGGTAAAACAGATAATACCATTGCTTCCAGAATCATCCAATTGGCTAGGGGTGATATGCAGGGGTCCAGATTCGCAAAGGAGATAGGAATATGATTAGTCACGGTAAGAATTGATATAGGAAGGAATTTGATATAAGATTAGTTATCCTTTAAATCCCTATATATATATATATATATATATATATATATATATATATATATATATATATATATATATATATATATTGAAGAAACTATTTATTTATAAACTATTTTTGAAATTACGTACGACCTTTAAAAACTATATATTTTTATTATCCGAAATATTTAAATAATTACTTGAAAGTCTATAAATTATTTTAAGGCTAAAACATAATTTTGTAAATAGAAGTAAGGCTTAGTAATATATTTTTAAAAATTTAGGAATTTATTTAATATATATTATTTTGATTAGGGATAAGTATACTAATAACAATAACAATAACAATAATAGTAAAATCCCCTGTTAATACCCAAAGGTTATATAGGCCTAAAACCATATTTAAAATACCATAATATAACAATATATATATATATATATATATATATATATATATATATATATATATATATATATATATATATATTTTTTAAGGCTTCTAAACTCAATTTGAAGTTGAATATAGAGTCAAGCCCAATATAATATATTTTGTTACAAAATAATTTTACGAAAGTATTTAATATAAATTTATTTCATAACAAAATTTTACTAAAAATAATAATGATAATAATACTACTTAACAATATATACCTATGTGTATATGTACATACTATAATATAATAATACTATACTTATACAGTACAATACAAATAAAGTAATTCTATACAATCTAGCAAAATATTAATTTAAAAAAATATTATTAATAATAATATTACAAATAATAACAATATTATACATACATTTATAATGTTATAAGAATACAAAATGATAAAATTACTTACCCAAACCTTACACTCTACTAATAATTGTATACCTTATCTAGTATAAATTACTAATGTATATAATGTATACCAAAATACTTGCCCAAAATATCTCTTCCTCCAATTGTGACCCTCTCTTCTTCAAAACCAAGCATTCCTCAGAACCCAGACTATTTCAAAGAACCAAATGGAGAGAGAGAATGGTTCATCTCAAATGAAAAAGAAAAAGAAGAATTGAAGCGAAGAAACAGAAAGATAGGGAGATCAGTCCTCACTGGCGGAAGGGTTCCGGCGCTGGAGTACGACTCGATCTACCGGTGGGGTGCGGTCGACAGAGAGGGCCATGTCGGCGTGGGTCTATTCGCAGTGGCTCGCCCGCTTCGGATCTGGACGGCACCGAAGGCGGCTCGACGGTGTGCTAATCTGGTGCGGGAAGTGGACGGCTACCCGAGGCGTCGGAGGCGATGGGAGAGCTGGCACGGGATGAAGACGGCCGGCTATATGATAACGATCATAAAAATAGGAATAGTCATGGCATACGTGATGAAAAAAATAAACTATACAACATGGCACGAAAAATATGGTAAAACGGTTAATCATGAACTATAAATAAAACATATAACAAGAAAACATAACCATCTATGTGATTTGAAGTACACCTTTCAATATGTCATTAGGTTGGTCCACTACACCGCACGGTTTCCATATATAGGATTTGCATCATCACGGTCTATATTGCATGAAATAAAGCACGATCTACATTGTATGAAATAAAGCACGGTCTACATTGTTGATCACATATCTACTTAGTACATACTTCCCCACCCGACTACTACACATGGATTAGTCATGATAATAAATCACAAAACAGGGTAAAATAAAATGGTATCATGACTAAAATTCATATGACACTAACCCGTGTACCGAACGTGTCAAGAATCAAATATGTATCACTAATCATGCAATTATAGTAATTAATAATAATGAAAACAAAACATGAACTGTACTCAACTAGGGTCCTTAGCTGGTAAAACAGCTAATACCATTACTTCCAGAATCATCCAATTGGCTAGGGGTGATATGCAGGGGTCCAGATTCGCAAAGGAGATAGGAATATGATTAGTCACGGTAAGAATTGATATAGGTAGGAATTTGATATAAGATTAGTTATCCTTTAAATCCCTATATATATATATATATATATATATATATATATATATATATATATATATATATATATATATATATATATATATATTGAAGAAACTATTTATTTATAAACTATTTTTGAAATTACGTGCGACCTTTAAAAACTATATATTTTTATTATCCGAAATATTTAAATAATTACTTGAAAGTCTATAAATTATTTTAAGGCTAAAACATAATTTTTTAAATAGAAGTAAGGCTTAGTAATATATTTTTAAAAATTTAGGAATTTATTTAATATATATTATTTTGATTAGGGATAAGTATACTAATAACAATAACAATAACAATAATAGTAAAATCCCCTGTTAATACCCAAAGGTTATATAGGCCTAAAACCATATTTAAAATACCATAATATAACAATATATATATATATATATATATATATATATATATATATATATATATATATATATCCCCTGTTAATACCCAAAGGTTATATAGGCCTAAAACCATATTTAAAATACCATAATATAACAATATATATATATATATATATATATATATATATATATATATATATATATATATATATATATATAAGGCTTCTAAACTCAATTTGAAGTTGAATATAGAGTCAAGCCCAATATAATATATTTTGTTACAAAATAATTTTACGAAAGTATTTAATATAAATTTATTTCATAACAAAATTTTACTAAAAATAATAATGATAATAATACTACTTAACAATATATACCTATGTGTATATGTACATACTATAATATAATAATACTATACTTATACAGTACAATACACAAAATAAAGTAATTCTATACAATCTAGCAAAATATTAATTTAAAAAAATATTATTAATAATAATATTACAAATAATAACAATATTATACATACATTTATAATGTTATAAGAATACAAAATGATAAAATTACTTACCCAAACCTTACTCTCTTGTATACCTTATCTAGTATAAATTACTAATGTATATAATGTATACCAAAATACTTGCCCAAAATATCTCTTCCTCCAATTGTGACCCTCTCTTCTTCAAAACCAAGCATTCCTCAGAACCCAGACTATTTCAAAGAACCAAATGGAGAGAGAGAATGGTTCATCTCAAATGAAAAAGAAAAAGAAGAATTTGAAGAGAAGAAACAGAAAGATAGGGAGATCAGTCCTCACTGGCGGAAGGGTTCCGGCGCTGGAGTACGACTCGATCTACCGGTGGGGAGCGGTCGACAGAGAGGGCCATGTCGGCGTGGGTCTATTCGCAGTGGCTCGCCCGCTTCGGATCTGGACGGCACCGAAGGCGGCTCGACGGTGTGCTAATCTGGTGCGGGAAGTGGACGGCTATCCGAGGCGTCGGAGGCGATGGGAGAGCTGGCACGGGATGAAGACGGCCGGCGTTGGCACAGAGGTGGCGCTGGTGGTGCCTGGGGTCGAATCAAGGGAGGCGATTGTCGGTGGTCACGACGGAGGTAAGTAGTAGTGGTAATCGTAGGTGTGTTGTTATTTTGGGAGTATTGGTGGTGTTGGTGACGATGATGGCTGTGTCAACAGTGGCGCTGGCCGGGGGTCTAGGCGGTGGTGGAGTCTCGGTGGTGGAGGTGATGGTTTCGGTGAGATCAGGGCGGAGGGAAGGGGAAACAGTAGTGGCGAGGCATTGGTAGCAGGGATACGAGGCTGTACGACGAGGTGGCAGAGTTTGTGGTATGGTGTTTGTGGTGGTCAAGGCGACTCAGGTGGTGGCAAAGTTGAGTGGCCGAGAAAAGGAGGCAGGGGGTCTGGACATAGTGATTGTGGATGCATTGTTTGGATGCAATGGACACAGACACACGGGTGCGGACACGATTGATATTGTAATTTTCTGTGGCGGACACAATCGGACACAATATGTTGATTGTTGTGATGTGATGATGATGATGATGATGGTGATGCTGCTTGGCGGGGAAGTTGATCGGGTGGTCGGGGTTTCCTACTAGGATCGGGAAGGCGACACCTAGTGGCTCCGGTCGAAGCAGATGTGATGGAGTAGCCCTCATCGGCGAGTGAGAAAGAAGACTGCACGGCTTGTCTCCGAAGAACAATCGATAGAGAAGAAGGGTATGACGCGGTGGTCGATTTTGGTGGTGTGAAGGAGTAAGGAAATGATAATGTTGGAGGAGGGTGCTGCTGCTGATCTGGGTAGTGTTGGTGTTTCGGCCATGGTCGGGTTGGATAGGAGAATTTGGTGAAGCTTTTGAGTTGTGGAAAGACAAGGAACAATCTCCTTACATAGGAGTCAAAACCCATGGTTAGATAAGGACTAGGAGTGAGTGGATAAATCCTCAATTTAGTTTAAAATCAATTAAACTATTTAAAACTAGATTAACTTAATCCTAATAACTATTAATTTAAATCAAAACAATTTTTTTTAAACATAATTATTTTAATCATAAACCACTAATAGATCATAATAGTAGTTTAAATCAAAATTTAGTATTTATCAATTAATTTAAATCATAATAAACCTTTAAAATAAATTAATCTAGTCATACTTTGTTAATAGATAATTTTAAATCAGTACTCAATATTATCAAAATTTATTTAAAATATATTTGTATTAGGTCAAAAATCTTATTTATAAGCCCATGAAAGTTGATTACCCTTATTAATAATTATATAGCAACATCTATTTTCGATCATAAAACTATTTGAAATATACTTATTATAAAGACAATTATTATAAGTCTAAAATTAATATTAAGAAAAGCTAATTACATTATTAGCTAAAGCTGAAATAATTATAACTCAATATAATAATAAGCCCATATAACATATATGTTAGCCCAAAATTACTAACCAAATTTTGTAATGCAATAATAACTTCAAAAATAAATATCTTTATAAAACCAAATAGTACTCTCTAACTAGTTTTCAAAATGATGGCAAAATAACGTTTATATGTTTCAAAAAGATTTATTTATAAATATGAAAATATGATAAATAAATAAAAAAAATCGGGAAGAGGATTTACAGGTATATGCCATACCACTCGTGCGATCAGTATATTGGAATAAATGTGTCGAGGGTGATAGGCTCGATTACTGAGTGGTATATGCAATACCACTTAGTAATAGCGATGTCAGACCGTTTGATAATTTGCGATAGATTACATCGAGACAATTGTATGTATAGTGAGAAGTTTGTCGCAACGGATGGAATAGTGTCGAGACTCGAGTGAGAATGGTTCAATATGGATCGATGCAAGTATGCTTCGATGAATTGAGTTAGAACAATCAGACGCGGACTCGCATCAATGGATGATGAGTCGAACGCGAATTCGTTGAGTGTAAGCTAAACGATTGGCTGGTAATAGAGGAGGAAATTAGCATTAAGGAAATAGTTGGCTCGGTCGAATTTAAGTTGAGTTAGTGCGAAAACTTATTTAGAACGAGTTGAGTAAATGTGAAGAGTCGTACGAACAAACTTGAGATAGTGCGAAGAGTTGATAGCATGATTTGGAAGTTCGATCGGGGATTACGAATATAAGGAATTGGAAATTGTGTTCCTCGATGATGATAGTTAGCTACAACGAGATAAATCTTGATGCGTGCTAGACATGATTCGTATTCAAGTTCGGATGATAACTGTGATTGCAATGAATTAGAGTTTATGAGAAAAGAAGATGTTCAGGTTATGCACATCGACAATGGTATTGAGGCGTATCAAAGACGATATGCAATAACTCGAGGATACTCTGATCGAATGAACAAAAATTATGTTTAGCATTGTTGTTGGATGAATAAGATGCAAGTTGAGTTGATGTCAGTCCGGATGATAACGATGATTACAACGAATTAGAATTTACGCGAAAGGAAGATGTTCAGGTTATGTATATCGACGATGGTATTGATGCATATCAAAGACGACATGCAATAACCCGATGATACTCTGATTGGATGAACGAAGATTGTGTTGAATGTTGCTGTCGAAAAAAAGAGATGTGAGTCGAGTTGATGTTAAGATTGGGAGATTTCACTCGCGATACTGAAATTGGACATAGCGTATCGAGACGAAGGCATGGGAACACATAAGTACGAATAAGGATACAAAATGGAGCAAGTTTGCGATATCGAGAATTTGGTACATAGTAATACGAAAAGTCGAACAAGCGATTTGAAGTTTCATGATAAATGCGATGCAAAATGATAAAGTTATTCGATGATGGTTTCGATGAGTATAGAATGTCGCAGAGATCGACCGTGGGTAGATAGACTCGTACTCGAGGAGAACAAATGTCGCTTGGTTAGCGATATTGTGAACGGTAATGCATGAGTGATCGGATAGTAACGATGCATCAGTTGCAGGGTAGGATGAGACATTTTGGATTGGAAGGATTATGTTGGATTGTAAAGTCCCAAAGGAATTGTCGGAAATTAATTTGGCTCCAAGATAGGATATAGCATGGTTCGTAGTAACTATCCCTCGTGGTTGATCATCAATTATCGAGCGTAGCTTCGGCAGCTGACCCTAGAAGACTTGACCGCCAAATCAAGTGAATGTTGAAGTCCCATAGGATGACCCAATGATATGGTATAAGGAAGTGCGTCGAAGATAAAATGATGATGTAATGTATGTTGAGGATAAGTCTAGGCGATCAAATATGTGTTTCGAGATTTGATGGAACAGACTTGGGCTGGATTGATATGGGTTAGACTTGATGCTTGATCGAATAAGTAATCGAGTGGTTTGTTGGTCGACGATCGAACAGATAGATGTACGGACATAGCATAGCGACACGAATGGACGATTGTAAGAAATCGTGCCACGTACGAGTGCGAGGGATAAGAAAATGACCCTAGAGATTGTGTCATAGATCTTGACTCAGGTACCGGTTAGACTCACGTACATTAAGTGAACGATCTGTGTTTGCAAAATGAATAAGTTGGAATTGATTCAAAATTTGGGTAAAGGATTCGTACTCGATCGAGAATCGGAGATGAACGTATCGTAAGAGACCTTGTGTCGGAGAGATTGTTGCCTTTGAGCATCGTAGAATCAAGTTGACCTCCTGCGTCGAAAAGAATGTGCTTGTACGGTGTCTGGATAAGTTACCTAGCACGGGTAGCCCAGACACGATGCGTATATAGTTTCGAGAATGTAAGTCATATCGGATTAGTTGCGTACGAATCAAAGTGCAAGTTGTAGGCGAAGAAAATTTGGACATGTTGGACTTAGTCCATGTCGTTGAGCCAAATTTCATAAATGATTAGATAAAAGACTTGAGTTGTGCGAGAGAGAGAAAACGACGGACGAGGCGCTACGGAGAATTATTGCGATCGGATGCGCAACGACTTGATGCAACGCGTGTGTTAGATAGTCGATGAGGAACTTACAGAATCAGAATTTCGGTTTTGAATCATGTCTTCATAAAGATGTTTGGAGGATGACCATGTGTTATGGAATAATGCAAGAAGAATTTTGGCAATAGATGTTAAGATTTGACCAAGTCGAGTACGGAATGGCTTATGTTTGAGGAATTAAGTTGAACCTATTAGCTTTGCTCGAATTCTCTACCATTGTGCTTGGCCGAAATACATATATTGGTAGGATGCCTAAAATATGTTGTCACGACCCGCACCCGCTTTCCGGGATACGAGTGCATGTCAAAGCCAGCCTACGCCGCAGTATCGGCGGTAGAACGTTGTCTAGACCACAATGCTCAAAATCACAATAAATAAAAACTTTATTTGCTTATTCACAAAACTAAATTAAGTTACAACATTCCAAGGTTTACATTTAACCAATTACAATGTCTTACCAATTCTAATACAACAAAATATGAACTAACTAATCTCTAGGTTGACCTCAGCAGATACCCAAGTCTCCCAATGATCCAACGCATAATGTAGCAGGCGACTAATCTGAAAAATAAGATTTCCAGTCAGGAATGGAATGAGTACGTTCCAAGCATGCAGTTTCATATGATAACGACTATAAAAACAGTGAAAAGTCATGACATAAATGATGAAAGAAATAAACCATAAAACATGACACGAAAAAATATGGTGGAACAGTTAATCATGAACTATAAAGACAAGTGAATCATGGAACAAGAAAACTTAACCAACTACATGATTTGAAGTACACCTTTTAATATTTGATAAGGCTAGTCCACTACACCGTACGGTCTACATAGGATTTGCATTGTCACTGTCTATATTGTATAAAATAAAACATTGTATATGCTGTCTACATTGCATGAAATAAAGTACTGTCTACGGTTGATCACATATCTATTTAGTACATACTTCCCCGCCCGAATACTACATATAGATTAGTTATGACAATAAATCACGAAACACGGTAAAATAACACATGGTATCATAACTAAAACCTATATGACACTAATCCGTGTACCGAATGTGTAAAAAATCAAATATGTATCACTATTTATGCTATTATAGTATAACAATACTGGAAACAAAACATAAACTGTACTCGCCTGGTATCCTGAGCTGCTAATAAAGGTCAGGTAAAGCAAAGAAAGCCAACTTCCGCAAACGTCCTCGGATGCTGAAATAAATATCATGAATGTGTTTGGTACAAAAAAATGTCTAAAAATGCCTACCCAAAAGTCCAATTATGAACACAAGGGTAAAATCGTAATTTTGGTTCAAAACGATGTCCGCCGTTGGACCCGCTTTGTACTGAAAAGCGTGCCAGTACCTGCGGTCTCCAAAGTCATCAAACTATATATATCTACGGGTTGGCTCTAGTAATCTCACTTCATTTTAAAATCACTTTCCTTTCAGAATGTGTATAAATGTTGTTAATGCCAAAATCAAGTTCTCGGAAAGAAATAACAAACATGGTTCATTTACAATTGGAGCAATTACAGATCCGATGACTAATTTCAATGCCAATGGATTAATTGAACCAGCATCGAACTCAATAAACTAGCTTGCAGGGTTTCGACTCAGATCTCGCAATTGTCCAGCCCTGAATCTGACCACTCTACAGCTTATTGTCCATTAAAATGTATACTATCTTTCTCCCTCTGCAGTTTTAACTGACTCCAGCGACAGCAGGAAGTGGTTGTACATCCACCACATTGTAACATCGTGCACAAAGGGTGGGGTGTTGGTCGAAAGTACCAACTTGGGTTGTATAGTTCCAACACCTCTCACATTTCATGCCATCAGCACGGGTCACTCCAATCCATACCTCACTAGCCTTCTCGTCACTATAACTTCCAGTATATGGGATTTGTGCAACCATTTCATCATTCAATGTGGCCAAAATTTCAACCTGCAACCCCAGCCAAGGTCAGGGTAAGAAAAGCAAACTGTAGATTCATGAAATTATAATGTATATAAGGATATAAAAGCTGCATTTGAAGTAGTATAATAAGAACTAGGTTTGTCCTGTAAGTCTCTAGACACATCCCTTTTGAGTAAAAATGAGAACTTGAAACAGAGTACATAACATTATGCACATCAATCAATCGCATCTCGTTCTTCTTGAGAAATGAAAATACCAATAGATGACGACCATATTAGAGATAACTTGGAAAAAAGAGAGTCAGGAGCATATTCTAAACAATTAGCATCATATAACAGTATAATATTATATTTATTATAATCAATAGAATATAATATAATATAGGTCAGGGAAAGAAAAGCTAACTGTAGTTTCATGAAATAATAATTGTATGTAAGGATATAATAGCTGCATTTGAAGTATAATAAGATCTAGGTTTGTCCTGTAAATGTTTTAAACAGTCTCTAGACATTCCTTTTGAGTAAAAATGAAAAAATGAAAAGTTGAACGAGTACATAACATTATGCACATCAATAAATCGCATCTTGTTCTTTTTGAGAAATGAAAATACCAATAGACCACAACCGTATTCGAGATAACTTTTAAAAAAAATCAAATATAGTTGATCTGCGTCATATTCTAAACAATTAGCATCATATAACAGTTTATATGATATTTTTTATAATCAATATAATATAGTATAATGTTGTATTGCCTGTACCTGAGATGTTATAAATATGTGATGTAGTTGATCTGCATCATTCTTGCCGATACACACCTCCTTTAATCTGGACGAAATAGCATCATCAGCTACATGAAGGTAAACCTTAGCTTCTAAGCTGGAACCTATCAGCTTTCCAGTACGAGCATTCTCAAGAACTCTGTTCACCTCAGATCGCAACTGACAATGGATTCTAAATTAGAAATGGCTATGCTGAATTCGGAAAAAAAAAGAACACAAAACCATGCCGTTATTAATTTGCAATGTAAATATGGTTATGTAACTATAATATATTTGATAGATATCAGTAATTTTATGCAACTGCAAAAAAACAAATGGAACTATAACACCAAAACGTTGAAATATCCAAGACATAATTATATAAAGCCAAGTTTACTACAATGATGATTGAAATGAGCGTATTTGTTGGAAGTTGGAGGTAATACCAATTGACGATACAATGAGAAAAAAATATTGTCTCACATGATTTCGCCATGTGCTACGCAGACCAAATGCACTGGTTAGGAGAAGTTTAAGGTATTAGTCAGAAGATTTGCTAGAACTATGGATAGGCCTAAACAAACTTAGATTGCAGCTGTAACAAAGGATTATGGCTTTTGTTAATGTTGTAGTGGACATGCCATTTGCAGAGCTGAATGGAAGAGTATTCAAATAGCCAACCCAAAAATTAAGATAACGGCTTTGTTGTTGTAGCATGTTTGCTGAAAATTTGAACCTAGCTTAATGTTATTGTGAAGATTAACTTGAAGCATTTTCATATTGTTCCCAAAACTAGACAACAAACCTTCACATATACATAAATCCTTCTCTTCCATCCAGCTCCTCCAGAATGGAAACAAGAATGGTATCAATGAAAGATGCATAAGAGACTGCAACCATAGCTCCTCCAGAATGGAAACTTAGGCCATTTTGTTTACACTAGCATAACAGCTCAGAGTAACCGCATCGTATTATAAGTGGCTTCCATGATTGCACCAAAATTCCTAATCAGCTCCATTTAACTTTTTAAGACCGACTCATCAAAATGTATAACAGGTGTGCCCTAGAATTTGCCTCCAACTGAATAACATGGGGCCAAAATTACTTGTGGCTAAAGACATGTCTGCAATATTACTGTAGGAATCACAACTAGCCAGTCCAATTAGACAGACACCAGTCTACATATGCTATTGTGCCTTACAAAAAGAATAACTACTCAACCTCTGCCTTGACACAATAGTACTACAATGATTAGTTCAGTTGTTAAATGCCTCCTTTACAAGAGTAACCAATCAACCCAACCTTATCATTGCTGAATCCAAGTATTAAAGTCTCCAAGAAGCAATGGAGGCTGCACCATGTCAACTGCATACTCTCTACTTTCTTGCACCGACCCTTCTCCACTCAACACTATTTATCCAATAAATATAAGAAAACTAGTTGTTTCGCTCTACTTTTTATTAACCAACAGCAATCTTTTAAGCTGAGAAAAACCATGGATCCATGACCCAAATTCCTCTAATCTAAAAGGTTGATTGTCAAAGTGATTGAAATACATTCTGCATTTATTCACTGAATTAACCCTACCAAACTAAAATCCTAATTTTCAATTAATGGATCATCTGTGGCACAATACATGTCAATGCAGACATGATCATTTTCCCGCTAATCATTTGACAGTCTTTATAGTTAAGAAAAATATATATATATACTTCCTTCAGTTAAAATCAGAGAACTATAGGTATAACCCTTAGAAAACATTCACATACCTCAAGGATGACCCTCCAGAACTCAACCTCATCCGCTGGCATTGAAAGCCATTCTTCGTTTACATCTGGCCACTTCAACTCAAAAACAAATCTGGTTATAGAACCATCGTCCATTTTGTGTTCATAAGGAAGATTCTGCCAGACATCTTCAGCTAAATGTGGCAAAATTGGAGCAATTATTCTAACTGTTGAAAGAATGTGTTCTGCAAGAACTGTTTGGCAAGTCCTCCTAGTAAAACTGGTTGAACCCCTGAGAAACGGTCAATATAACTAACAAAATTTATTAAGCCAAAACATGACTTTGTTTTTCTTCATCAGCACTTAACAAGACAATGTTGAAGATAGCAATAAAACGTGCCGTTCATTATATATATATATATATATATATATATATATATATATATATATATATATATATAGTCACTTATATGATCTATTAATTACTTTCTCAATATGCTATAACTGTTCGTTAGGTTTTGTACAAGCTTGCCAGCAACACTAGGTGACAATTTATGATAAATTTATAATGCACAAGCATGAACTGCAGCAAACTTGGCAGAAAAGGGGCGAGGACAAAACTGGTATCATTCAACAACCAATCGACTGAACAATCAATGGTTGCTTCTTGTGAGTTTAGGTCTATTGTCAAGCAATTTAGTAGCGTGAGCAATAATTCATCTTGGGGATGTTGCTTTTGCAATAAATAAAAAAAACCATAGCCTCCTCTATGACCAATATTGTTTTTCTGACCTCTCCATTAAAAGATAAGTCTTTGTTAGAGAAATTTAAGGTGTGGAAATTCATCTCCATAAAAAAAAACTCCATCGTCCCTTCCACTTAAAATTGACCTCTCTTCGTGCATCCCTCCCTGTTCATCTACCGAGAAGTTCTCCAATAGGTGTTTATGAATCAATTGGTATCAGATCATAAAAAAGTCCTGACCTTGGGTCGTATTTTTGGTTTATGGTAGAAACCCACAAAGGATACCAAGATCACAACAAAAGACAAGTTCTCAAGAATCGAGGCGATCATGGAATCATTGTCCATGTCCTTATATGCACTAACTCGAGGTTGCCACCCTGATGCAATCTAAAACCTGAATCTTCGGCAAAGACCCAGTTTGCACCCAAGTCCAGAAAAGTGCATCGTCAAGATTGAAGATAAAGAGGAGAACACCACACTGTTCCATGGTTGAGGGATGACGCAACTGCTTAGAATCGAGACGAAGATCGATGTCCGGATATATTTGACGGGACGGTAGAGACAAAAAAGGTAGATAGTTGGGTCGAGTAGTTAGAAACTTGCTTTACAGTATATGATACATGAATGTCATAAGGTTTTTTTCACAAGATTGAAGATAATAATGAGTCATGCCCTCTTCTGGTAGAAGTCTTACATGGGATCTCACAATCTGTCACATATCTTTTGGGAGAACTTCACTTCCCTCAGTCACAAACAATTTGACCCACTAGGATATAAAAACAAAGGTGAACCAATTGGCAGCACTTCCAATAACATTTCGCGCACGGCATACATGAGCAATCTACCAAGTTTTACAAGCAAGCTGTAAAGCTAGGGATCTGAATTGAGGACAGGTCGACTCTGATAAAGTATATCGAGAAATACAGGATTTAATCATAAACAAACTCATCATTTTCCTGATTTAGGACATTGGAGAAACAAGCAAAAAAAAAAAAAAAGCTTCAAAAATTGAGGCCAAGAATAGTAAACCAGAGTGGAAGGACGAGAAGACCAAAGAAAAATCGTTGGACAAGAAGATGAAAGTTGAAAGTAGTAAGATAGACCTTAAAGGACCTTGTTTGTTAGCATAGTGAGATGTCACACACAAGAACAAATGTTATATCTTGCATCCTAATAGAAGGAGAGGAAAGACCACCCCAAGGGAGAGGGTAACTCGACCTTGCACGCAAGAAGATCCTCAAGATCCTGAGGATTACCGAAACATATGATATTGTATCACTCATTCATCAAGGAACTCTAAAGATGATGAATACGAGTTTTTTTCCTATTGATGCTAGGGATCAAATCCTGACCTCCCTAATAACCCACACTAGCCCCAACCACTGGGCCACACCTGGTGGCATGCGAGGAGCTATTTCATTTGAAGCTCCAGATGAAGAGTGTGGTCGGAACCATTACTAGCACATGTATTCAAAAGAATCTAGAATCAGAAATCTCATCAATGTTGGAGCGGCAAACAACACCTCAACCAAGGTATTCTCTGGGATGGCTAAGAGAAAGAGGGTTTGGAGATGCAGGTTCCTTAAACTTCTTAATAACTGACCAATACATCGATGAGATCATTTGTGAGGTAGCTTTGGAATAAGCAGGCATCAGACGATCAAAGAGGAAGTACCACACATTTATCAAGGATAGGAAGATTTACCTTATTTTAGTAAGCCCGTCCAAAGGAGAACCATGTTGCCCTAGAGAATGATATTCAAGGCAAATGTCTTGACAGTGCATGTGGTTTGTTAGTGCTTAGGCGAAGTATGATAAAGGTCCAAAGGTGCATATATTAGTTTCTCGAGGAAAGGTATTAAAGAGGGAGTCAACGGTGAAAGACTACAAGGAGTTGTTCCGGGAACCCCAAGGGACTGCCATCAAAAAGGCCTATCGAGCATGGGATCTAATTGATAATGGATGCTCTGATGCCCAATCTAGTAGTCCAGATCTTTTAGGGGCTGTTTGGTTCAAGTTTTAGAGGCTTGGGAATGGGTTTTGGATTCCTTACTCTTGTTTGGTAAGTGTGAGATTGAAAATTGGGAGGAAATATGTGGGGCTTTAGATTTCCATATATGTAAGAAAGTAACCCCCACTCCTCCCACCCCCCCCCCCCCCCCCAACAAAAAAAAAAAGAAAAAAATAATAATAATAATTTCTTTTCTGGAGATGTTTGTTGTGTGGATTAATTATAAAAAAAAATTCTAGTAATACTCTCAATGACACCAACTGAATTTACATAATAATATAACATAATAAAATTAATGAAAGGGTATTTATGGAAAATTAAACAAATTAAGATTTTTATTCCTATCTGAACCAAACATGGGAATGGAAATCTTGAATTTTTCGGGCTACATGTTCCCTACTTAACCAAAATGGGTATAGGAATGTTGAAATCATTTCCCATGGGAAAGGAATGGAAAGTTGATTCCTAGTAATTGTAATACAAAACCTTTGTCCAAACGCTCCCTTATGTGCCGCAAAGGCCTTTTGATCTTGGTTATGATAGGCTGGTTTGATGTGGAGAAAATATGTTTTAGGTAAAGATAGACTAACCTCTATGCACGGTTGGTTTTATCCTCCACCTTTATCTTTTGGGCAAGGTTGCTTTTGTTCATTTTATCTTGCTTTTGCTCTAAAAGAAAACCTTAGCCTCCTTTTGAACCAAGATCTTTTTTCCTGAGTTATCCATTAAACTATAAACCTTTGATAAAAAAAATGCTTACTTGTGGATTCCAATCTTCATTAAAAAAACCTCCAGCATCCCTAATCATCTATCAAGTTCTCCTTCAATAGGTATTTACGGATTGGTTGGCTTCCACGAGTTTCTCTACATTTTATGATCCATAACCTAAACCAGCTAGTCTCTGGGTTAGAGGTAGCTTTGGGTGTTTTCATTGAAGAGTGTGTGGCATTTTAGCCTCGATGAAAATATTGTATGAAACGCAAAAAAGGATCACCACCCTAAGACCCCTTTGTACCATAAGTGTAACTCACTAATCCTAAATTTTCATACTGCGGTACAAGTCAACATTATAAACTGCCAATAAATAACAAACTCAAATGGTTACCTTTTCGAGGGGACAATCTTGTATTCTTTATGTATTAAGGATGGAGAATTAATGATGATTTATTCTTTAAACATACTTACGCTGGGTGACAACAGAAAGAATATCAAAATTAAATGCCACCTGCAGGCATCTATATGGCATATCCGATAAGAGACAAATAGCGCATTTTTTGGGGGAAAAAGAACATAAGAGAAAACTTCTCGATAGAATCTCTCTTCAGGAAAAAGAGCAACTTGAGGAAGTTTCTTACTATATAAATTTTATGTACAAAATTAAATGCCACCTGCTTTAATTTTATAAGGCTTTCACTCTGTACAAATTTAGGACCTTACAAACAAAAATAATATGAAAGAAACAACTTTGGCCTTCACATCGGCAAGGAAATTGGTTAGCATGCGGAACCTTATAGAGAAGCAAAATGGATAAAAGTCCTAAGAGTTAGGAAATAAATATGAATTTTACGTCTCAAACAAATCAAGTAAACAAAAATTGTAAAGGATTTATAATATGTAAATTTCAATTATGAATGACATACCCCACATATAGTCGATCTTTGGCAACATCCAAGTAAAAATTTGATAGATCAACAATAGCAAAACGTTGGATGATCTGATACAGAGAATAGTAATCGGAATACAGATGTCATGAGGAAAGGGAAAATCAGCATAAATAACTGGTAATATACCTTCAGTTCAAGAAAATGCTAGCAAAGCATTAAATTGAAGCTCTAGAACTTATTTTACAATTACATTACACTTGTCAAAGAATTGTAAAATTGTTTATTTATAGACGTTCATGCTATGCCATGCAACATACATCTTGACCTCAACAAACTAGGACAAAATGCTGTTTACTTATCCTTGCTGATTCAAAAAGTTACATCAGTAGAAAACGGTAGCCCTGATTGACCGATTGGTGATAAACGATTTAAATTATGGCAAAGTAAATCCAAACTTAGAACGGGATAAATAACTGGTAATATACCTTCAGCTCAAGAAAATGCTACCAAAGAATTAAATTGAAGCTCTATATCATGCTTATTTTACAAATAAATTACATTCGTGGAAAGAATTGTAAAATCGTTCACTTATGGATGAAATCTTTGATCTTCATGCTAAGTAATGCAATTGACATATATCTTGATCTCATAGACTTTCTTGCAAACAAAACTAGGACAAATTATGTTTACTTGTCCTTGCTGATTCAAAAAGTTACGTCAGTAGAAAACTGTAGCCCTGATTGATGGATTGGTGATAAGATTTAAATTATGGCAGACTGCATCCATACTAAGCTAGAGTGGCATGGAAAACCTAGTATTACGGCAATAGAGTATAGTATAAATATAAATCCTAATTCAGACAACTTTACAAATTACCATTTATGGATATGTACTTGGTCTCCAATAACTTTTTCTGGTTCATAGTATGACCTGAAACCGATACCAGAACTGCCGAAACTGCCAAAACTATGGACTCGAAACCATCAGACCACCCCCGAAATTGATACTCCAAACCTTGTTTTTTTTAGCATATATAGATTAGATGTAAATTCTAGTTTCTGTGAGTGTAAATCTTTGCTTGCAATGTAGTATGGACATTTCAATGAAGGTGTCATACCCATGCCAGTTACGCAGACAATGGGACAACTGAACACTTACTGGATACATGTTGAGTACACCTTATATACCTTAAGTTTTAAGACACTACCACCTATATTCAAGTAGCCTAACTAAGAATCTTGACTTGGTTTTTGACCCACGAATTCTATTTTCCAGATTGGAAAAGGAGTCAGATTGGTGGAAGGGGCGTCCTCGACTTGTACACTTTAATTTCATTGTTATTCAAAGTTGTAAGAAGATAAAACTAGTCACTCTGAAGATGGATGGAAATTTTAATGATAATCAGGATCACATCCTATCCTCTTTTGTGTAGGTGTATTATAACACACGAGTGGATATGAACTGGCAACCTATTTATTTATATTTTTATTTACATATTGGTTTCTTGTTATATCCACCTGATATTGTATACTAGCTTTACAGAATTGAATTATAGTTGTATCTATTGCATCATATTAGGTCACTATATATTTTTAACCTTGCCGCATAGTTTGCTTGAGGAACTCGTATTGGACTTAAAAGTCTCTCCAATCATTAATTTCAGTATTAATAATCCTATCATCTAAGGGTCCCTTAATGTATCAATCAAGGTTCGCAAAATCAGTGCCAGAACTAGTTCATACCCTTCTTCCTTGTGATATCATTAAGTTTTGGTGATTTCAACTTTCTCCATTTTGCAAAGCAAATACAACAAAACCTTTATCCCAATTTTTTGGGATCGGTTGTTTGAATCATTTTCTTCCATTCAGTTTTGTTAAGGTTTAAAGGTATGTCATATGTATCACTAACAGAACCATATCCTTCTTTAAAACTTCAATCCATATTCACTTTGGCATGTTCCTTTAATTACACTATCTTATCACTCCTCATTACCGAGCATCTATTGGTCTATGATGCACATATCCAAAACCACATAGGACGATTTCTCTCATCTTGTCCTCCATTGATGTCGCCTCTAACTTTCCACAAATACACTCATTTCGTATCCTATGTTTTAATGTATTACACCCATCTTAGCATTCGTATTTTGCTACACTAATTTTTTGAACATGTTTCTTAATTGTCCAACACTCTGACCCTTAAAGCACGGTACACGTCTTATAGAAATTTACTTTCAACTTCAAATGTATTACGAAGGTATCTTACAATCACAAAGTACTCTAGAACCCCCCACCCCCATTTCAACCATCTTGTTTTAATTCTATACAAGAGATCTTGTTTTAATTATATACATGAGATCCTTCTATATCTCTCTGTCATGATGAATGATTGGTTCTAATAGCGAAAGTTATCACTCATATGTATCTCTTGGACATCTATGTGTACTCCCATATCATTTCTTTATTTTATTTTTTGGTTGAAATTATATCTCATATACTCTGCTTTTTTTCCCATTAATTTAAAAACCCTTAGATTGCAAAGTTTCTGTCTGCACTTCTATCATAGCATGTAATCTTCTCTACTCTCATCGGCCGACGCAATATCATTAGCAAACATAATAAACCATACAACCTCCTCACGGAGATAATAGGAAACGGCTTACTATCTCCTCCAATGGTTTGCACGGTCGTTGCAAGTGTCAACCCACAAACTGGCCTTTAGGTTTTATGGCAAGACCCATCTTGCTCCTGCCTACCTTCTAGAAATTTGTCACCAATGCCATAGATGATCGTAAAGACTTTCAATTCTTTCAGGACAAGTTTCCTCCTTCATAGCCAAGCCCATTCTAGTGGAAGAACGCTTGGATGACGATGGTGATGACGACTATGGTGATGAGGAGACTGCCATCTCTCATGATCCTTGTTCCAGAGATACGAACTTACATATGCCTTTTATAAACCATAATCCTGTGTAATAGTATCATCTAATCAGGGAATGAGTATAGTGGTTATGCACATGCATATCCATGCAAATGACTTCCCTCGTTAGGTCATGTTTTGAGATTAAAAGTTGTTTTGGGTGCAAAAGCTAATGGCATTGCAAGGCAAAACCTGAAGTGGTTTGTACTGGCATCAAGTACTTGTTTTCTAGTTTTTGGTACACATCAAAGAAGCATGGATATAATCAGAGAAATCAATCTGAGTTCTTGAGAATATAGATAAGGTCTTTATAAAAGTTGGCCAAGAAGCACAAGTTATAATGAGTGAAGGCATCTGAGTTCTTGAGAATATACATGCCCTCCTAATATCATCCTCCAGGCCTTGTTTTCGACTAGGTGCACTCACGATCATTTGTACATCATATATAGCTCCAGCTGTTCCATCTGGGATTTCACTTTATGAGTAGCTGCACTTGTACACACCATCTACCAGGATGCACTTATTTCTTGTAATCTCTTCCTTGAGATGACATGCCTTCAATAGTTATTCCTTCATTATCCTCCTGCTTGCTCATTGTGCATTCTTAAAACATCATGAGGATATCTATTGCTATGTTCATAAACGGGAAAAATTCTAATAATTTTTACTCTATGTCAAGGTAGTCAAAGGCAAAAGGCGCACTTGAGGTGCAAAGGGTCCATATAACCCGAGGCGTAAGGCGCACTTAAGTCGCGCGTCCGAGCGAAGCGAGACGCAAATAATAATAATAATAATAATAATAATAATAATAATTATTATTATTATTGGAATAAGGGTAAATTTTATTCCATCACAAATCTCAGTAGAGGTATTATAATACACTATTCTCACAACTCTCCCACCCCGGTTAAGGGGCCATTACAGATACATCGAATTCTAAATTATGTAGAATTCCTACATGGGATTTTAAGGCCCTCAAAGATTCGCCTGTTACGTTCTCTCCAAACATGTCAGACCGATGCTGCAAGGCAGACTCTGGCCGTTTTGGCCCAACCCTGTTCCATACCTCGACGATCCCTGATCCAGAAGATGATCCCCCGGATATCTCTATCATTTCCTCCTCCCAGTGACCTCCCACACTGCTCAGCCCAAATCTGTCAAGCCACAGGACACTCAAAGAAGAGGTGTCCCATGGATTCGTCCTCTACGCCACATAGGACACACTTCGGATCAGAGACATGCACCCTATATCTGAGAAGTCTGTCCTTCGTCAGCAACCGGCCTAACAAAAGTTTGTAGCAACAGAGCTGCATCTTGCGGGCGACCCCCTTTCCTCAGATGAAGTCGAAGTCCGCAATCCTGTCGTGGAGAGTCCAGACCAGATCGTAACAACTTTTGAAGCGAAAACCTCTTGTACCCCTGTCAGCATCCGACAGATCCCATCTCCAAAAATCTCCAGGCTGGTGAGAATCAATAGGCACCTGACGGATCTCCTCTCCAAGATGTGCTGTGTACTGGTAGTCCTCTGGCCTCCAAGTCCCATCTTTGAGGATACGTTTGCATTTCAGTCCTCTGCCTGCCACTCTGCCCATATGCTCACCTAAGGACTCCAGCAGGGATCTCTTGCCCATCCAAGGATCAAGCCAAAGATCGGTGTTCGTCCCATCCCGCATGACCCGGCAGATAGTAGACTGAAGAACCAATCTACATCTAAGGATTGCCTTGAAGGGGACCGAAAAGTTGTTATCTAACCCACAACCCCAGAAATTTCTCCGCCGCAGATATCTATTGGCCATCCACTCTGCCCAGAGAGAGCCGCCATTGATGAACTGTCACGCTATCTTCAACCCAGAGGCCTCCCGAACCGATATCAGTGGTCTCAACCCCACCCCCCTTCATCCCTAAGCCGGCACAGTTGCTCCCAGGAGATCGCTTGCATTCCTCCTCGCCAGATGAAATTGACACATATGCTCTCCACCTTCCGGACGGTAACCACCGGGATCTGAATCGACTGCAACCAGAACATAGCACTGCCAGAGATGATAGACCGCACTAGCTCAATACGACCGCCAAAGGAAAGCCCAGCCGCCTGCCAACCTTCGACCCTCCTCTGCGCAAACTCCACCAGACTATGACAATCCAGATCCCGAGCGTAATTGACAGTCAGCGGTACCCCCAGGTATTTGACCGGAAGGTCACCTTTCTCCACTCCCAGAGCTAGGGCCATTTCCTCCTTCAAAGAACACCGAGCACTAAAATAGACTCTGCTCTTATCCCTATTCAGCTGAAGTCCAGACATCCATCCAAACTCCTCCATAATCTCTGACACCACACGCATCCCTCTCATAGATGGTTGTAAGAGCACCAATAGATCATTAGCATAGATCAAGTGAGACACCACTGGCTGTATCGACCTGAAGAGAGGGACAATCTTCCTGCTATGTACTGCCAGATCCATCAAAGTGAAGTACTCCATCACAAGTGTGAACATGTACGGGGATAGAGGATCTCCCTGTCGAAGGCCCCTGTTGCTCCTGAAGAATCCGTATGGAGTACCCTGGATGAGCACCGAAAATGTGGGAGAGCAGATGCACTCCTTCACCCTCGCTACCCACACCTCATCAAATCCCATGGCAAGCATAAGGTGACAAAGGAAGTCCCGATTGACAGTGTCATAGGCTTTCCTTAGATCAAGCTTCACATCATATGTCTACATTGATAAACATGTGTTTGGTGCTCCCGAGCGAAGCGAGCCGCAATATATATATATATATATATATATATATATATATATATATATATATATATATATATATATATATATTGTGGACAAAAAAAATGTTGTCTTTTCTTATTGGCGCAAGGCACCACAAATCGACTGCGCCTGAGAGATCCTGCGCTGAGGATCGCCGAGTACAAAAAGAATTCTGGAGAATGGGACGATGGAGATCGAGCAGCAGTTGCTCCTTTACTCCGTTGACGCTCCGATTACAAAAGTGAAAAAAAAAACCTAAGAAAAATGCTAACTCTCGGCTCACTGGCAAAAAAGGACAGCAATTTGGCTCTTGAAATGCTTTCCGTTCTGTCTATCTTTGTAGAGGGGGACGCCCTCTATTTATAGAGGTTTGGCATTGAAACGACTGTTATGCGCCCACAGGTGAAAAATACACTTATTTTACTGTGGGCGCATAACACCCATTTGGGCGCATAGGGTGTAGACGCATGGACACTGGATGATCGTAGGGTTGGCGTGGAGACTGACGTGGCCGCATACTTCGGTGCACGATTGCTCGTGGAGACTGACGTGACCGCATGCTTCGGTGCACGATTGATCGTAGAGTTTGACCGAGTCGTAGGGATCTGCTGCCTTGGGCGCATAATGTGGGAGTAAGTTTATGTGCCCACACTTTGGTGCATGTTTGATCTGCATAAAAAACAATGTGGGCACATAGACCCTCTTCGATCATGTGGGCGCATAGCTCCTCATCCATCACGTGGGCGCATAGCCCCTCTTCGACCATGTGGGCGCATAGACTCCCTTTGGTTCTGTAGGCGCATAGCCCCCTTTTGGTTATGTGGGCGCATAGCTTCTTTTGTCTTCTTCATGTGGGATACATGGTCTTGTATTTTTTATGCTTCTACAAGACCCCCTTCAAAGTTTTTGAAACTCGAACTAGTGTCGGAATACTTTGAAAGAAGCATGAAAAAAATGTCTCCACCAGCTTCATGGGCGCATGATAGGAATGACCCATTTGGGCGCATAGGTGTCTGTCAGGCTGTCGAAATTTGGCTCTTGAGATCTTCCTTGGAAATATGAAGCGATAGGCTTGTTTTGGAACAGAATTTGAAAAGGTCCGCTCTTTATGTGTAGTCTGCATCAGCAAATAGCAAGCGCATAATCTGTAAAAGACTGTCTCTGCGCAGACGCATAGATCGTGTGGGCGCATAGACCATATGGGCGCATAGGCCATGTGGGGGCATAGCTCTTCGTTCATGCCTATAAATAGGCCTTGAAGAGAGAGAGCTCATTCTCTCTTATTTTTCCTCAGAATTTTTAAAGAGTTTTTTTCATTTACTCTCTTTCGAGCAACCATGTCTCCCAAGGCTGCTTCGACTCCCAAGAAGTCTGCAAAGGGCAAGAAGGCTGCAACAGCTAGTTCTCCTCCTTTGGCAGCGTCTCATCTGGTTCAGGACCCCATCCCGGGTGAGGCGACGTCTCAAAAACGAAGTCTCGAGCGTTAATTTGTAACGCTCGGACTTTTCTCTGCTTGGGCGCATAACCATCGATATGCGCCCAAAGCAAACACTTCTTTTGTGAGCGGTCTTATGCGCTCACAGATGTATGCGCCTACGCACTCTGTTGTGTTATGGGCCTAGGCACTTGGTTGTGTCATGCGCCCACACACTTCGTGTTATGCGTCCACACAGAACATGTGCTTATGCGTCCACATACAGAACTTGTGCTTATGCGCCCACACAGAACAGAACTTGTGCTTATGCGCCCACAGGCCCTTTGGACGCATATCAGGGCGCATAGAATTTCTCAGTACTTAGCTCTTTTTTCTGTAGATTCTAAGTCTGACTTTTCTTATGTCTTCGCAGTTGACATGGTTGTCCCGGCTCTTGGTGGGATTCCTCTTGGCTTTGCCCGCCATGTTCTGGATTCAAGCCTTGTCACCACAATGGTCACAAAAGCTCAGGTGAAGATCAGCTATGACCAGCCTTCGGTACGGGTGATCGCTATGCTTGAGCAGGACAAACTGTTCTTGAAGCAGATGATGAATGATGAGAAATTCACACTCGGAGGGGCGCAGAGCTTTAAGAGACCGTACTTCTTGTTTGGTGACAGCATGGGATTTGAGGACGACGAGACGATATGTCTAGAAGACCCTCTAGTGGTTAGGTTAAATAACCAAAGGATATGGTTACCATCGATGAAGCGCCAATACCCTTTGTCAGCGTTTACTGATCTAGCTGTGCGGAGGCAAATGAAATGGGACATGACCCCTGAACTGCATGGGGTTGTTTCTGGCAGGATCCAATTCAACTCTGGTGGCCGGAAGAATAACACTTTCAAGTGTGTCAAGGGCTCCACGTCCTACTCCACGAGGGGGTTGCATCCTAGGGCCATAATAAACGATGTCCCGATTGATCTTCACCCTTACGCTGCTGAGACTCTCTCCAACCTGATGCTGTCAAAGAAAGAGTCGTATCCGGGAGGGAAGCTGCGGATAGAAGGTTGGAGATACTCTGTCCCGTTCTGGAGCGACCTTACTGGATGGGTGCTCTCGACTTACGAGGCCACCCTAAAAGCTACCGGCCTTTTTAATGCCGTTAGAGCCACCCAATATGGCATAAAGGTTAACTGGCCTATGTTTATCTCATTGGTGGAGTTGAAAAACTATCACACATGTACCTTCTTCACTCTGGGTGGAAAGATGGGTCTGGCTCTTCACGAGATGCAGGCGATATCAAAGCTTCCCTGAGGGACCGAGCCATACAAAGAATACGTCCCCTGTGATGAGGAGCTCCTGGATTTGGAGAGAGAACTCCGAGATGATGGAGATGTACAAAGAGTTGTTCTGTCACCTCTTCATTTGTCACCAGGTCACAAAGAAGGGTAAGACTGAGGGGTCCCTTCCCCATACGAGAGCCTGGACCAACTACATCTTCATCAGAGAAGGAGACGGCCCAGTCTCTTTCTCGACTCGCAAGCCCTCGACGAAATTTGAGATAGAGCAATTGATGGCAGATCACGGGGCTGTAGACGCCGAAGATAGTGATAATCCCGAGGGAAACTTTCCAGTTTATCA
This sequence comes from Iris pallida, assembly GCA_029216955.1. Classification (NCBI taxonomy): domain Eukaryota; kingdom Viridiplantae; phylum Streptophyta; class Magnoliopsida; order Asparagales; family Iridaceae; genus Iris; species Iris pallida. The sequence continues at coordinate 7,914,822 of JANAVB010009196.1, forward strand.
TTTCTTCAGGCAGGCCGAGTTCAAGCTGTCGAAAAAGGTTGTGCTAGCCGCTTTTCTGATGACATGACTCCGCAATTGTGTAGTCCCTGGTGGTTCAGGGTCTATTGAAAGAATAAGCCGGGGTATGATACTTCCGGATGTAAAGCTGGCCTTTGGATGCCAGCTTGCCCTGCTTCCTGCGATGGTCTGCGCCATCCAACGAGGCTTGCGACACTTTGTTGTTAACGCGGTGACACCCGATGGCAGAAAGGATTTTGTCAGGAATAAATTTCCCTTTCATTATCTGATGGGATGGCTGGTGCTGCATTGTCCCAGATTAATGAATGTCGGGCTGATGGCAGACTCTTTGGCGGGAGATGTCTTTCTTCGAAGGTTCAAAGATGCAGATTGGACCGTCACAGGGGTGCCTGTTTGCAGGAAGGCTTTGAGTTTCCTGCAGAATTACGAATTCTTCAAAGTGTCGCCTCCGTCTGGTAGTGGCCGTGTAGGAGACACTCTAGTAGATGAGGGAGCACTCACTACTAGCCTTCCTATTGGGGAGTTCCGTTGGCTCCAGTCCATCAGGCCTTCCCATATGGTGCTCAGGAATAGGAACCACACTTTCTTGGAACCTTATTTGCCGAGTCGCTTTGCACGGCAGTTCGGCTACAGCCAGCTTCTTTTGGGCAACCCCAGCCCTCATCTACAGTCGATAGAAAGCCTGATCGACGGGGCACGTGCATGGGGCTACTACAACGTTGGATGTACGGGGGCAGTTTTTACCCTGCCAGAAGATAAGCCTGAAACCCACATGCTCTTCGCTGCTGCCAAGTTCTATATTCAGGTCAATACCCTTCATTCTCGGTATGATCGTGAGCAGAGTTTAATATCGGGGACTAGGCTTACCCCCACTCTTGCTGATATAGGACGAGTGCGTGCAATGGGGGGTCATAGAAAGGAAGGCGTCGCACCCTCAGCTGAGCCGGTTGCAACGCCGCAGCAGAGAGTCGCTCTTGAGGAGCCTGTTGTTGCAGCACCTCAGAGAGAGGATACTGAAGAACCTCTTCCTGATATTCCTCACAAGAGGAAAGCTTCCACTGAGCTGGTTCCACAATCCAAAAGGAAGAAGGTTGTCGTCTCCCGCGGGAGAAAGAAGGTCACAGACGTGAGCGCTGGCTCGCCTCCTCCCAGAAGATCTTCCCGGCAAACCGAGAGGGGTGGAACGGCGTCTCGGGCCGTTACCATTCGGGAGGTAGATCCCTTCCTAGACTCCATAGCCGTTTTGGTCAAATCATTGAAAGCTTTCTCACCATTTACGTTTGTCCTTTGCGCAGGACGTTGAAGTCACGACTGCGGCAGGTGCTTCTTCGTCTGAAGAGGTGGACAAAACAACAGTGTCCCCTGCTCGTCCTCAACCGATGGATGAAGGCGGGTCTTCTTCAGTTGTAAGGCTTGAGCAAAGGGATGATCATGGCGAAGGCCCAGACCATGATGGCGATCAGAAAGCTATTCCCTCCTATGACATTTCTTTAGGGGATATGTCTACGATAGGAGCTATGATGAAATATTTGGATGAACATCAAATCCAATCAGCTCACCCTCCTCTGGGTATGTCATTCTTGCACTTTTCTTCGGATGAGATTTTCCGACTTCAATTTTGCGTGCAACTTGTGAGGCTGACTTCCATCGTATATTCCCTTGTAGACAAGGAAAGGGAACAAAGCATGGAGGTTGCTCTAGATACCCGGGCTAGACAGGAAGATGCCCTTGGTTTCCCAGTAAACCGGCATCGGTTACTGAAGAAGTTCTTGATCGGCCCGTTGAGGCGGCCATTATTAAATCTGCTTCGGGTCTAGCTAGGACCGTGGAAGGCGAGCAGCCTGATGCTGCTTTGGCTGACGTTGACAGTGAGCGACCTGGATCTGCTCTCATTTCCCCGGTTCCAGTTGATGCTGAGCCAGCAGGAGGTATGAACTTACAACTCCTTCTTTAAGTAAGTTTTTTTTTGTTACTGATGTGCATACTGCTTTATTTGTCAGGTTCCGCTTCCTCCCAAGTAGCTCTCCCTGGGATAGAAGATCCCCATCAAGCTTCATCTCCAACGACTTCTTCTGAAGATGATGAGATGGCTCAGGAAGTCATAAGAGCTTTCTACTCCGTTCTGAAAATAAAGCTTCCTGGAGTTTTGAACCGAAATGCCGCCTTCGGGCCTGTGAAGGCTGTCGCTGAATGCCAGGTGACCGCTCTTGAAAGCATTGCTGGCTATGAAGAGCGAGCAAATGCTTTAAGGAAGGTCATGGCTGACCTGGAAGATCAAGTAGCTAAACTCCGAGAGGTCAGTCAGCGAAGCCCAACATCATCGTTTCTTGAGGAGGACGTGGCTCTGATTGCGGCTATTGAGGAGAAAGCTACTTTCCAGGCGAGAAAGGAGGCGCTGGCTAAAGAGATCAGTGAGCTGGCTGATCAGTATGAACAGTTTGATGTTGCCGGTAGGGCTCGTATTGCCTCAAAGAATAAGCTGGCCATTCAGATCGCTGAAAAGTACAACCAGATTGTGCAGCTTCGCGAAGAGATTGCTCAGCTTGAGGCTGACTTGCGAACAGTCGCATCTGAGCAGGAAGATCACGTGGTTCAGGCTGCTGCGACTGCCACAACTTCAAACCAATTGAAGGCTCAGCTAGTGAAGTTGGAAGAGGAGCATATGAAACTGATTCCTTTCGAGGATGAAGCTGCTCGGCAGGAAGAAGCACGTCATCGCGCCACCGTCAAATCTCAAGCTGAAATCAAGGCTCTGAGGGATAGCATCAATCGATTGTGTATCTCTTAAGTCTTTTGTTTGTAACTGTCTGTTTTAGCCGTCAAGACTCTTATATCTTTTTCTTTTCTCCGTCTTTTGATAGACGTTTTTAATAAAGAATCTTTTGGATTTCAAAACTCATGAATGGAGCTTGTGAAATATCAGAACTAGAGGTAATGTGGACGTAGTAAGGATATTTCTGGTGGGTATTCCGCTGGAGAATTTGATGTGGACTTATTATCCGTTTTATATTCAAGGTTCTTGAATATAGATAATAAGTTGAAAGAAGCTGCTAATAGAGGTAATATGGACGTAATAGCAGAGAATGTTCTATATCTGACCAAAGGTAATATGGACGTGGAAGGATATATAACATTAGGTAGGAGTGGATAATTCAGAGGTAATATGGACGTGATTATCTTTGATGAATGCTTTTCTCAGAGGTTATATGGACGTGGCAAAACGTTTCTTAATTATCCCACTGGGGAAATAATTATCGGAAAACAGTTCAGAGGTAATATGGACATGACTTGTTTTCGTCAGACCAAGTTTGGGCAGAGTCCATAACGGAGATAATTCCACTGGGGAATCTTTTTAAAGGACCTATTATCCATGGCGTATTCAAGATTCTTGAAATACGGATAATAGTTAGATGATTTTTTTTTGAATCACATAAACATTGCACTGTACATTTACATGACTGAAACAGGGTATATGTGAACGCTGTTTATGAAGGTTACACATAATATTTCTTCAGGAACTTGTCGTTGATCGGCATCATGAGCAAGTCACCATCAGGCTTGGTTAGTCGATATGTACCGTTAGAATACACTGATTCTATAACGAAAGGACCTCATTTAGGCTAGAATTTTTCTTTTGTCTTGTGCGTCATGACCATTGGTCTTCTCACTGCTAAAACAAGATCACCAACTTGAAAGATTCTTTCTTTCACCTTTTTATTAAAGACTCTGGAAAGGCGTGCTTGGCATAGCTCAATACGCTGTTGAACTAATAAGCGTTTTTCGTCTAGCGCTTCCAGCTCTTGTAGTCGCAGACGATAACTTTCTTCGGCAGTCAACTCACTGGCTAAGGCTACTCGAAGAGAGGGAATCCGGATTTCTAGGGGAAGAACTGCTTCACTCCCATAAACCAGAGAGAATGGCGTACTGCCTGTTGGAGTCCGGGCCGTTGTACGATAGGCCCAGAGACATTCGTCGAGCTTCTCATTCCAATCGAATTGTTTGAAGATCGAACTTCTTGAGAAGTTTGATGATAGTCTTATTGAAGGCTTCCGCTAACCCATTAGCCGCTGGATTGTAAGCAGTAGAGGCTACATTCTGAATTCGACTCTTATCGCAGAACCAATATAATGCATGGCTCGCGAATTGTTGACCATTATCATGGATGATCCTGCGAGGTAGGCCGAAGCAATAGATAACGTAATGTTTGATGAAACTGATCACGTTCGACGTCTTTACTTCGATGAGCGGTATAGCTTCCGCCCATTTGGAGAAGTAATCGGTTATAGCTAGGATAAACCGATGTCCTCTGGAGGATGGCGGGCTTATTAGGCCTATGACGTCCATACCCCAGGCTTCAAAAAGCTAAGATGCCGCCGTCGGGTATAGAAACTCCGAAGGTTGATGAATGATGTCGGCGTGGAACTGACAAGCCCTACACTTCTTTGCATATTCAACAGCATCTGCTATCATCGTGGGCCAATAATAACCCATTCGTCTGAGACGATCTTGTAATTTGGGGCCTGGTTAATGTGCACCACAAATTCCGTCGTGAGCCTCACGGAGTGCATGTTTGGCTTCTGTGTCTGATAAACATCGTAACAGTAGTCCGTCGTAAGAGCGTCGGTCCAGCATTTTGGTAGTTGTATCATAGTAAAATCTGAGGGATCGCCTTTGGACAGATACTGCTTCCTTTGGGTCCTCGGGGAGGATTCCGTAGATGGCGTAGTCTATGAAAGGAAATCTCCAGTCTTTAACGTCGACGTTTGTTTCTGTTGCATAACTGTGATGAATATACAAGGCATCTTTCACACAGAATAACTCTCGACCAGACAATGTGATCGAATGCTGAGTATTGGTAGGGACGGTCAAGGAAGCAGCAAGACCGGCTAAAGCATCTGCTTCTATATTCTGTAATCGAGGCACGTGCTCGATGAAGAATCCAGCGAAAGTAGAAGCCAATTCGATTGTCGCTTTGTGATATGGGATGAGATATTCGTGACGAACTTCATAATCCTCTCGGATCTGACTAACTATTAGCTTAGAATCGCCGTAAGCTTCTAGGTAGTCAACTCCCAGTTGTTTTGCCAGTTGAAGGCCAATCAGTAGGGCATTATATTCGGCCACGTTGTTAGTACAGGGTTCCACGAGAGAATATGCACGGTGTATAACCAGATGGTCGGTGACACAAGCACGATGCCTACTCCGGCCACGATATTTCCTTTAGGTCTTGTTCTTGATGCACCGTCAAAGAACATTCGCCAAATGAAAATTTTCTCAGTTGCGGTGTTAGACTCCACTACTTCATCCGGGATTTCATCATAGAGTTTGGAAGATTCTGGCACCGGATGAGCTGCTAGAAAATCAGCTAACGCTTGGCCTTTTACTGTATTCTGAGGGACGAACAGCATATCGTATGGAGTCAACAACATTGTCCATGTAGCTAAACGGGAATTAAGAGAACCCGGTTTAGTCATGAGTATTATGAGAGGATTGACTTTAGATATGATGTGGATAGTCTGCCCAGACACATAGTGGCGTGTCTTCTGGATAGCAAATACCAGTGCGAGACATTCCTTTTCCACAGGTGTGTATCTGTGCTCGGCACCCACCATCGTGCGGCTGAGGTAGTAGATTGCATGTTCATGGCCGCCTTCATTCTTCTGAGCTAATAGGGCACCAAGAGAATGATCCATAGCGCGGACATATAACAAGAAGGGCTTTTCTATTATTGGAGCCACCAACACTGGGGGGCTTGTGGGATACTTCTTGATGTCGTCAAATGCGTGTTGACATTGTTCAGTCCAGACGAAAGATACTCCTTCCTTCATGAGCTGAGTAAACGGTTGACACCTTCCAGAAAGATTTGAAATGAATCGTCTGATGTAGGCTAGCCTTTCTTGAAGTCCGCGTAGCACTTTGAGATTTCTTGGGGGCGCATATCGAGAATAGATTTCACTTTCTCCGGGTCAATATGTATACCTTTTGAAGTGATAACAAAACCAAGGAACTTGTCGCTGGAGACTTCCAGAAAAGACTTGGTTGGATTCATCTTGAGTTGGTGTGCACGCATTAGTTCGAACACCGTTCTCAAATCTTGGAGGTAGTTGCCCTTGAGACGACTTTTAACTGCGATATCGTCTACGTAGCATTCCACTGTTTTGCGCAAATGATCGCGAAAAATTGTGTTCATAGCTCGCTGGTATGTCGCCCCTGCATTTTTCAATCCGAAGTGCATCACCGTATAGCAGTATACCCCCAACGGTGTTCGAAAAGATGTGTTTCTCATCGCCGGAAAACATCTTGATCTGGTTGTAGCCTGAGAACCCATCCATGAAGGACATCCGCTCGAAGCCGCAAGTATTGTCGATCATTACGTCGGTGATCGGTAGAGGGAACTCATCTTTCGGGCATGCATAGTTCAAATTGCGGTAATCGATACAGACTCGAACTTTACCATTCTTTTTCATAACTGGCACAATGTTAGCGACCCAGTCAGGGTGTTGTTCTTCGCGAATGAATCCGCTTGAAATAAGCTTCTTGACTTCACTCTCAATGGCCTCCATGATATCTGGTCGGAACCGTCGTTGCTGCTGCTTCACTGGCTTAGCTTTGGAAGAGATATTTAGGCGGTGCATAGCAACTTTAGGGTCCAAGCCTGGCATGTCTTCATAGCTCCATGCAAAGACGTCAATGTATTCTCTTATAAGCTGTATAAGAGATTGTCGTTCTTCGCCAGACAGACGTTTGCTGATGAAGATTGGTTTAAGAGATGATTAATCTCCTAAGTTGACTTGGACGACTTCGTCTTCAGTAGGTGGTTCACGTTGTTCGAAACGTAACTCCTACCTAGTATCCATCTTTTGAGCCCATTGTTCAAGCTCGATTGATTGGACATTGTCTGCAATTTGGTCAACTGACACCATGTTGACGGACAAAGTTACTTCGAACATGTCTCCAATGCTGGAGTCTGAATCCCAGAGGCAGGAATCAGAAGAATGAAAACAATGATCCGCTTCGACGTCTGATCCTTCAGGAGTTGTTGGAGTAATGTAACCCAACCCAACACCATTTTGTTGATAATAGTTCTCGGATTTATCGGGAGGAGCAAAGTGACGTATTGGCAATCCGCCCTTGACCGTAGTTTAGCCCCTGGTCGCTTTTTATATCATATCCCATGTTCTGGATGATATTCTTGGCCTGCCAACTATATCGGTAAAGTTGCATTTTTCCAGAATCATAGTCAGCTTCAGTGTTGTGATTGGGAGAAGTGGAGTCCAGAACGAACTTTCTTTTACCAATTATTCGACCGAAGATGATCAATTCTTCACCCTTCTTTCTAGCTGGAACGATGAAGTAGTGGATATCTTCTGGCCAGACTTTTTCCCGCATACGAGGCGTCGTGACCTGCATGCATAGATGTGATCCTATGCCATGCTCTAGGGCGTATATCGTATCTATGTACTGGTTTACAGATTGGTAGACATCGAAGTAATTCAAAGATAAACCTTTACTTAGAAAATATGCAAGTTCTTCTTCTGGGATAACATCATCCACTGAAGGTACATTATTTTGAGTATTGATATACTCATTGAGGGGATCATTGTCGGGAACAGGAGCCACAGACTTGGCCAAGTTCGCCACATAGGGTAACTCTTCAGGATTGGGAGGACGGACTTCAGCAGGTTCCACCCGAGTTATTTTGCGGAGAGTGATGGTCAATGGTTTGACCTTATCAGGATTCTTCTTTTTGACCTAGATTGTGAGAGGCTTTGGAGTACTTTTTGGAGTAGTAAGTCCTTTGACTCGGATAATCAGGGGACCATCACTGGCGGATGAACTCACTTCAGCTTCATCGTTAGCTTCGTTGCCGTCATCCTTGGAGGGCTGAGATTGGTAAAGTACCGAATCTCCATAGTAGGCTTCAATACCCTTAAAAGGATCGACATCGGCAAACTTCGTCTTCATGATGCCATCGTTATTGACGTACTTGAAGCACTGGTGAAGGGTAGAAGGAACGATCATGTTCTCGTGTATCCATAGACGTCCTATCAAGACGTTGTAGGACACATTGGCGTCAATTACATAGCAAGAAACCTCCGTTCGGAGATCACCAATCTGACACTTGAGACAGATCTTGCCCAGCGGGTGGCTTCTCCCAGCATTGAAAGCCATGATAGTTGTATTGGTTGCAGACAGCTTGTGCAGAAGGATCCCTAGAATTTGGAGTAGACTTCTAAGAATGATGCTGAGGGAGGAACCTGGATCGATATGCATCTGATCCACCTTAATCTCCCCGATATACCCTGTATAGTACAGAGGTCTATCATGACGATTATTTTTTAGTAGCATGTTCTCTTATGAAACGGTGATGTTGGGCACCACTTCCATAGTGCTGTGACAGTGAGGACAGGAGACGAGATCTTCAGCGGAGGCTTTGACTTCAACGAGATAAGAGTCGGTATGTAGTAATGCCTCACTTAAGGCTTTCCGCGTCTCTTTAGAGAATCGCAATAGATCGAAAAAAGACAACCTGGCAGGTGTATTGGCCAGCTGTGCCAATATGTCAAAGTTGTAAGGCCGATCCATGCCTTCGGAAGTTGGTGCCTTCAGAGACTTGTCAAATCGACTCCTTCTGCTTAGCTTTGTCGGTAGTTGAGGACTTAGATGGACTAGCTTCTGAATTTGTGGGGGCAGCAGGAGCTTGAGAAGGTACTGCATCTTCTTGTGCGGGGTCATAAGTCCGTAGGTAGGCCTTCCCAGATCGGGTCTCGCCAGATAGAACTTCGTAAATGGGAGAAAACACCATATGACATGATTTGTATTTCTTGCCCCTCTTTACTTTGGAAGACACCATCCCCTGTTTCATTTCTTGCACAAGGTCTGGATGGACCCACATGATCTCACCGCGTTCTGTCGTGAGTGGCACCAAGGTTGAGTTGCGAGCTGGCGGCAGGTTGACGACTTCCATTATTACCTTGGGGATTGGGACTACGCCGTCTGGAACTTCTGTGGGAGGAAAGTCACCAAATTGAAGAGAGATTATGTTAGAAGATACGACCTTGTCTTCAGCTTCGAGGTTGATCACTTGGCTGTCGATAAGCTGTTGTATCTTCTTCTTCAGGATGATGAATCCTTGGTAGAGTGGTGCACGTACTGATGATAAAGACAGTACTTGGGATCGTTGAGTTGGTTCGCCTCCGCAGGACGTCGTGGTGGAGGCAATGTCAGTTTATTACCCTTCATCAATGTGTGAAAAATGGTAATAACATCATCTTCGTCAAAGGAGAAAGTCTCCTTAGGTTTGTCAGGAGCGTCCTGAGAATTGGAAGCTCCCTTGGAAGTGCCGACCTTCAAGACTTCTTTCTCTTTACCCCCACGAACAGGGATAGTTTGGGGGTGCTTGTTTTTGTCTTCAGATTTGGGTGTCTTCAACCCCTGTAATTCCATATTAGGAACGTCATTTTCAGCAGCCCCGATGAAAGCGGGCCATGTATCATACTTATGTATACCCAGACAGAACTTCACTGTAACAAGGAAGTTATGTCGACAAGTATCCATAAGTTCTGAGTCTGGTATACCGAAGGGCATCTTCAATGCTAGTCGCCTGAAGCGTTCGATGAAAGCAATAACAGACTCGGTCCTCCTTTGCTTGGTCTCGATGAGGGTGGACATACTAACATGCATGCCACTCTCATAAAACATGTTGAGGAATAATCCCTCCAAATCTTTAAAGGAATTAATACAACCGTCAGGCAGACTGCAGAACCATTCAAAAGCTACCCCCTGCAAGGTGCTAATAAATAGCTTTGACAAGAACGGATCGTCCCTTGGTAAGTGTATAGTCTGCATGTTGAAGTATGTCATGTGCTGGCGAGGAGAAGTCATCCCGTCAAATGAATTTAGCGTCGGTGGCTTGTAGTTAGGAGGGCAAGTAGCATTCTCCCATTCAGGAGGATAAGATTGATATATCCCCATTTTCTGAAGCTCGTCTTTGTGTGAGATGGTATCGAGACGGGCAACAAGAGAATCAATTGCATCCTGCTGATTGAGCAGATGTTGAGAAACGGCTGTTGTACGGTTGTCAGACGTCGTTGACAAAGGACCACCCCCAGCATTTACAAGATTTGGAGGAGGCGCAACGGAATGATACTCCTTTTGTAGTGAAGGAGGGTTGTTGCTATGAGCCGGACTAACGTGTGCTGAGACGTTCGGTTGAGGTGGAGGAACAGCCCCAGCAGTTTGGACTGCCATAATACTGGTAAGCATATCAGTGATCTTGGCAAATGCTATTTCAAGACTCTCTAGCCGCTTGTTGGTCTGATCACTGGCTTCTTCAGGTCTCTCTCCATCCGTCAAGTACGTAGATAACATGCGAGGATGAATAGAGGAGACAGCACAACTGGTGCTGATATTGTCTGTCTCTGAATTGAAAAGACCCTCGTCTTCAGGCAGGGGAGGTAGATAGTCACCGTCAAACTCGAAGAGATCATCGTCATCTGGAAGGCTACCCCCGATGTGAAGGTCATCTGTTTCAGATTCTGCGGAAATACTACCCCCAGCTGAAGGATCATCACCCCCAGCTTGGGAGTCCTCGTCATCTATACAGAATCTCGTCCTTGACCGAGTACCCATATAGACTCCTTCAGATGTAACAGCTCGCTGGCTATCTGTTGGCAGACTTCTCCTTCTGTTCGCAGAACTGAGAAAAAAAGTTGGGTTAGTGGTCCACCTTCTTTGATTGGGGCTCCAGTAAGGAGGACCCCATGAAGCCATGTTGGATGAAACACATAGCGGCTTTTCATCATCAGAGCGATGCAGTCGTCGAAACACGGACTGCCTCTGAGGCACTTTCGCTGCTTTGGAGCAGCAACAGTTGATGACAATACTGGTGCACGGATGTACGCCATGAATTGCAGTATCCTCCCTCGCTTTACGCTTATGATTTATCATGTCGCGTAAATCAGCGGAAGGAAGTTTTTGCCTTAAAACCCATGTCACATGCATCGTCGAGCTTTGCATATAGGTTTGTAAGGGGAGTTGGCGCATCCGGACTTAGTTCACGTGCAGGGGCAACCCCCACACCTAAGTTCCGTAATGACCTTGAAGAAAGCCCCGTGCTATGCGCGGTGGGGTCTGTCTTTTTGCTGTGGGCGCATAGACCCTGGAGCATGCCCTTGGGCGCATGCTTCCCTGAAGTCCTGGCAGCATGCCTGGCCCTCCTGGATGTGGACGCATAGAATGGGTCATCAGAGCCTGGGCGCATAGCCTTGGACGCATGGCCCTGGACGCATAGCCTATCGAAGACAGAAGTCATCTGGCTAGAGTTATGCGCCCACATACTGCCTTGGGCGCATGACTCTGGGCGCATGCTTTGGTAAACAGCGTTGTTTTCTCCCAGTTTTGCCTGAGAGATCATGCGCTGAGAATTCCCGAGTACAAAAAGAATTCTGGGGAATGAGACGATGGAGATCGAGCGGCAGTTGCTCCTTTACTCCGTTGACACTCCGATTACAAAAGTGGGAAAAAACCTAAGAAAATTGCTGACTCCCGGCTCACTGGCAAGAATGGCAGCAATTTTGCTCTTGAAATGCTTTCCGTTCTGTCTTGTCTTTGTAGAGGGGGACGCCCTCTATTTATTGTAGTTTGGCACTGAAACGACTGTTATGCGCCCACAGGTGGAAAATACACTGATTTCACTGTGGGCGCATAACACCTTTTGGGCGCATAGGGTGTAGACGCATGAACACTAGATGATCGTGGGTAGATCGTGGGGTTGGCGTGGAGACTGACGTGGCCGCATGCTTCGGTGCACGATTGCTCGTGGAGACTGACGTGGCCGCATGCTTCGGTGCACGATTGAGTCGTAGGAATCTGCTGCCTTGGACGCATAGTGCGGGAGTAAGTTTATGCGCCCACACTTGGGTGCATGTTTGATCTGCATAAAAAACAATGTGGGCGCATAGACCCTCTTCGATCGTGTGGACGCATAACTCCTCATCGATCATGTAGACGCATAGCCCCTCTTCGACCATGTGGGCGCATAGACTCCCTTTGGTTCTGTAGGCGCATAGTCCCATTTTGGTTATGTGGGCGCATAGCTTCTTTTGTCTTCTTCATGTGGGATACATGGTCTTGTATTTTTCATGCTTATATATATATATATATATATATATATATATATATATAATTCACATTAGATTTCTGCATTGATAAACATGTGTGCTTCCAATTCCTCTCTTGTGCAGTTAACATGCAATCACTTTGAATTGAATTTTTAAGATATTCTTCAAGTGCTTTGCAAGGGAAATTCAAATTAACATGACTTGATTTTATCAAAAGATGAAAATTATATATATATATATATATATATATATATATATATATATATATAAACAAAATTACTTATGTAAGTAATAAAACAAACATATTAAATGAAGTTAAAAAACAATATTATGGAGTCTGAACAAAAAAAGTTATATAAACAAAATTACTAATGTAAGTAATAAAACAAACATATTAAATGAAGTTAAAAAAATAATATTATGGAGTCTGAACAAAAAAGTATTCTAGAGACTAACAAAAAATGAAGTTAAAAAAACAGTAACAGATTAAACAAGTTTAAAAACAGTATTAAAAGTAAAAAAACCTAGAGAAAAAAAAAACAGTAAAACAAATAACAAACAACAGTTCAAAAAAAAATAGCAACTTAAAAAACAGTCAAAACCCTCCGCTTGGAGTGCCCTGAGGTCAAGGCGCGCCTTAAGAACTGCTCCTCGCCTTGAGTGCCCTGAGGCGCTACCCTGCGCCTAGGAGCAAGGCACGCCTTTGACTACACTGCTCTGTGTTCCCATGCATTCCCATTGAATCTCCATTTAGGCCCACCTCCTTAGAGCCATCTCTTAATATAATACAGTCATACCTCAATTAGACATCCCATTCAAACTTGCATAAGGTAACATGCCTACTCTTTTAACCCTTACTCCAGGGATGACAGCCTCATTGCCTTCCTTACCTCACCTTTAACATGCCTGATAACCTCGCAAGATCCATCATTTCAAGGTTTTCCTTACTGCATTTCACCAAGAGTCTCACGTAATACCGAACACTAAAGCCTTCTCCATTTGTTCTTGCCTTAGCCTCTCAATTCGCATTACCAGCTCCTCCTATACCCCCCTCCATCTACTCTCGTCTTTACAGCCACTCCTCTTGAGGTCTCACCAGTTGTTGTCCTGCCTCCCTACAGTTCATTTTCTACCTCCGTGTCCCACTGACAGCCCTCCCAGGCCTCCACTTCTCCCATCTGTCTTCCTCACCTTTCGCCCTCCTCCCACCACTACTTCCCCCCTTACGCCTTTCTGCATTTGTGCTGGAGAAGTGAAAGATGTGGGGGAGAAGGAAGATAAAGTTGGAGGGAGCAATTTAAGATCCAACAGAAAATAATACTAAAAATAGCATACGACCCTTGCAGGGAACATGTATTCGAATCTTACAGGGATCTAATGGAGTTAATCTCCAGTGCAAAAGACAATAAGTTGGAGGTAGACATGTGTAGGTAAATAAACTACAATGTAACAAGCACATGTTTGGTGGAAGTTGAAGGCACTTTTCTGCAGTGCAGCCAGAAACTGACATTGTATTACTTAGCAAATTGCCGACTTTCTCCGATCGTACTAAGGTCAGTACACAAGAAACTCTTGGTCCATTACTGAGATAAAAGATTTCTGCATTAGGAAATGGGACATTATTTTCTTACTTAGCAAAATTTCCAACTTTCTCCGATCTTACTAAGGTCAGAACACAAGAAACTCTCAGGTTGTGTTTGGTTCGTTGTAATGTAATCGTAATCGTAATGGGATTGGATTTGTAATGTAATTGAGTTTGTAACGTAATGGAATTACAATTACATTACTATGTTTGGTTGAAACATGTAATCAAACCATGTAATGTAATGTCAATTGCATTCATATGTTTGGTTTACCATGTAATGTAATTAAGTTTCTAATTTAATATTTTTTTAAATACAACATAAAATTAAAAAAGTGGATCACTAAATATTTTTAAAAATTTAAAAAGAAAAAAATTAAAAATAAATAATAAATAAATAAGGAAAAAATGGTTTGTTTTCTGCTAAAAAGACAAAAAACGACAAAAAATAAAAAATACAAAAAATGACAAACGAACAAAACGAAAGGAAAAAAACCAAAAATGAAAAAGCGATAAAAAAGAAAAACGACAAAAAAAAAGTGAAAACCATAAAAAGTGACCAATAATGATTAAAAAATGACTAAAAACAAAAAATTTGACAAAAACAACAATAAATGAAAGGAAAAAAAGACGAAAAAACGACCAAAAACTAAAAAAGGGCAAAAAACGAACAAAAACGACAAAAAAAATGACAAAAAAGATAAAAAAAGAGCAAAAGAATAAAAAACGATAAAAGGAACATAAATGACAAAAAACAAAAATACGAAAAAAGACCAAAAATAAGAGGGAATTAAAACGAACAAAAAACGACAAAAAGATTAAAAAACTTGCAAAAAAATCCAAAAACGACAAAAAAGGGAACAAAAACGACAAAAACAACAAACAAAAGAAAAAACGAGCATAAACGACAAAAAATTTAAAAAAAAGACCCAAAAAAAAGCAAAAAAGGATAAAAAAAAAAAAGGCGACAAAAAACGTGCAAAATCGACCGAAAACGATAAAAACGTGAAAAATAGACAAAAACGTAAAAGATCGACAAAAATCGATAAATAACATACAGAAATGGCAAAAAATGTGCAAAATCGACAAAAAACGATAAAAAAAACGTTAAAAAATGACCAAAAACGATAAAAAGAAGCGTGCAAAAAGGCAAAAGACGTGCAAATAAAGCAAAACAATAAAAAAATGCAAAACCGACAAAAAATGTACAAAATCGACAAAAAACGAACAAAAACGACAAAAAAAACGGACAAAAACAACAAAAAAGGACAAAAATAACAAAAAAACAACCAAAAACGAAAAAAAAATGACAAAAAACGATAAAAACGACCAAAAACGAACAAAAACGACCAAAAACGACAAAAAAAACAAAAACAACAAAAAAATAAACAAAAACGAACAAAAAGACCAATTATAGCATACCAACCTTCCGCTTAAGTTGTAATGTAATTGTGATTGCGTAGGTTTTATGATGTAATTGAGTTTAGAAGAAACTGACGTAATGTAATCAAACTTGTAATCGCGATTACATTACATCTAATTTTTTTTGTCCAACCAAACACCCGAGTTAGATTGACAACGTAATGCCAATTATATTACGTTGTCCAATCCTGCAAACCAAACGGGCCCTTAGTTCATTACCGAGAGAAAGATTTCTGCATTAGAAATGGGCCAACAAGCCATCAAATAACTAAAATACCTGGAATATCTTGTAGAACTGATAGCTCTCATAGTTTTCCTTGATGGTCTTCACAACATTTTCAAGTTGAAACAGTGCATGTTGGTCTATCTTGGGAAGTTCATCATATGGAACAGCATAATCAGGCTGAACAACAAAAAACCAACACAAGAATTATCAACTAATTAAGAGACTAGGAAAAAAAGGTTCTTCCACAATCAATTTCATAGAGATGGTGCTATATAATCTATATACAATCTCTAAAAGATCAGATTTTGGTTACAAACATGGTTCAGGCAATGAGTTAGTTATCCCTTCCAGAATGGAGAGAAAACGGCTTGGTGCAGTGACCAAATACACTAGAGCTGGAACCATCTTTACATAGAGGCAAGTAGAATGAGGAATCAGGACAGATGCTCTAATAAACTACCCTAGTTATTCAAAGAAACTACAGGTGAAACCATAAAAGTGAGGTTCGGAATCATTTTATATCTAGCAAAAATTGGAGTAAAAATGAAGACGAGTGGTCGAGTTAAATCTCCAAATTAGTTTAGCCAGAAAGTCTATCAAGTGCCAAAAGAAAGAAAAAACTGCAGCTAAATAAAAGCAGACAGCTCAAAAAGTCTATATCATCGGATACATGCATAAACATGTAGTCTATAAAAGAGAATAATCTGAACATACTTTCAGGCTGGCTACAAACATGGTTCTAAAAGAAGATCAGATTTTGGTTACAAACATGGTTCAGGCAATGAGTTAGTTATTCCTTCCAGAATGGAGAGAAAACAGATTGGTGCAGTGACCAAATACACTAGAGCTGGAACCATCTTTACATAGAGGCAAGTAGAATAAGGAATCAGGACAGATGCTCCAATAAACTACCCTAGTTATTCAAAGAAACTACAGGTGAAACCATAAAAGTGAGGTTCGGAATCATTTTATATCTAGCAAAAATTGGAGTAAAAATGAAGACGAGTGGTCGAGTTAAATCTCCAAATTAGTTTAGCCAGAAAGTCTATCAAGTGCCAAAAGAAAGAAAAAACTGCAGCTAAATAAAAGCAGACAGCTCAAAAAGTCTATATCATCGGATACATGCATAAACATGTAGTCTATAAAAGAGAATAATCTGAACATACTTTCCAATCATGCAGATTTGACAAAAGAAATCGCAGTGTCCCTCGTAGTTTTCTATATATGTCAGACATCTGTCGAAGGATTTGAGGCCCAATCAGAACATCACCTGTATAATCCACACTAGATACCCAAAGACGGAGGACATCAGCTCCGTAACCTGGTCCATCCTGCATTGAAATAAACAAAAAAAATTATGTACCATGAAAGGCATAAAAGAACCTCCACATCCATGTTATCAGTCATACCTTGGGATTTTTTCCACCAGCAATCACAATATCTGGATCGACAACATTACCAAGAGACTTGCTCATTTTTAAACCCTTCTCATCAAGTACAAACCCATGTGTAATAACAGAAGAATAAGGAGCCTTTCCTGAAATGTGCATAATAAACTTATTAATTACCCAGTTGATCTTCCTAGTTGAATGCCGCAAAAATGATACTAACAGTAGAAAAATGATGGTAGGAAGATAATTAAATGCAAAACGGGAACTTCTTGCAGATTAGGATAAGTTAAAGAAATAATGATCTGAATAGTGTCATCATGATCATCTAAGCCTTATCTCCCCTGGATGGGTCATTTATGAAGCATCCGAGGAAGCTTCCAAAGGAATTGCCAAAACTTTTATGATTGGCTGTGAACTCGACATTAACCATCTGGGTGGTGCCAAATTTTCTTATATAATATACAAAAATAAAGGTCTATAACTTTATAGCATTCAACAAGAAAATACACATGTTATCAATTTATTAACTACCGAGATATTCTTTGCAAACTACCTTGCCTCTAGTAACAGTAAGATTATTATAGGATGTGATGGAAGAATGATGGTATGAGGAGGTTTCTCCAAGGTGCCCCATAAATTCATAAGATGGAATGTAAGAATGCCAAATAAGCACTGACAAAATATTTGTGTCTATAAGGTTTGCTAATTTATTTAACCAAATTCTAAGGACAAGAAAAGGCCCGATGATCGGTTAAAATAGGCCATTTACTTCCAAGAAGATTAATGGAAAATTTTAAAGAGAAGAAGACATATCTACATGGGGTTTCTTTTATTGATTTAAAAAAGACTTGTGATAGTACATAGGGAGATAATGTGTGGGTTTTAGCAAAGAAACAAGCCTCTAGTAGCTATATTAAGATTATAAAGGATATGTATCATGAAGTTACGACTACCATGCGGACGATTGGAGGAGAAACCACGCAATTTCCTATCACCATTAGTTTACATCAGGGTTCAAAATTAGGTCTCCTTACCATTTTGTGCTAGTCATGGTTAAAGTAAAAAAAAGTATTCAAGATGAAGTTCCATGGTGTATATTGTTTGCTAATGATATTATATTAGTTGATAAGCCTAAAGAACAATTAGACCATAATAGAACTGTGGAGAAAAACTTTGGAATCTAAGAATTTTAAATAATAGGAGAAAACATAATGTAAGAAATATAACTTGAACCAAAGATCAAGATAAATAAAAGAGAAGTACACCTTGATGGACAACGAATACCTAGGAGAAGTAACTTCCGATATTAGGATTAATCATTCATCACGGTTGAGAGAATGAGAAGGATATTGTACATAAAATTAAGATGGTTGAAATTAAAAGTGCTTCCGAGTTCTTTGTGGAAGTTGACAGGAAAATTCTATAGGACAACTATGAGACCATTTCTGCTTTATGTATCAGAGTATTCAGTAACTAAAAAGAAAATTTCTATAGATAGCTATACAGATAAAGCTGATAGGATTGTCATTCCTTTTCAGTCTTTGGCTTAATGTGTCAGATATGAATACAGTTTCCTAGAATAGCAAATTGTATCATCCACCTATGTAGACTTTTAAAATCCTAGGGGAACTTGGAGGATGCTCTTTAGTTGCACAAGCTTAAAATGCATTCACAAATGGTAAGTATGTACTGTCAACTAGCCACCTAGTTTTATGACATGACCTTCGCATGTCCATGGCTACCTTGGCTAGGAATTTGGCAATAATATAGAGGGTTGAAGTCAGGTCGACAATTGATCATTAAAACATTGTCTTATGGAGCTCACTTATAACCTACAGTCGACCCCATCCCCATTCTGATTGGAGAAGGCATGGATGATAATGATGATAGTGTTCGTAATGACAATACATGTCAAGAAAACAAGAATAGTTGAAATGATTATGTTACGATGGATGAGTATTAATATATGGAGAGATAGGATAAGAAATGATAGCTAAAATGATAATGCTAATATAGATGAGTGATAATACATGGAATTATAGGATGAGAAATGAGCATATTCGTAGAAGTTGGAGGTGACACCAATTGAGGATAAGATGAGGGAATATCATCTTTCGTAGGCATGTTCAAAGTACAAAGATAGATGCCCTGCCTAGGAGCAACAATAAGATCAAAGTTGTTAGAGACAAAAAGCACACTGATACAGAAAGAAAAGTACATGTCTCATAAATAAAAATGTGTGTAAAATGTCTCTCTCTATATATACATATGTTCTTTATACGCCAACAATTTGCTGGAATTAATAACATTTTGGCCCATTTCGGCAACTAGGTAGTCGGCCAATAAAGAGGCAATAAGGTCGGTCAATGAAAAGCAAATTTTGTGATTGTGTTTGTGACTAAGTCGAGGAGTGTGTTATCGAGGACTACCACAAGATTTGTGAAATGGTATCGAAATCGGTTTTGGACCCTTCTTATAGTATCAGTATCACGATTCCGGCTATCTCGAATCGGAGTATCGGATACTTCATTTTGAAAAGCCAAAACTAATAAAAAAATATTTTTAAAACCTACAAAAATATTTGATACATTTCGCTTTCTCGTTAGTTCTACATTGAATAATATTTAAGATTGTTAAATCATTCACTAGCAATAAAAACTATTATTTATTTACTTACCTTTGGACATAATATAAGCACACTGAATAATTTCTAATGAAATGATTTTAACATGGATGAATGCTACGAACTTATACATATACAACTTCGCCTGGTAATTGTTAAAGTGTGCCAATAAGGATACAATGTAAAATTTTGGCACAAGTGAATTATTATGTGTTCACAATCTTTCCACACTTCTCTCTTTTTCGTTCAATTTTTCTCTGTCGAGTTGATGGAGATAGAGACCCCAACATCGGCATCAATAGTGGTTGGTAGCAGATCGGGACATGCCGAAACCAATACAATATGGTTGATGTGTATCGGTATCGATTGATACTATGGGACTACGTCTAGGCACTCAAGGTTGAGTGAAGGACTCCAAAATAAATTCCAATCTGCTATGATGCAACAACAATTCCCAATCTGCTACGAGTCTGCAAGGTTGGTGATAGAGGAAGCTGAAGGCAGTTAGGGTCGAGGTTGGGAGTGATTAACTATATTTTTATGTCAATCTTAGTGATACACATATACAAGCGTGCGCACACAAACTTTTCCTTTCTTTCTTTCTCACATTCTGGTAACCATTGTCAAGTTATAACTTATAATCACATTAAGTAAACCAAAATGCTGATTTCATAACTGATTGCAGGACAAACCATTCTATGATCCAACAAGAATTCAAAAATTCAACAGCCTTAAAAAGTGATAAAAGGAAATCCTGATTCAAGAGATTGAGTTTCACATGATATCAAATTAGCTAGATAAATAAAACGCTACTGCAGATTATTCAGTAATTTCTACTGTTTATTACATAAGTGTAACTTTTAGCAGGATGTAACGTCCCAAATGTTGCACCCCGCCCGAGGCCCAGTTGCATAACTTTTTCACGGACCAAGGTTATGCGGGAAGCTTCCAGAATATTCTAGAAGATGGCGGAAGGCTCCAGAAGATAGTGGATCTCTCCGGAAGGCCCAAGATCGTTCTAGGAGGCCCAAGAAGCTTCTGGATGGCCCGTGAAGTTTCCTTTTCTGTTGCTAGGGAATAAACCTGGAATATGCCGTTCCAGTTATGGTAGAAAAGAATAATTCTTGGAATATTCCTTCCAGGACTTTCCATGTAAAGCTCTGATACCACTTGTCACGGACTTACTATTTTTGCTAGCACTTCGTCCCGTACGGCGCACTGTCTTTTCCCTCAAAGACCCGTGCAAGCCTTCCCAACCCGACTTAGCTAGATCGCTAAAGAAATTAGAATAGTGGAACAAAGATGGACTAGTAAGAATCTCTTTATTGACTTGGAGAATGCTTACAATGAAGGTCCGCTTGACGAAGAGTTGTTCTCCCTCAGCACTTGGAAGACGGTCTTCAAATGCTCGATGTGCTCCTCCATCGCATTCGAGAGCCGCAAGTTGAATGATACCGAGCGGCGCTACACGGTGCAAGAGAAGGATATGACTGCGGTCGTGCATAGATTGAGGACATGGCGGCACTACCTTCTCGGTACCAAGTTCGTGGTCATGACAGACAATGTTGCCACGAGCTACTTCCAGTCCCAGAATAAGCTGTCTCCGAAGCAGGCGAGATGGCAAGATTTCATAGCCGAGTTCAACAAGGAGTTGCAATACAAACCCGACAAGAAAAATCAGGTTGCCGATGCGCTTAGCAGGAAGGCCGAGCTCGTATATGTGTGCTTGCTCAAGGGAACATTATGGACCGTATTCGAGTGGGTATCATGGAGGACCCACTAACACAGGCCATAGTGAAGCTTGCCAAGGAGGACAAAACAAGAAGGTTCTGGCTGAAAGACGGACTTCTCTACAGTAAGGGCGACAGGGTGATCGTGCCTAGGTGGAGTGGCTTGCGGAGGCAGCTGCTCAAGGAGTGCCATGACACGAAGTGGGCTGGACACCCGGGCAGAAGCGGACCTTGACGCTACTGGAGGCCGCATACTATTGGTCTCGCATGCGCGAGGATGTGGAGGACTATGTTCGCACCTGTCTTGTGTGCCAACAAGACAAGGTGGACCATCAAAAGCCCGGGGGCCTGCTGGAGCCTCTTCACGTACTGAGTCGGCCGTAGGAGAGCATATCGATGGACTTCATCTCTGTACTGCCGAAAGTGGGGGCGCTTGGGTCCATTCTCGTGGTGGTGGACCGATTCTCCAAGTATGCGACCTTCATTGCTGCTTCAACGGACTGCACAGCAGAAGAGGCCACGCGACTGTTCATTAGTCATGTGGTGAAGTTCTGGGGCATCCCGGTCAACATTGTTAGCGACCGAGATCCCCGCTTCACGGGAAAGTTCTGGACGGAAGTGTTCAAAATCCTCGGGACGGACTTACACTTCTCGACCAGCTTCCACCCGCAAACGGACGGACAGACCGAGCGGGTCAACTCGCTACTCGAGGAGTACTTACCGCACTTTGTGAGTACCAACCAGAGGGATTGGGTGCATCACCTCGACGTCGCTCAGTTCTGCTACAATTTTAAACGGAGCGAGTCGTCGCATAGCAGTCCGTTCGAGTTGGTGATGGGTCGCCAACCGCTTGCCCCGCACACGCTGAGTGCGGGGTCTTCGAGTAGAAGCCCCGCGGCCAACCTGTTCACTTCAGATTTCAAGGCAAAGGCGAACATTGCCAAAGCATTTTTGGAGAAGGCCGCGAGGAAGATGAAAAAGTGGGCCGACGCAAAGCGAAGGCCGGTCAAGGAGGGGGACATGGTGTTCCGAAGCGACAGTTCAAAGTGTTCCGCAAGGTGCACAAAGGACTAATTCGGAAGTATGAAGGCCCCTTCCCCGTACTCAAGAAGGTAGGCAAGGTCAAGGAGGGGGACATGGTGTTCCGAAGCGACAGTTCAAGGTGTTCCGCAAGGTGCACAAAGGACTAATTCGGAAGTATGAAGGCCCCTTCCCCGTACTCAAGAAGGTAGGCAAGGTGGTCTACAAGCTCGAACTCCCCGCCTAGCTGAAGATTCATCCAGTCTTCCATGCCAGTTGCCTGAAGCCGTACCATGAAGACTTAGAGGATCCCCAGCGAGGAGTTCCGAAGCGACCGACGGCGACTATGACGACATCCTTCGACAAGGAGGTGGAAGCCGTGCTGGACAAGAGGACTATTCGTCGGCGAGGCGTGTCCCCGTATGTAGAGTACCTCATCCAATGGAAGGACATGCCTTACGGCGAGTCTAACTGAAAACGTGCTGATACGTTGCATCAGTTCGAAGCTGAGATCCAGGCGTTTCTCAGCGAGCATGGTTGACGAGGGCGTCAACGCCTTAGGTGGGGGAGAATGTAACGTCCCAAATGTTGCACCCCGTCCGAGGCCCAGTTGCATAACCTTTTCACGGATGAAGGTTATGCGGGAAGCTTCCAGAACATTCTATAAGATGGCGGAAGGCTCCAGAAGATAGTGGATCTCTCCGGAAGGCCCAAGATCGTTTTAGGAGGCCCAAGAAGCTTCTGGATGGCCCGTGAAGTTTCATTTTATGTTGCTAGGGGATAAACTTGGAATATGCCGTTCCAATTATGGTAGAAAAGAATAATCCTTGGAATATTCCTTCCAGGACTTTCCATATAAAGCTCTCTGAGCACTTATAAAAGGGGGAGGCTTTCATTTGTTCCTCATCACCTTCATTGTAAGCATTCTCCAAGTCAATAAAGAGATTCTTACTAGTCCATCTTTGCTCCACTATTCTAATTTCCTTAGCGATCTAGCTAAGTCGGGTTGGGAAAGCTTGCACGGGTCTTTGAGGGAAAAGACAGTGCGCCGCACGGGACGAAGTGCTAGCAAAAACACTAAGTCCGTGACAAGGAGCTCTGCAGCAATCTCACAAATGAAAGTAATGAATTTAAAAAACTGATGCTGAAATACTCAAGAATAAGACAAAGTACTGGAAATCAATCCATGACGAAGTCTTCGTATGAAAACACTTCCAAAAATCCGACCCAATTACTGGTGTACTAGTTAGTTTATTGAAATCTTATTACCTGTTGTCGCTATACTGGTTAACAGAGAGCTCTGGAACCATCCACGATGTTGATCTGTGCCCTCGAGATACAAATCTGCTGGAAAACTAAGGCCCTCTCTTTTCTCCAAGACTGCAGCCCAAGATGAGCCTACAAAAAGGACAAAAGACAGACTGATGATTGTGTATAAGCTGCAACATTGGTCTCACTACATGATAAGAAGCACGTCAATTATGATCATGAATAAAAGAATTATCACAAGTTATTGATATCAAAAAATAGGATGACAATTAGATAACAATTTTGAAAAAGGAAACTACCATATTCTGAGTGATATCACAAACAAATTGAGTCAGATTAATTTATTGAAAACCCTAACTAGAGATCAAAAATTTGTCTTTGATTTCTAGCAAAAAGAAAGGAAATCTGGGAACTTAACGGTTTCTATACACTAGATTCCCATCCCTCTTTGGTATTTATTAATTTGGTGTTTCTTATTTTACGTCAGCATTTCTGATTGGTTCACTGCCTCTGTGCATACTTGCACCGTCTTCCAACTGAAAATGAGTAAGTTTTTTGTAAGTTGTTTATCTAGATGATCATGTCGTGTTCCCTTACTCTTCAGAGATCATTCTTCTGCACTCAAATCTGAATCCTTTATGTTACTCTGTTAACTTCGAAACTTTTTCGATGGAATTTACTTTTAATCCACAAACAATTTTGTTTTTTAAAATAAAGTTGGCAGACAGTTTATGACCTATCATGGTTGTTATTTTTCTTCATATGATTTGGTTTACTCAAGGTAGTTAAAGGCGCAAGGCGCACTCGAGGCGCAAAGGATCCATATTGCCCGAGGCGCAAAGCGCACTTAAGGCGTGCGCCCGAGCGAAATGGGGCGCAAAATAAAAAATAAAAAATATATACATAAAAAAATTAGTAACGTAAGAAATAAAACTAAATAACATATTAAAACCTAAAAAAAAATGTTAACCAAGTGAACTAGCATAGCAACAATAACACTCAACAAAACTAACAAGAATTTGTATTTCTTCTACCACGCTTTTAGTAAATTTTAGTTTTTCAAGTTCAATCGTAGCCAACTTTGGCAACCATGGAAAGGGCTACATCCCTATCACTTGTATGAGATAAGGGTTATCTCCATGTCTCATTTTTTTATAAAAAACAAAAAAATTACATAAGGCACGTCTTTTCTTTGTTGCGTCTTGCTGAAAGGCGCACCTAAGGCGCGCCTTGGGTGCGCCCGGAGAAATGCGCCTCGTCTTGTGAAGTGCGAGGCGCAGATGCTGTGCCTTGCTCTGAGGCGCGTCTTTGATTACAATGGGTTTACTTTAGGTTTTTCTTATTATGCCATTGTTTGTTTTTTTCTGTTTTATTAGTCAAAGAAAGGACATGTCAATTCCCCTTCCTATTTTTAATGCAATCACCGACTCAACTCTAGTAGGTTGAAAAGGACAAAGTTTTAGACCATTCTTGAAATTTTGTGAAGAGTCAAACAGACTTTTGACCTCAACATAATTGTTCCTTAAATTTGATTGCCACATTTTGCTCTGGCCCAAATGCATTTTACATGTGTTTTCTCCTTATAATTAATTTATCTTTCTAGTTTCTACCGAAGCAATAAATTTGAAGAAATTCCATTCTCTCTTTTAGCATAAGGTACCTGCATTTCAAATCTTTCTCAAAGAAAGAGGTTGGAGTCATATTATAAAAATGAAACTCCAAAGTGCACAATATATTAATGAAAGCAATCTCCCATGACACTTAAGTGGGGTCTTCGAAATTCAAATAGCATGCTGACCATTTTTTCGTCACTGGGCTTCACCTTCATCAAATTATACAAGTCATCAAGTCACACAGCTAAAACTATCCTAAACTTAAATAGGACTGGAAAAAGAGTAAATCAGTGTTTTTCCAAAATGACACAAATATGATGACAGGCACCACACTGAGTTTGGCATGCCGTTATGTATTTTGGATTCCGTGTTGTGTGCTCAATACGTGTCCAACAAGGACACGTTACCGTTCCAAGCTCTAAATTAAAAGAACTAAAAACTAAATTAAATCGTAAAAAAATCCAGAAACTAAACTAAAATAAAATAAGATACAAGTCCCTATCTAAGCAAAAAGGACCACTAATAAATAACTATGGCATTGAAGACCACGGTTGCATTAAAAAAATATCCAGGGCTTTCAAGCTTAATCCATCAACGACACTTCATTATGAATAGAATTTTGCATTCTAACTTCAAACCTCCTTCAACAAGTTCTACAACATATAGCATATATCAACACAAGATAGCCCAGCCAACCACACGTCAAGTAGTATATCTGGTAGCTATTTCATCCCTTCCCTCTTCAAATGATATGAAGAACCAACCTCGACAAGCAACTCAACCTATGCGCATTCCGTGATAATTCTATCAGAAACATCAACCAGCACTCACTACTGCCCTACAAAATATCTTCAATACGGCACTAGTCTAGAAAATAAATGATATGGTTTAAACCAGCACTCAGTAGTTAAAGGATATTGTTTACATGGCTCTTAACAGAGCCAAATAAAAGAAGAGGATTCAAAGAGCCGACCCCATAGGGATAAAGGCTTTGTTGCTGCTGTTGTTGTAGATCACTAGTCTAGGAAAAAAAAAGGTTCATTATATTATGGAATTATCTGACAACTTTCCCAACCAATGTCATGCTCCTTCCATTTCTCTCATCATAGATATGATAGAAAGAATGCACTAAAACTAGTTTGTGCAGAACTATCAAATAGGATTGTGAGATGACCAAGTTAGCCTTAATATTTGCAATATCATGGAATTAAATATATGAATATTCTCTCTAAAATTCTATGTATAACCTACATGATTTAGCAAAAAGTCAATTTAGATCAGAACTTGTAGTGTAATCACCTAAAACTGCAAAGAAATAATGCAAAAAACAACTCTTTAAAAGAATGAGGTCGTAATCCAACAACTTTGCTCGAAGTACATGGAATTTATATATACCAGAGTCAAACCAAACATCCATTGTATCAGTTCCCTTTTGATAGTCTGATGCTTTACTTCGATATTTTTCGGGAAGAAGATCCTCCACTGACATGTACCACCATGCATCACTGCCCTTACTCGACACTATTGCTGCACAGTTGAGTAATAAAGCCACACATGTCACTGGGCAATCCCACAACAGTTGTATTAAATATAAATAAGGAAAAGGGAAGATGCAGTTTTTCTCAATGAATTAATAGAATAAAACAGTGCATCTAAAAAGTATTAGAAATTGGCTACCCCAAATCCTTACATATGAAAAATATCAAAATAAAAGCTTAGTCTTATCATAAGGTAGGTGTCTTCTTGATACTACCAACTAAACTTCCTTTAGGACTGGGATTAGTGATATTAAGGGAAGAATGGAAAGAAAACTATCAGATGTCAAATATTATAGAGGATGGTATAAAGACTTTGAGAAAGGGGATGTCTGAGATGGCTATCCTGCGATCCAGAAAAAGAATAATAGCAATAAGACTGTAACTATGAATTACCTGTAACATCTATGGAAAGTATAACTACAAAATAGTCTTATACTTTGCATATTATGCAAAATATTTTCAATTGTTAATCAATATAAAATAAGTCCTTGTGATTTATCCTTGAGATTTTCACTATTACCAATCTTCCCAATCCCAAACTCTGCTTTACTGATGTCTTTTTTCCACCTTCACATAACCTTTCAACTTTTAATATTTGGAAAAGTTCCCAAATCCTTCTACAAGAATAGCCTTGAACATTGACCACCGAGCACTAATACCCTTTGATCTAATTGTCGATAACATGTGGTTGCTAACAAATGAAGAAAGTGGGGATGGCAAAAGATCATAATGACAGCAATAAGTATGTCAACATTTGAGATGCATTCTATACTTCTATATCAGTCTTAAGGAACACAAGGTTATACTTTCAGTGCTAGCTGAATTAACATGATTAAAGTGAGCTTTATGAAGATCAGATAAAGAAACTTGTTTAACCAAATCTAATGTATTATCTAAAGTGGCTGGTGTATAATCAGATGTCCCAAGAATCTGTATAGATGCTGTAGCAAAGAAACGAAGCCCCTTCACATTATGTTATGGAAGGAGATGAGTTTAGAAGGAGGTAACACTATTTCTTTCCTACCAGATTTCTACGAGCTTAAGCCAACTAAAGTGTGTGTGTATTATTCTTGTTATTC
The DNA here is from genome assembly GCA_029216955.1 of Iris pallida. Lineage (NCBI taxonomy): Eukaryota > Viridiplantae > Streptophyta > Magnoliopsida > Asparagales > Iridaceae > Iris > Iris pallida. The sequence continues at coordinate 7,942,455 of JANAVB010009196.1, forward strand.
CTTAATCAATGAAGTTTCAGAATAAGTAAAAGAAAAAAGGAATCAGAACATTAGATTATGTCAAAATTTACCACGTATATTGCACAAGGCTGTCATGTTCCTACAGGATGAAAGCAAATAACCAATCCTTGCATTCAAAAGGAGTGACTTCTAGGGGTGAACATTATTCGGTTTTGGACCGAAAATCGAACCGAATATGAGATTCAGTTCGGTTTGGAAAGAAAAAAAATCAGTTCGGTTTCGGTTTTGAAAATACTAAAATTTCATATTCGGTTTCGGTTTTGGCTTTCGGTTCAAACCGAAAACCGAATAAGACTTATGCAATTATGTAAATACCCTCAATTCTATGCATATGTTGTAATTAAAATGTGTATTCTGAAAACAACAATTATATTTATGTGTTTTGAATCAAACTTTGATAATTTAACAACTAGTCTAACTTTGGACGCAAATATAACAAATATGTGTATAAATATTATAATTTTTAATATCATTTAACCATGATTTCAACTTTGGACTCTGTCCATTATACAATAGAAATAGTCCAACCAAACAAATCGAATAAAACGATGCGTTATTCGGTTTGATTCGGTTTCGATTTTGGCTAGTTTCGTTTCGGTTTCGGTTTTGGATTTTTAGAATTTCGGTTTATTCAGTTTTGACTATTTCGGTTCGGTTGAAACCTAATAAACCGAACGCTCACCCCTAGTGACTTCAGTCCATTACATTTCACTATGTTCCCCATTTATCAGATAAGCGAAAGCACATCCAAAGGGACATCAACATAACCAACAGTCCGCTCCTTCCCAAACTTCCTTTTCCTAAAATAGAAAATAACAGGACCAACCCCCCAACCCAAAAAAAAGGTTTAATATTTTGAAGATTAACCCCTACTATTAAATTTAGACCTTTCCCGATGTCTATTTCAAGTAAACTCGTTATTTTAGACCTATAATGACAAAAAATATCCTCGTTAGAAAAAATAAAATAAAACTGATTGAAATATGTAAGTTAAAAAAGTATCTTAAAGAAAAGTAAAAAAGATTCAAAATGATTACCTCCCTCTCCTGTGTCAACAACCTCTTCCCACTCCCTGCAAGCATCTTCACACCCCCTCACTCCCTGCCTAAACAAAAGCCTCCTCCATCGTAGGCCACGACAGCAGCCATTGGGCTCAATGACCACAACTCAAGGACAGCCATAGAAGTAAGCATGGCTAGGGTATAGGTGATGGCCACGGCTAGGGTAGGTGATGGCCACGGCTGCTAGCCCCTCCCTCAATTTTATGCATATGTTGTAATTAAAATGTGTATATTTTGAAAACAACCATTCTATTTATGTGTTTTGAAATCAAATTTTGGTAATTTAACAACTAGCCTAACTTTGGACGCAAATATAACAAATATGTGTATAAAAATTATAATTTTTAATATCATTTACCCTTGATTTCAACTTTGGACCATACCCATTATACAATAGAAATAGTCCAACCAAACAAATCGAATAAAACAAATCGTTATTCGGTTTGATTCGGTTTCGGTTTGGACTAGTTTCGATTTTGAATTTTTAGAATTTCGGTTTATTCGATTTTGACTATTTCGGTTCGGTTGAAACCTAATAAACAGAATGCTCACCCCTAGTGACTTCAGTCTATTACATTTCACTATGTTCCTCATTTACCAGATAAGCGGAAGCACATCCAAAGGGACATCAACATAACCAATAGTCCATCCCAAACTTCCTTCTCAAAATAGAAAATAACAGGACCAAACCCCCCCCCCCCCCCAAAAAAAAAACCTAAAAAAAAGGTTTAATATTTTGAAGATTAACCCCTATCATTAAATTTAGACCTTTCCCGATGTCTATTTCAAGTAAACTCGTTATTTTAGACCTAGGTTGACAAAAATTATCCTCGTTAGAAAAAATGAAATAAAACTGATTTGAAAAATATAAGTTAAAAAAGTATCTTAAAGAAAAAGGAAACATATTCAAAATGATTACCTCCCTCTCCTGTGTCAACAACCTCTTCCCTCTCCCTGCAAGCAGCTTCACACCCCCTCACTCTCTCCCTAAACAAAAGCCCCCTCTATCGCGGGCCATGACAGTAGCCATTGGACTCAATGACCACGACTAGGGGCAGCCATGGCAGCAAGCATGGCTAGGGTAGGTGATGGCCATGGCCGCTAGTCCCTCCCTCCTTTGCTGGTTGGGGCATCCAAGGCCAGATGACGATAGTTGTCCCCTTTCCCTCTCTTTGACTCGTGACGCCCTTGGATACATCCATGGCATGGGACCATGGTGCCACCACCCCCATCCAAAAAAAAATCCACCCAGGCATAGGGGATGTGGAAGTGGGATGTAAAAGAGGAAAGGGGCGCCATGGTCTACCACCAGTTGCCAACATAGAATTAGTGTTTTTTTTATATTTTAAAATTATAAGTTGTAATTTGAAAAGTATGTTAGATTTGTAACTAAAACTAATTAAGTTATGGACATTATTTATTATAAACTAAAAGTTTACTATAAAACAGACAACATAAGGAAGAAGAATCTAATGGTAGGGGAAGGGGATAACTAAAGAACATGAACTGTTAGGGCGTTTCCTATAATTTACCTAGAAATGAAGCTTAAAAGTAGAAGGGGGAAAAACCAAACATCTTCTCTTAAGGGTTTGACTTAAAGAAAACATATAAGACCATTGAGTGCGGAAATGAAGACTTGTTTTTATAAGAGTCAAGATCTATGAATGATATCTCAGACGCTACATAGAAGTTATAACTCCAAGTGTTGTGCTCTATGTTGCACTACCTGGTGTATTTTCGAGTGTCCAGGTTGTGACCATTATGTGTCCAACCCGACATGGACCACATATTTAGAGTGCTGGTGCTTCCTAGGTTTTGCTTAATGTCTTATATTTCCACAATCAGTAATAAGTGCTGGTAAAAGAAGTTAGGTAGCTGACAACCTGTGTAAACCATTGTTGGATCACTATAAAATGAAATCTTAAACGTTGGGCCTTTCCTTAGTAATGAGGCCTTGCATCCAGTTCAATGATAATGAGCAAGGGTAGCTTGCTAGTGTCACCCTTCAGTGACACGTTGCATCAATATTGTTGAAGATGTATGGTCTGGACCATGGATCACTATAAAATGAAATCTTACATGTTGGGCCTTTCCTTAATAATGAGGCCTTGCATCCTAGTTCAATGATAATGTGCAAGGGTGTCTTACTAGATTGTCACCCTTATGTGACATGTATGGGTTTGGGCCATCCGTTTTGGTTCTATAAGCTTATATTATTCGTGATTATATATATTGAGTGGATGACATAGAGAAGTATGGTATGATACAGGGAAGTAGAAGGTCAACCAAAGGGTTCGAATATTTACGAGATGATATCAATCCCCCATTTCATAATTAAAATAAAGATAAGCAAAAGAAATCAAGTAATAATAGGAGCTTCTTGCCTTTGACATGTGCAATAGTCTCTTCAGTTATCAGTGGTTCCTTTGAATGAACATGATAAAAGACTGGAATGGGTAAACCCCAATTTCTTTGCCGTGAAATACACCAATCAGAGCGGCTAGCAGTCATAGCAACGATCCTGTTTTCAGCCTACAAATTTTGCAGGTATATAAGAATAGATAATTCCTTGCCTAATCAGCTATTAGAATCATTTACGATAAGATGGAAAAAAAATCAAGCATAAGTGACAGTAATCAAAGATAATGATGGATCACTCCTTTAGGAACACTCCGTTCGAGAAAATGCTCGCAGCATATCATTGGGCATGAAAAGTTGCATGATCCTACTTCACTTTAGATCTTTCCAAAATCCAAAAATCTAATCACAAACCCCCATTATTTCCCTACTTGAAACTCAGTAAAAAAGATGAAACATGCAGTTTCAGTATAGCAACCTTATATTCAATTTTCTGTGAGTGTAAGTATACTTCAACTCTTTATCTCCAAAATTGTCTACTTTAACTCTGGATCTCTTATGTAATTCTCTGACTTACGTACCAACCAAAAGAGCTGCACTTCCTATAATCGCAATTATCACATAACCATCTACAGATCTTAGAATTCTTTGATGTACACTAATAAAGCACATGTCATTTTATCCATCTCTACTATTAAAGAGTATTTTTACATATTCCTCGCTCTCAATGATTCTATCATTCCCTTGCCATTCCAATTAAATATTTGGTACTGCAACTTTCATCAGGTTTGTCATGTGATGGCAGTTTGAACTAGTGTAAAAACCACTGCTGTTGCAGACTTGAAGTGTTACCAAGAGCCTAGCTCTGACATGTCCTTAATTGAGTAAATGGCGGTCCGATTACCAAGAGCCAAGCCTTAACATTTCACGAAGCAATGCCCTCCATACCAAGCATTGACTGTATTATATTATACAACCATTTGAAAGTACAATAACTTAAAAAGAGAATGGTTCTCCTGTTGTAGAGTGGACATATTACTCCCTCTGCTGACCATAAATGGATTGTCGATGCTTTAAACTAGCTAAGAAGTTTCCTTGCCAATATACTATTTGCCAATTTATGAACTGGCCGACTTCGAAAAACATCTCTTCAGATAAATACACTGAAAGTAGGAATTCCAACAACATCACGTTCCTACTTACCTACTATATCTTTGTAAGCTCTTGGTGATATCACAGCTTTAGCTTATCCATGATGATTTTGGCATCTTTCTTTTGGTCATTACCCTTTTCCTCAACTACGACAATTTTATCCCTTTAGCGGACTCAGAGATGTTTACCATGATCAACAATTATTATTTAATTATTTTTAAATGAAATACCTATAAAACCACCACTATGATCTGGCTGATTATCATGCCTTTGTAATCCTTAATCTTGAGTTTTTTATGATAAACTTATATACATGGAAAACAAAGAAGCTTTGACAAAACATTAACAAGTCAATGCTATTAACAGACGAGGGTAAAGAATTTGTCACAGGTACCTGTGAAGGGATCCATGTGACTTTGCTGATTGCTTCCATAGCAGTCTGTCTGAAACCATCAACAGATGCAAACCACTGCTCAGTGGCTCTAAATATTGTGGGTTTCTTTGTTCTCCAATCATAAGGATACTTGTGCTCTATAAATTGCATTGAAGTATTTTATTAGACCTATTCTCCACATCAACTATCATGTGAATGTGTAGGAAAAAACAACAGGATGGTTACTTAGGACAGGAGAGATTGCTTACTATATGGCTCTTCTAGTAGAAGTAAAGAGTGCTCATCAATATACTTCACAATGGCAGCATTACCATCCCCAAGGACATCTAAACCATTGAATTGTCCAGCCTCTTCTGTAAACTTTCCTCCATCATCAACGGGAGAAAGGATAGGTAGCCCATATTTTAACCCAGTGATGTAGTCTTCTTGACCATGACCAGGGGCAGTATGAACAAGTCCTGTTCCTGACTCAGTGGTAATGTAATCTCCTCCTATAACAACAGGGCAATCGTTGCCATTCACTGGATGAATATACCTGATGTCATGATTGAAACCAAGTGCTGAATAATGATTTTGTCAAGAAAAGAAATTCAATGAATTTCAAAAACAAATAATTTCATTGGATTGTGGATCCTAATATTCTCTCTATTTTCACATAACAAAGAATTTGGCATATGATGGTAAAAAAACATTTAGTTAATCATCAAAATAAGCATATAAAAGCAAAACGTTGCATGAAGCCAAATTACCAATATTAGCTTATTTGATCCATACGAGAATCAACTATCTAACTCTTTCAGCACTAATAATAAAAACACATTATACAAAAACAGTAAGAAGAAATTTAAAGGTGTGTATAAGTTTCAACAAGACTTGATAAACCACTACTTGCATCTGCAAATGCACAAATCAAAGTTAGTGAAGACAGGATGCACTTTTCAAATGTCTTGTCAGAACTAAATATGTTCTCATGTTGTTTATAAGTTTTCTCTCAAACCCGACCTCAGGTTTTCTTAACATGAATGTGGGGAGCCAGAATGCATGTGCTTATAAATATTTTATGATAGACAAGTCCATGTAAACTATATATATATATATATATATATATATGATACACCAACAAATATATGATACACCAACAAAAAAAAAAAAAAAAAAAAAAAAATATATGATACACCAACAAGGTCAGAAGTGTTGTTAGTTGGACATGATATAGTAACATTGGTGTACAATTATGGTTTGTAACTACTTTTACATGCAAACAATGCAACTTGATTGCTTGATCACATCCAGTAACACAAGATCCCACCATCAAAGTTCAAATACCTAAAGGCAAATATTATTGTAGAAGATCAATTCAGATCCTAACCCAATGTCTATGATATCAATGAACCATGTAGAATCCTGGATTGAATGAGCAATCATGAATTGTGTAAGTCCTAAAAATATTGGAACTGATTTTGTTCTGACTATAATCTCCATTTAAACTTATACCACAAGGCAGCATATGCAGATGAAGAATTTGAGCATGCAAATGAAATTGTAGAAATTTCTGAATAATGTTTTCATGTTAAGTGGCAACCTGCAGTGCTCCAAATCTGAACCAGGGAAAGTTTTTCTAATCACAAGATTCACACCCCACTTAGATTCCAGTGTTGATACCAGATCCAGTGCCACTATGAGGAAGGGCTTCCTTTCTCCACTTAACAAAATTCTGCCAAGATTTAATTGTTTGCCACCAGAAGATGTTGATGCACCCTGCAGGGCCGACTTTACTTCAGCTACCACATATAAAAGATCAGGATTCACCGCAACAGCTGCAAAAGAAAAACGACTTATTTCAGGAAATATATATATATATATATATATTTTTGGAATAAGGGTGAATTTATTCCTCGCATATAGCGGAAAAGGTATTAGAGTACAACATCACAACTTTCCATGCCCCAATAAAACTATTATGGGGCCATTACAGATACATCGAATTCTATATTATGTAGAATTCCAATAGGGGGGGTAGTCAAGCCCTCAAAGATACGTCTGTTGCGCTCCTTCCAGATGTGCCAAACAGACGCAGCAAGCCGAACTCTGGCTCTTCTAGCCCACCCCGGATCCCGTCCTCTGTGGTCTCGGATCCAACTGAGAATGCTCCGAATGTCCCGATCCATCCCCACTCCTCCTCTCAGCTGAGCACACTGCTCAGTCCAAATGTGCCAGGACACCGGGCAATCAAAGAAGAGATGCCCCAAAGATTCATCTTCAGCATTACATAGCACACATTTGGCATCCGGGATCTGCATCCCAAATCGGAGGAGCCTGTCTCTCGTCATCAATCTACCCCGGAGAAGACGATAAGCACAGAGTTGCATTTTGCGGGCAACGCCCTTGCCCCAGATGAAGTCCACGTCCTCAGCCTGGTCGTGGTGGGTCCGGACCAAATCATAACAGCTCCGAAAGCAGAATAGACCTGTCCCGCCCCCCGTACCTGGGCCAGCCCAGCTCCATGTATCCGCCGTCTGGCTCTCGTCAATGGTAACAAGGTGAATCTCTGCAGCAAGCTGGGCAGTAAAAGGGTATCCCTCTGGCCTCCAAACTCCGTCTCTAATGATCCGGCTGCATGTTAACCCCCTTCCTGCTTCCCTGTCCAGCTGCCCACCCAAAATCTCGAGCAGTGATCTGGAACCCAACCAAGGATCTAGCCAGAGATCAGTAGTCGTCCCATCCTTCATGCGCCTGCAGATAGCAGTCTGGAGCATCGGTCTACATCTCAGGATGGCCTTACACGTGACCGAAAAATTGTTATCTATCCTGCAGGCCCAGAAGTTGGTTCTCCGTAAGTATCTGCTAGCCATCCAGTCCGTCCAGAGCGACCCCCCCTTGATGAATTTCCAGGCCATCTTCACACAAGCTGCCTTCCTTACCGCATGAAGAGGCCTCAGCCCAACTCCTCCTTCCTCCCGAGGCCGACATAACTGATCCCAGGATATAGCATGAATCCCTCCCCTCCAGATGAAGTTAGCGCAAATAGCCTCCACCTTACGAATAGTAGCAGTGGGGATCTGGATAGACTGGAGCCAGAACATAGTGATGTCAGCAATGACCGACCGCACCAACTCAATCCGTCCCCCAAATGAAAGCCCCGCCGCTTGCCAACCCTCCACTCTCCTCTGAGCAAAATCCACCAAGCTATGACAATCCTGCTCTCGGGCATAGTTGACCGTCAGCGGAACCCCCAGGTATTTCACTGGCAGCTCGCCTCTGTCCACACCTAAAGCGAAGGCTCTCTCCTCCTGAAGTGTACACCGGGAGCTGAAGTAGACTCTGCTCTTCTCCCGGTTTAACTGAAGGCCAGAAAGCCGCCCGAACTCCTCCATAATGTCAGAGAGTGCTCTCATTCCCCTCATGGAAGGCTGTAGAAGCACCAATAAATCATCAGCATAAATCAAATGAGATACAGCAGGACGCACCAACCGAAAAAGGGGAACAATCCTCCCGCTATGCACTGCTATATCCATCATACACGTGAAGTACTCCATCACCAAGGTAAAGAGATACGGGGAGAGGGGGTCGCCCTGCCTCAGCCCCCTGTTGCTACTGAAGTAGCCATGTGGCGTGCCCTGGATGAGGACAGAGAAGGTAGGGGAGCAGATGCACTCCTTCACCCTCGCAACCCACCTCTCGTCAAACCCCATAGCTAGCATCAAGTGGCACAGGAAGTCCCGATTGACCGTGTCATATGCTTTCCGAAGGTCAAGCTTCACACAAGCCTTCATCCCCCCCGGTTTGCTAAACTCCCGCACCATCTCGTGAGCTAGAAGACTGTGCTCCGCTATCGACCGACCCTTGATGAACGCTGCTTGGTTCTGGGACACTAAACCCTGCATAATCCCCTCCATACGCCTGCACATAAGATGAGTGATAATCTTGTAAAGGAAATTGCAGCACGCAATGGGTCGAAAGTCAGCAAGAGAGGTCGCTCCTTCCTTCTTGGGAACCAGAGTCAGGAATGTATGGTTCATCTCCTTCAGAAGCCGGCCCTCCACAAAGAACTCCTGTACTGCTGCCAGAACAGGTGCCTTAAGCACACCCCAGTGTCGCTTAAAGAACCCAGAAGAGAAGCCATCAGGCCCAGGAGCTTTGTTGGGATTAGCCTTCATCACAATATCTTCCACCTCCTCCATCCTCACCGGTGCCAACAGTATACTGTTCCCATGTCGGGACACCAGTCTCTTCGTAACCAGGGCCGGGAACGTGCTGGAGTAGTCCGTCTGCTGATATAAATCAGTGTAGAATCTGACGGCCTCCTCCTGAATCTCCACCGGGTCTCCCACAAGACGCCCCTCAGCATTCAGGAGTCGGGGGATGCTGTTCCGGTGCTGACGGGTGCGGATCACATCATAAAAGAATTTGGTGCATCGGTCACCATCTTTGAGCCAGGTGCATTTAGCCCTCTGTGCCGCACTGATCTCCTCCTGCAGTCTCATGATGCTAACCTCCTCAATAAGGGTCTTCTCCTTAGCCGCCAGTTCTCCATTCATAATGTCAGACTGGAGCGTCATCTGAGTGTCCCGAAGCTCTTCTTCCTTCTCTGCCAGGGAAGTCCGCAGTCTCGTCTTCACCCACCCCCGGATAGCCCGCTTGATCTGCTTGAGCTTGTGGACCATGCGGAATTGGGCCGTGCCCTCCCGGAAATGCGGCATCTCTCTCATAACAACCTCCTCATACCCTGGAGAGAGGTATCAGCTGTTGTTATACCGAAACGGCCTCGCCCGCAAAGTGGGTCTCTCACAGAGGCCCACCCGGATAGGAGAGTGGTCGCTAGTACCCGCTGCCAGACCTTCCGCCACCGAGTTCGGAAAGCACCTGAACCACTCGCTATTGCCCAAGGCCCGATCCAGCTGACATGCGTAGCCTTGTTGTGCCAGGTCCAAATATGTCCAGCCCGCTCCAGCCCCTGCATACCTGACATAAGAAGACACCTCTGGAAGTCGTATAAGATCGAGTCCGGTACAGGCCGGCCCCCAACCTTCTCATGGCGTAGCAACATAGCATTGAAGTCCCCCATGATGAGAAGAGGGAGATGCATGTTGTCCGCCATGCGATCCAGACGTACAATATCCTCCCAAAGAGCCTCCCGGAGTCTCCGGTCGTTGTGCCCATAAACAGCACCCAGGATGAATCTGAACCCCCCCTTTATTCTCAAAAGAGACTCCGATGAGTTGCTCAGACTTATGAATCTGAACCCCCACCCAGCTACCTGTGTTCCACCGAACCCAGATCCTTGCCATATCGCAAAGATCTAAGTTATGGATGTGATCCCAGGCTGCCGGAGTCCGACGTGAGAGCATAGCGGCCCCTCGAATCTTCATCTCCAGCAGAATAGCAATATCACATGCCTCTCTCCTCAGCACCCCTCTGATCTCCCTCCATCGGCCAATGGAACACCCTCCCTAATGTTCCATGCTAGGACCGACATCTAAATAAAAGATGTTGGGTCCCCCTGTAACTCCACTGGATCGACACTCGAGGGAAGTGTCTCATCCGTCTACTCAGGGACTGCATCTACCATGGAGGAAGGGGCAAGATGCGCCTGAATCCTGCTAAGAGTAAATGTCCAGTCCGGATTGGGGTCGGTCTGGTCATCCGTCTCCCTCATCTGAGGAATATCCTCCAGTGTGGCCGGGGCGTGTCTCTTCCTGCTGCTGTAAACCATAAGTGCCGTGGAGGACTCCACCCCCCTCTGACTACTATCCACCGCACTCATACCCCTGGTCGTCATAGTCCTCCGAGGCCTGAATGGGACCAGCGCGCCCTGCATACTCTCCTGTCTTAGTGGCGATCCTGTCTCCCGTCCCCTATCAGGCTCCATGACTGTGTCTTCCTCCATGTGACTCTCTGGTGCCGACTCCTCAGGTAAGAAACTGGGAGCCGCCTCCCTCTCGTATGCCTCCGTCTGAACCGACTCCGGCCGTGCCGTCTCTGTCTGGCCCGTCTGTGGCCTGGCGTACTCCTTCCCCTTATAGTTGCACGCACTAGTAATGTGCCCAAAGCACTCGCAATGTGAACACATGGGTGGGACCCAATCATACTCCACAGCCTGCGTCAGCACCTCTCCAGATGGAACCTGAAACTCAAGCATGCTCGGAAGCTCCGAGCCTGCCTTGATCTCCACAAAGACTCTGGCGTACATTATTCTGGATCGGAAGGTGGTGGCCTCATCAGCCTTGATCGGCTTCCCTACGAGGCTGGCGAGTCTCATGAGAAGAGGGATGCTCCAATATTGAACAGGAAATTCTGGGAACCGGATCCAGACGGGGATAGCATTCAACACTTCCTTTTCATACCTCAGCTCCGGTGTCCATTCTTTCAGGATAATAAGCCTCCCATCAAACGACCAAGGCCCTCCCTGCACAATCCTGGTCACATCCTCCGCCAGCCCGAACTTGACATAGTAAAATCCATTCTCCCTGGAGAAGAATTCCATGCTGCCCTTGGGCCTCCAAACTCTCTCTGCATAACCCCTGATTTGGCCAAAGAACGGCTTATTCCCTAACACATATAGCACTAATGTGTTCTTCCAGAAATCAGCGACCTTTGCTATTTCTTCTGCGGGGAAGTAAGCCCTGAGTCTTCCACCAACCGCCATAGGAGTAACATATTCCATAGACATCGGGCTTTTCGACTCCACTGGGGTGCAGACCTCCTTCCATGACCGAGGCCTCTGTTCCACAGAGGGGGTCCTGGTTGGGGGGGTTGCAACGACCGGTCCCTGCCTACCAGTATCGACTGCAACACCCTTCCCCTTCTCCGCCGCCGTCGCCTTGGGCCTCCATCCCGGAACAGTTCGCACCAAACCTCCCCCACGACGTCGGGAATCCAGAGCGCCGTTCAGGGGTCGAGTCCCTTGGTTTCCTGTCCCCGCCCTCCCCGAAACTAGGGATTGGGCCCCTCTCCGTCCACCAGTCCGACGTCTCGTCACGGTCTGCCAGCCAGCATCGCCAGATTTATCTCCTCCGGAACCGAACTCGAAGATGTGGGCTTCGCCGGAGGAGCCGCCGCCGTCTCCACCCTTCTCCCCCCCTCGTGTGGGAACCCCACCAACGCCGCCCAGCCGGGGGCTGCTGCCCCCGATTCCACCTGACCCCCCCCCCCCGCCTGGGGGGGTCCCGCCGCCGCGTCCCTGCCCCCCCCCCCCCCCCGCCGGGGGGAGCGCCGCCGTTTCCTCCCGACCCCCCCCCGCCTGGGGGGGTCCCGCCTCCAACTCCCCCTTTCCCGCTGCTGCTGCCCGACCCCCTCCCGCATGGGGGGGACCCGCCTCCGCCGCCACCTTTGCCGCCCAAAGGCTGGCCGACCCCTCCTCCGCCACCCAGCCGGCGCGGCCCCCTCCCCGCAAGCGGATCGGGGGGTCGGGGGGGCGGGGAGGCCGCGCACGTGGAAACCCTAGCAGAGCCGGAGTTCTCCTGTTCGCCCATCGTTATGTCTGGCCATTTGTAGACCCTGTTAAAGACCTTGCCATTACACCAGAGTTCTAGTGATGTTGAGGGTTATACATTTATATTATTCTAACACGCCCCACAAGACGAAGACCATTTTGAGCAGAGAGTTGGATTCACACAGCGGTAATTTTATAAAATCAGCTTTAAACATGTGTCAAGGAGATTTGAACCCGTTGCTCTATTACCAGATTAAAATCCCTGCCACTGCACCAAACTCCGGAGTTGTACTGAGGGTTGAGGGTTAAATATTCATATCGTTGCAACAGGCCCAACTGTCTCAAAGTTGATGATTGCATGAGACTGGTGTGTCCACAACATGTTACTGTTTACTTTATTTCACACCAGAAATATCTGCTGTGTCAGGCACATATATAGCCATATCAAACACGATGGGGTCCATATAGACCTCTAAGCTGTCATATTGACTTATAGTGAAGTTGACAAGAAACATTGTTCACAGCAACCCTCATAGAGACTAGCTTGGAGACTGAAACAATCAGGTTTTATTGGATCTCGGATTAGTTTATGAAGGAACTTTGTACTAAGGGAAGATACTGCTTATCACTAAAGAATTGTAAGTTTTCATATCCAACTCTTTGCTTTCTTTTTTTTCAGTAAAATTGCACACAAACATTTCTTGTCAACTCATCAACTTGACCAACTTCACCACTCACAAATGCTGCTTAATTAAACGACCATCTGGTGTGCGCATATGTCCTCTAATGCATAAATACACTCCACTAACTCATATTAGAAAAAGATTCATGACAATGCAGGCAATATTTCTAATTCTACACATAGAGTCTTACCACCATTTGCTTAAATACTCCAGGAATAGTCTTACCAGCATTTGCCGGGATAGTCCACGGAGTAGTTGTCCATATCGTCAAGCACAGATGTGGAAAAAATTCTGCTAGATGACTACCGGCAGCTGGAGATGCACTAATAATTTTGAACATAGCATATATGCTCTTAGATGTATGCCCCTCAGGATACTGCATCAGAGATTATATGAGAAAAGGGAAGGAGTATTGACTTATATATAAGAGAAGTCCAGTCAAAATGAAAATTATACTTAAAGAAAATATACCATTCCAGTATGTAATACAGATTCGATAAAAAAATTGCATTATATAATTGTTGTATATGGCTCGAGTTCAATTACGGAGTTCTAGGGGCGGTGTCCAATGATTGAAGAAGCCCGCGAGGGTTCGATGAAGCGTATCAAGGGTAGAGAAAAAATCAAAGATATCCGGATGGCATATCGCAAGTATACCAGAAAATGCCTAATTGTTCCAGCGGAATTGGGCACATTGTTTGTGCTCATCAAGCATACTAGTGGCATGCCAACGGTAGTATGCGGCATGTCGGCAGCATATTGTCGGTATGTCGTTGGATCGAGACTGGTTGTGTATAGGAAACGGTTCAGATCTAAAAGCTCGCATTCGACGATCAAGATTACTCCTTATATTGTTGAAGGTTTGGGATCCTATTTAAGGATCTCCATCAGCTCTAAGACTGGAAGGCAAAGGCAAAAGAGAGTACTTAAGACCGTTGTCGGTAACTATGTTGTGAAAAGCGCGCTTAAGCGACGCTTAAGCAGCGCTTAAGCGAAAACTGGCATTTGGGCGCCTCGCTTAGGAAAATCTCGTCCCAGAAAAGCGATTGTCGCTTAGGTGGCGCTTAATAGCGTCTCGCCTAGTATTAGGCGCTGGAAAAAGCGCCTTGGTTCAAAAAAAAACCGAAAAAAAATCGATCGTGAAAAAAATAGGAACTTTGGAGACTTTAGCTTTTATCTTTGATAGTATTTTGATGACTACGTAGTATGTATGCATTGTGTGGCTTGTTGACTATTTTGACCATGGTATTTTGATGACTTCGCATTTTGATTCTAGTATTTATATTGTTACTTTGTTTGATTGATAATTGGTATTGTTATTCATGTATATACTAGTAGTATTGTATGAAAAAATATTGAAATTTATGTGTATATAGAGTATTTTACACATAGGAGGTTCCAAGGATAAAAATGAGTGAAGTGCTAACTAAGCATCCTTAGGCACCGCTTAAACGCGCTTAAGCGAGGCACCAGCTTCGTCGCCTCGCCTCGCCTTACGCTTAATATAACATAGGTCGGTAAGGACAAAAAGTCTTATGATACGACGTAGGATTAATAGGATGACATGGATTAGAGGACACGGCACGATAGAGCTTTGTTTGGCGAAATGGGTGATTTATAATGTTATGTATGAGACTTCTGCAGGAGGATTATGGTTGCAGCTCGAGAGCTTGTAAATAAAAGAATTATGGTTGAAGCACAAGAGCTTGTAAATGACAAATTCACAGTCTAAAAAGTTGTATCTCAAGAAACAACTCTACAATTAATGCATGAAAGGATCCAAATTCTTAACCATCTGAACAACTTCAACAAGATACTAGTGATCTTCTGTGTCTCGAACCAAAGTTAAGGGAGGAGGACAAGACACTTTTACTCCTTTCTTCGCTTCCAGGGTCTTATGAGCATTTGGTGACAAGGATCCTTTATGGAGAGAGATTATCGAGATGGAAGAGGTGACAACTCTTCTTAATAACAAGATTATGAACACGTCAAATCTAATCGAGTCATCATGGTTAATAGCTAATGAAAGAAAAGAAGTCGAGGAATAAGGATAGAGACAAGAGTAGCCGAAGGAAGTCCAAATCACCCGGACAAAAGAGCTATGTTTGTTTCTTTTGCCAACAGTCAGGGCACATCAAGTATAATAGTGGTTAGAGAAGAAGGGTAAAGACGCCAATTCAAGCGGTCATGATCAAACAAGTGTTGCATAGGAAGCCGAGGAGTTATCGTGTGATGTACTAATGGCGCATAGCAAAAAGGATAATTTCTCTGAAGTTTGGATTCTCGACTCTGGGATTCATATTATATTTGTCAAGTATGGAGTGGTTCAGCACCTATAGGAGTTCAGTGGTGGTATTGTTGTCATGGAGAACAATGCGTCGTGCAAGACAATTGGCATAAGGAACATCAAGCTTCCTATGTTTGTGTGTGGTGCGAAACAGATCTAAAAAAGAACCCCATTTCTCTAGACGCGAAATGATGCAAGTTTGTTGCCCAAGCCTATTTGCTAAAGATTGTGAAAGACAACCTAGTGGTCATGAAGAGGAACAGATTGTCGTCGAACTTGTGTCAGTTAGACGAAAGCATGGTCATTGGTGGTGCGATCATAGATGTAGAAAAAGAGGTTGAAGTTACCGCAAGCCTAATGGCATATACGTCTAGGGATGAATGGTGAAATATTTACGGGCAAAAAGAGGTTGAAGTTACCGCAAGCCTAATGGCATATCAGAGGTGTTTGCTAGATTCCGAAAGTGATAGACGATCGTGGAGAAACAAAAGGGATGAATGGTGAAATATTTACGGGCAAATAATGGAGGTGAGTACACCTCGACGAAATTTCAAGACTATTGTAGAGAGCAGGACATGCAAAGGCAATGGACAGTTCTAGGATGCCCTGAGCAGAACGGGATAGTGGAGCGCATAAGCATGACACTACGAGAGCAAGGCAGGAGTATGTGGTAGCCAGCATGTCTTACAGAGGACTTCTGGGTAGAGACACTGAGTCATGTATGCTTTTGGGCAAGAGATCACCATCTACAATCATCAATTTTCAAATTCCTGAAAAGGTATAGAAAGGAGAGCAAGCCAGCTATGATTCTTTACGTGTGTTTGGGAGCCCTGCATACTCACTCGTGAATTAGAATGAAAGAACCAAGCTAGAGTCAAAGTCGAAATAGTACATTTTCTTGCGATTCAAACATGAGTAAAAAGCTACAAGTTGTGGGATCCAGAAAACATAAGGGTGTTCACGAGCCATGATCTGATCTTTGTGAGGCTTCTATATTGAAAAATGCGGAAGAAATGTCTAAGGAGGCAAGTAATTCATTAGGCGACGATGACTCGGTGGAGGTAGATGTTCCTAGCGCTCATAAAGATACAAACTTTGAAGCACCATTACAGTCTATCAATGTTGTGGAGGACGAGTGGTTTATAGAGATGGATAATGAAGACCAACCCTATGAGGAATTGCAGGTAATATCATTAAGGAGATCATGGCGTACACATAAGACACTAGTGCGGTAAAGTTTGGAAGATATGGTTGCAAAGATATGGTTGCATTTGTATTAGTCATGAAAACAAGAGATCTAAGCGATTATATGGAGGCCATGGGACAAGAGGACAAAAATCGTTGAATAGTTGCAATGATGGAGGAGTCCGAGGAGATTTCAGTCATTTCAGAAGAATGTTACGTAGAACTTGGTCGAGCTACCAAAGGGTAAAAAAGTTATTGACTGCAAATGAGTATTCACGAAAAAGAATGAGCAATACAAAGTGTGTTTAGTTGTGCAAGGGGTATGCCCAGGAGGGGGTTAACTAGAATGAGACATTATTGCATGTGGTCAAACATACTTCTATTTGGGTGTTATTAGCATTGGTAGCCACTCAAGATATGGAGTTAAAGCAAATGGATGTCAAAACGATATTTCTATATAGGTGAGTTGGAAGAGAAATCTTCATGAGGCAACATGAAGGATTTATGAAACCCGGTAAGTTGGGTCGCGTATGTGAGCTCAAGTGGTCTTTATATGGCGGTAAGGAGGGTCGCGTATGTGAGCTCAAGTGGTCTTTATATGGGTTGAAACAATCTCTCTAGCAGTAGTACAAGTGCTTCGATTTCTTTATGGTGAAGACTAATTTCTCTCAATGTGAGTATGACAGTTGCGTCAACTTAAGAGGCTCAAGGATAGGTCGTCAACATATCTTCTCTTATATGTTGATGACATGTTGATTGCTTCCAAAATTATGGAGGAGATAAGAGCACTCAAAGCTTCATTGAGTACATAATTTGACATAAATGATTTAAGTCGAGTAAAGAAGATCCTTGGGATGAAAATTTATCGAGACATGAAGGCCGAAAAGCTTTGAATATCAAGAAAATATATAGAGAATGTGCTGGAGAGATTCAGCATGAAGGACTCTAGACAGGTGAGGACTCCAATGGCCAGTCATTTCAATTTATACTCCAAGGAGTGTCTGAAATCATAGGAGAAGAATCTGGTAGGATCATTTTGTAGTCAGTTTGGTGAGTCGATCCATGTCAGATCCAATGAGGCTTTATTGCAAAGCCGTAAAGTGAATATTTTGGTATCTTAAAGGCTCTAAAAATCTCGGTTTGTTGTTTCTCAAGTCAAAATGTAGATCGAGCTACTTAAAAGGGTATGTGGGTGTCGATTACATTGGTGACTTGGACAAGAAGGTCAACTACGTACTATGTATACACACTTGTAGATTCTCCGATTAGTTGGTAGTCGATACTTCAGGATATCGTAGCGCTTTCCACTATGGGTCAGAATACATGGCTGCACTCGAGGCATTCAATGAGGTCATATGGTTAAGAGGCCTTGTTAGAGAGTTTGGGTCCGAGAAAGTGCAGGTTCTAGTGTCTTGTGAGAGTCAAAGTGTGATTCATCTCGAAAATAGTTCACTTTACCACAATCGTATAAAACGCATCGACGTTCGGTGTCACAAAGAGTCGTGCAATAAGGAGATTGATCTCTTGAAGATCAATATAAAGGTGAATCCGATGACATGCCAATGAATGTGATTCCTACTTGAGAAGTTCAAGTCCGCCTTGATTTCCATTCAAGTAATCTGGTTGGAGGAAGGTTCTCGACCTTGGTAGGAGGATCATA
This sequence comes from Iris pallida, assembly GCA_029216955.1. Classification (NCBI taxonomy): domain Eukaryota; kingdom Viridiplantae; phylum Streptophyta; class Magnoliopsida; order Asparagales; family Iridaceae; genus Iris; species Iris pallida. Next base: position 7,960,688 of record JANAVB010009196.1, read on the forward strand.
GCAATTTCACGATTATGGATAAAGACTGTCAGATAAAAAATTTCAGTTCTGGACAAAGATCATGTCAGTAGCAGTACTCAAGTTTGGCAAGACTGTGGCGGTTTCTGTCACGTCCCGATTCCGTAGAATCGATAGTCGTCCCCCGGGCATGATACCGTGCGAACCTAATTTGCGATCGCACAAGGCATAGTCATAAGGTAATCCGAAACACAGCATCTAAGAGAGTAAGCGCAGACAAATTGAAGAACACATTGAGACAAAGAAACTTTTCATTTTATTGATAATAGACATCATTTACAGACTCCATTACAATCGTGCCGCACGAACTTTACAATATGGCTCGATTACAAAAGAAGTGCCGATGAGATAACTGTTCCATACATACATCCCTCATTTACAACAAAAGTATTCCAGCGACCTGGATTGGAGGGATGCCGAGACATGTTTCTTGGACTGGTAGAGAGTCTTCAAAATTCAGCGGCGAAGCCTTCGACGCGTGGTCGAAGCTTCAAAAGCACGAACGTCGTCTAGCTAGTTGGCGCGTTCTTCCTGATTCCTGACACCTGCAAAGAGCGAGGGTCAGTACGATCACATGTACTGGGGAGTGGCTAATTAAACCCAAGCTCTGCTTTTGGTTCAAGCAATTTTATAAAACATGTTATCTACATTTGTGATCTTTCTAAGCATCATGTTTGATTTGCATGTTAACATGTTTGATGCAAGCAAATGAAATTATATGCATTGAGCAGCTATCATATTCATCCCGTGTCACGTGCATTAGTCAAGCAGTGAAAGGGTGTGAAGGTCACTGGCAATGTCAAGCCATCACGGACTATAGCTGGGTTAGACGACGACCCTTTCGCGGCAGGTAGTGAGCCATGTGCGAAAGTTCCCGAATAACCCACGTCGATGTAAGGCTGGCGCTTGCTATACTCGTTCCTCCCGGACCGAATCGGTTCCTTGGCCTAGGCAACCGTTCGAGAAAACTACACCTTGTCGACAAGTTGTCCAATGACCGTTTTGCAGAGTCTTGAAAAATGCTCTCTTTTCTAGAACCTTATCATTTTTCTTTTATGTGCGAAACTTAGCCTTTCTTTTGAACTTAGTCAATTTATTCACTTTAGCCATACCGTTGCGATAAACGTTAATCGATTCATTCTTCTGTTTGCATAGGCTAAGTAAATGGGACATAAGAAAGCATGCATCAGTTTTCGCGTACAACAGTTTTATAGCAAGAGTGTCGTGAAGAATCGTGCCATGATTTTTTTGATTCTACACTATGTTGACAAGCATTTCGTTTGTGTTTCATGTTTGATTTTGAAACAGAGGGTCGAGACGAAGAAGGTCAGCCACTCACCTTAGACTTTACTTCAGGTGAGGGACTGGTTGGCTGCGCAAATGTCGCCTACGCGATCACCTGCAATCGCATAAGCAACTGATTAAAACACTGTGTTATTCAAGAAGTTTCGATACAAATGCGAAGTTCGAAAACGCAAGCCATGAAAACTCATCGAAAACATTCACGAAAACGCATTCACGAAAACCAAAACCAAAGCCAAAGCCAAATCAAGTGCGGCATGAAAACCAGAACGGAAGGTCTCTCCCGACTCAGCCGCAGAGCCAATCCTTGAGACGCAACCCGCTGAATATGGAAATTGATTCCGAAGAAGCCTTTCCATAACGAGAAAAGGATCTTAATTCAATAGTTCCCGTTCGACCGATTCGGCCGATTCCGATCTATCGGTCCCGACCGAATCGATAGCGACAGTGTTCCTTTCTCGCGCACCCCGTAGACGAAAACGGAGCACGATGTAGGGACGGGACACTACAGTTTCAATTCTAGCTAAAAATCATGTCAGTGGAGAGAAAGCCAAAGTAGAAGTTAAAGTTAAAGGTAAAGGAGGAAAGAATATTGGCAACATTTTTATGAGGTGGCTAGTTGAATGACAAGCCAAGGCAGAGATTGTTGTATATGACTAGTGTTCAACTATGGAGATCTCATAAAGAGAGGGTTTCGTATTACGATATTGTATGTAATCATTATAAGGTCCTCTTGTTGATTCAATAAAATTATTTCTCTCCTTGCCACGTGGAGTAGGTCAAGCTTGACTTACCACGTTAAATAGTGTGTTTTTGCATGTTGTTCTTGTTTCTATTCATTCGGTTGAATATGCTTTGTAATTTACTCATCGTCATTAAGGTTATTATTATTTCTGTTGCTTCACGCACGACTCACAACAAAAATAGACCTCCAAAGAATTATTAAAGAACAAGAAAAATGTAGAACTAACCATTAACCACTCCATGGTGCAAATGAGAATTCATGTCATATACATTATTCTGCCCTTGTAAAGTTGACATAAAATATGACCATATATTCACCTGGACATTTCTATATTTTCTTTACAAGCAAATACGTAAACCAAACTAAGGACAACTTCTAGAATAGTTATATGGTATATTTCAAAAACATTAACTGTCAGCTATGTACCCATCATGTTTCTATAAGTAGGGCTGTTAACAGAAATCTGAATTTTTGCACCACTGAAACCTAACACTAATCTAGCTTTCAAAGAAAGACGTGGAAACCATCCTCAACAGCAATACAAACTGACAAGGAGAGGCTTCCGGAGCATCATTTTTTGGTTGCTTCGTCTTCATTTGGAGCGTTATTAATTGGTGTCATGAGACTTCTATTACAGTTAATTTTGAATAATTATGTACAACTGTTACTTATTTATTCTAGGAATTTACTCTAGGGAGAAGAAGAGTTGCACAACTTGCATGCATCTAAAGCTTTATAATTGTAACCATTTGTCGTGACAAAATCAATGATATGAACCATGAGTTCTCATCTTGAAGATGGTCTTCTTCCCTTTCATAATTTTCCTTTAGGTGGACTCCTTAGGTAAACTAATTGTTATCATTCTTGCCTCTAATCCTCCTACTCCTACGATCTGTTGTCAGAAACAAAAATGTATTTATAATAAAACATGTCCTCTGTAATCATGCAAAATATATCATTCCCAAGCAATGTAACAAATGATTTGGAGATGCAGCATAGGGAATAGGGAATATTCTGGTCAAGAAGTCTTGAAAAAATAGCATAGAACTGTTATAAAAGTTCATCCAATGTTTTGTTTATCGGTTATCTCCACCAATAAAACCAATATATGTCATGTAGGAGCCTGCTGATTGTCCACACGATGCACCAATGAATTACATATATAGTAGCCAGCGATCAGTCAAATAATTCTAAGCTTAGTTTAGGCATCTTCAAGATTTCTACAGGTCATCAACATAATGTATTTTGTTGTGAAGAGTCGTTTTACTATTAAAACTTTCTACATTTTCCCCTAACCTATTCAATTTGTCCTGGGTTCGAGGCTGGGGCCAGTGACCGACTGTCCATCACTCTCACAAAAAATGTATTCGTCGCCCACTTGCTAATGCAATCTAAGACGTATAGATTTGAACTGAGGTCACTTATATAGAATAAATTGAACTTTTACAACTTAAAATAAAATTTGACCATTCTAACATTCACAAACTAAAATAGTTACCGGAATATAAGGGAGAAGGCTCTGAACTTTTGTCTTCCAGACTGTAGGCATTTTTAAATATTGTAAATCAAAAGTAATAGCAAGAAACATCAGCATATTTATATCAGTAATTGCTACGACATTTTGTTGTCCCAAAAGGATCAGGACTAACATGAGAAAAGGAGAATCAGGGCCAAAGCGAGGGCCAGTTAATATCTCCATCACCAGTGCCCGAAGATGTCATATGCCATGCAATAGCAGGAGAGAGAGAAGAGAAGCAAACTAACACAATAGGGGGGATTTCTCTTTTCAGTTGCGAGTCTTCTACAGAGTGCCGCATGCAGCAACAAGGCTTTTGCTTGCATCCTGGAGGATGCATGTTCTAGTCGCAGAAACAGCCTCTCCATATATATGGGGGTATGGCTGCATACATATTGAACCAAGACCCTGCATAAGCGGGTGCCTCGTTGCACACCTTTTGTCGTGACAGTCTCTCTTATTGACTGTCAGAAGGAAATCAGCTTCTCCACACTCTAAATAATAAGTAGCATGGTGAAGAAGAATTAGGAGGCAATGAACACCTGATATTTTAATTAACATGTATATCTTGATGCAAGGTACAAAAACTTGGTATTTGTATAGGTCCCTTTGCATGAATACTGTGATTGGTAGTTTTGGTGGTTTCAGATAGAAGTATAAGACTATCAGGTTTTAGAGCTCGAGAGTTCTTCTAAATGTTTTAGAATATGAAAATAAAATCTCATAGTTTAGCCATAATTGCATGTACACTTTAAAGTTAGTTTTAGTAAAAATAATGGTCAAGATCACTAAACTTATCAGGCTCAATTGCTTCGGTAGTACTCCAAGTTATACCCTATTAACAATAAAGTACCTAATGTATTATTCCTTACTTAAAAGTAACACACGTTATAATTAAGGTGTATCACAGTCCCTGTACCAACTTTCCGTCAAGTTGCTAACGGAAATGGGCTCAATTACTTCGGTGGTACTCCAAGTTATACCCTATTAACAATAAAGTACCCAATGTATTATTCCTTACTTAAAAGTAACACACGTTATAATTAAGGTGTATTATAGTCCATGTATCAACTTTCCGTCAAGTTGCTGACGGAAATGTGACGTGGCGTGTACACGTGTGTAGTCCACGTGTACACTCAACCTAGAATAACCATACTTGACCTTCATCTGTCTCTCTTTCTCTCTCTCTCTCTATTCGATCGACATACTCCGACGAAAAAAACGAGACCACCGAGAGACGCGGACGACGAGGAGACGAGCGGTGCGGCTGAAGACCAAGCTACCGGAGCATTCGCAGATGGGTACCTCTCTCCCTTGCTCTCTTCTTATTCTTCTTCTTCTTCATTTTCGAATCTCACTTTGTTTCTCTTTATTACCGAAACACTAAAATTTGAAAAACCTCGAAGTAGAGTAGAGCAACATTAGAGAAAAACCCTAACCAGTAGTTATTATTATGGAAACCCTAAAGTAATTTATTGTGTAAACCATGCAATAATTTATTGTGGAAACCCTAAAATAAAAGAAGAGCCAATCCTAAAAATGTTTATGCTGACAAAATTGCAGCAAATGAAGCAAGTGAAATGGAATGAGATCTTGCGTAGATCCCATGTTATTGCGAAGGAACTTCTCTGTGCAAATTATTCACTGCAAATACACCTTGGAATCGTGGGCGCCAATTTTTAAAATGTGCAAAGGAGGTAGGATGTGATTTTTGGTGTTGGACTGATGAACTTCGGTTATGTCGTTGCGAAGCCGGATTTTGCAAAATACGAACATCAAAGGTGCCTAGGAGCTTAGGTCAAAAATTTTACTGTTGTCCATTATCTACTAGTGTAAGTGAAACATACTTTTCTTTGTACATTAATATAAATTAATTATTATTTTTTGCTATTAATGTGTAACTTACAATTGTAATTTCTTTCTTCAATACGTGTAGAGGAAAAATCCTGGTTGTGAATACATTAGGTACTTTACTATTAATATGATATAACTTGGAGTACCACCGAAGTAATTGAGCCCATTTCCGTTAGCAACTTGACAGAAAGTTGGTACAGGGACTGTGATACACCTTAATTATAACGTGTGTTACTTTTAAGTAAGAAATAATACATTAGGTACTTTATTGTTAATAGGGTATAACTTGGAGTACCACCGAAGCAATTGAGCCAACTTATCAACAATGGTATCGTTTCTAAGCGACTTGTTTTATTTGACTTATTTTACTAAAGTAGACAACAATTCTCTTTGTTGTTGCACAAATAAAACATGACAATTCCCTTGTTAGACCCCTTTTAAGAATATGAGGCAAACTCTTGAATAAATTACCAAAAAGTGTGAACTTTCCAAACTCTTGAATACATATAAAAGTGCTTAAATTGTATTAGATGTCCAAAAATAGATAGGTATTTAAGCTAAATGGTAAAGATCTTTAATCATCACTATAAGTCTATAATATGTAGTTATGTACTCTACGTGTAATGTTATAATTATATTAGCAAGGTTTTAAACGGCGGTAGGCGGGTGCGTGGCGGAGAGAGTCCACCTACCGCCTAGGCGGCCGGTACATTTTGAATATTTTTACTATTTTACCACTGTTTTTGCATAATATGCATATTTGAAGGGTGTTTCATGCATAAAACTAAGTTGTAGAACGAAGATTGATAAAGTTTTAGTTTTGTAAAAGTGAACCATAGGTCCATAATGCTTAAAAAACTTTTTTGGCCAAAACATTTTGTTAAGTATTGCTCAATCTAGGCGCCCGCTTACACCGCCTCACCACCGCCTGTGCCGCCAACCTCCGTTGGCCGCCTACTCCACCGCCTACCGAAAAGCGGTGCGGAGAGACCGCCTACGGCCTAGGCGACGCCTAGACGGGCGCCATTTAGAACACTATATATTAGTATATTTTGTCCAGAAGATATGTAATAACTTTTATGTCTAACTATTTTACACTTAGAATACATTATACCTAACATCATAACGTTGTTATGTAACATTATTTTATAAGCATAATAATGCTAAGTCTAATGTCTATTATATGATTATGGATAGAAATGTCTAATATATGATAATAGCGTAATATTATAGTTAGTACATAATTTACAAAAAGCACAATATTGAAGTTAATCTTTAGTATTCTGATATTAATGTGTTATTTGTAATGCATTTGGCTCATTTTAAATGCATTAAGGCCCACCAAAATTATGTTAAGTAAATTCAGTTTAAACATGGTCTGGGTATAACGTAATAGGAATGAACTGGACAAGAAACCAACCTTCTTAAGAAGCTGGATCATTTAAAGTGAACTGTGACATAACACAACCTGTTCGAATATATTGAGACTGAACTCAACTTGAACCAGACCCAGCACAACAGTTAAATGAAAATATAGTGATGGGTTCAAAAAAATCAGACCTTAACCAGCTCCCCCAGTTATGGGTCCAGTAAACAGGCCCAAACAACCCCCTATTCATGTGTTCAGTGAAATAGAGCTGAACCAACCGTCACGTTCTTATGATGATATTGGGTTCAAGATTTCCTTTATCCCCATGATAATCATGATAGGTACAACGGTAAAGGCAACTTTAGTGTTTCCGAATCTCGCTGCTGCCATCTGGTCATCCCATTGCAACTGAGTAAACTTTCCTTGCAGCCGGCTGCATACCAGGTAAGAACCTTCTCCACACTTCCTCTCTCCTCTCTTGTTTCTCTTTTCTTCAAACAATGTTTGGTCACTTCAGATTTGAGATTCATCTGAAACTGACTAAAACTATAAAGTTATCGATCCTGCACAAAGTCCATCACTAGTTTCAGATCCAAACCATCCGATACTTCAAACCTTGGTTTTATGGTGCTGCCAATATCACCCTCCACCTTTCTCGTCCAGGCTTGGGAGTAGCATTGGCTGTGTTACAAGCATAACATACAGCATTGATAGAACATAATACAACATTATAAACGAGTTCTAAGTGAACTCTAAATCAGTGGAAGCTAAAATACCAGATGATCTGGTTAAACCTGATCCTCTATTAATTACGAGACTGAATGGATTACTTCCACTAATTAATTTACTCGATCACTAAAATGCAACTACTTATGCAAGAGTATCCACGATCTAGCTACATGTCAAGACTGCAACACGCCATATTATCACTATTGTACAAAGATCTCAATCTCAACTTCACGCTAGTATCTAGTTGTCCACAAAAACTCTGGAGAAATATGTCTAAATGTGTATATTCATACCCTTCTTGAACTATAAGGGCATACGAACAAACCAAAATTATCCAAGAGAATAACAATGCCAGAGATGAAATATGTAGATGTTTTCCAACCAAAACTTATAAATAGACTGCCAAGTGCCAAACCAAAACCAGCAAGCATAGGCACAGTATGTATCTTGTCCTCAACTAACTTCTAATCATTATAGTTTGCCATGTGAGATGATTTTTTCCTCTTCAATTTCTGTTTGTCCCTCTTATGTGATAGCTGCATATGGTGAAATCAGGAATGAATTGATTGGATGGATTAGGTTTGATATAGTTGGACTTGCTTTCTTTTTTTAGTGTTCAACCAGCTTTAGGAGTTAATTACTGAAGGCTGAGATGAGAGAGTTTGTAGCATGGTCTGAGATGAGTATGAACGAAATAAAACAATAATTGTTGGATATAAGTTACTTTGGGTGTGAGAGCAAGTGGTGTGCCGGCGCTGCTAACTGGTTTTGAGAATATTATGATGGAAAAGAGGATTTATGAATATAAAATAGGAAGGTTTCTAAACTTTCTATTTCCGCTGTATGTAAGAAGAGGAAGGAGGAAATTTATACTTTAGTAAGGAACTTCTAGATAAGACATGCTTCAATCCTCTTTGTATCACTTTCAAGCAAACAACTAGAAGCTAACCTATTCCGAGAGTCCTTGTTGGACAATTACTTACCAAGTGATCAGTACCCAATCCCAAAATCTCACTGATTTCCTAGTTTTGACTCCATAATCTAGATTCTAGATTAATTCTGAAATCATAATTTACTCCCATCTGGGTGTTCCATTTAGATTAAACGCATTAGATGTTTAATCTTTGATTTTACAAATAAACCCCTACTACTGCAGGTTACTTAAATTGAAAGTAACTAGTAAATAGACTAATTAGTTCAAGTAAATATGAGGCAACCTAGATCAACCTTTAGAAACAGGCGTTTGAATAACAAAGGTCCGCAAGATTCCATTTGTGTACTCTATTTCTGCCTCCCATCTTTGCTTTTCATTTTCATCATTCGAGATCAGATTATATATTGCTACCAGTCCCTACCGTACCTGCCCTTCAAGAAAATAGCTCTACAATGGAAATGCATCCAAATATCCATTATTGTGCTTCTGTCGAACAATGACTACATCTACTAAGGTATTTAGTGTATGTACATGATTGAAGTCCAACTCAAGCCATCTCAAAAAAGTTTGTTGTCAAAATCCTCCGTTAGTACAAGTAGAACAGTCATTATATATTGATTAGAGAGTTTTGTTTTTCTATTTTTATATCTGATTCAATAAATGAAGATCCAAACCAATCCTGATCCAAGTATTTGATGGACCAAACATGGATCTTTGTTGATCTGAAAAAACAGAACCAAAACCGACAATCAGTAAAGCAAGTCAGATATAAACCTAAACACAAAACCAAAAATAGACCTACTTGTAACAATATATCAAAGGATGGACCTACAAGATAGCACACACATAGTGAGTACAAAGTATCATCTGAGGTGAGGGATACAATGAGCATTAATAGAAATAGTTAATATAAGGTTAGAAACCTAATACATTCATAAGAATAAATTCATAATTGATATGCTGAGGAATGGTATATCTCAGGTAAAAGGTTACTCACTTGATAATCATTTTCATCACATTATTGATGTCATTGATTGAGTTACTCAAAACAAAACTAGCAATCATAATCAAAATGTAGGAAATTATTATTATATTTACCTCCAACTCAGCTTCTGCAAGAGCTGTGCGAGAAGATGGACTCCAATGAACAGGCTTACGGCCTCTATAGATATATCCTCTCATAGCCATCTGACCAAACACTTCTATCTGACATGAGGGTACCAAAAAGAACATCTCGCATCATTAGAGACAATACTATCACAGATAAAGAGCATGGCTATAAAGAGGAAAGTGTCGAGCCAAGTCAGCATGAGAAGAATGCTATAGTACATTTTGGCCAGCTATAAAAAGAAGGCATGAAAACACCAAGATATATTTAGAGCTGAATGACTTTATTCCAGATTCCAAAATAGTAGGTAGCAAATCCTTGGGAATTAAAGCACCAACCTGAGCAGCTTCATAGTCTGGTGAGAGGGTTAAATAAGGGTTATCCCAGTCTGCCCATACCCCAAAACGCTATGAAAATCCAACAAAACATACCTAGTCAGTTAGTTAAAAAAGAAAATAAATAAATCTAGATATTTCAGAAAAATGTAAAGAAGACTGACAAGCTAGGCAGAAGGAAAGATGTGTGATGAAGGACTTGGGTTAAGACCTTAAACGACTTCATTTGAGTGCTAACAGTCTCTTTGGCAAATGTAGCAGCCTTTTCTCTCAAGCTTAATGTTGTCAACTCCTTTCGGGCATCTTGATTCATTGACTGCAAAACTGAAAAAAGAAAGTTGGCGAAGTTGTTAAATTTATCTAAGACGTAAACCATCTGAAGAGAGTTTGGAGGTACCAAATGATTTTAATTGTACTTGCCTTTTAATTCTATGGGAAGGCCATGACAATCCCAGCCAGGAACAAAGTGGGTTTTGTGGTTTTGTAGCAACTGCATGAAGTGAATCGAAACTGTGTTATAAGAGCCCCTACGGCATGGTTGGCTTTCAGATATTCCAGCTACATCATAACAGAATAATTACATGGTAATGTTCCTGATACACGAGCAACAGCGGCACGAAGCAGACTAAGCATAAAGGTTTCATTCTGTAGTTTACAACAACAAAGCCTTTATTCCAAATTTTTGGGCTCGGCAGTTTGAATCCTCTTCTTCCATTAGGCTCTGTTACGGATCATGTTCTCTGTAGTGCTCTAATAAAACCATATCCTTCTTTAACACTTCAAACCATGTTTCTCTAGGCCTACCTTCTTTAACACTTCAAATCATGTTCGTTTAGGCCTACATGTAGTCCTAGCGGCTCCATTGACCACTATATTACCACTCATCCATACCGAAGCATCTTTGGTCTGCCTTGTACATATCCAAACCATCTACGACAATTTTATCTTATAATGTCCTCAATTGGCGCCATCTTTAACTTCCCACAAATACACTCATTTTTTTATCCTAATCATTTAATGTGTTGCTACTCGTCCATCTTAACATTCTCATCTCGGCTTAACATTTTGGACATGTTATAGATATTTTCCTTTGAATTCCAGAGGTGTCTTGCAATCAAAAAGTAATCCTAAAGCACTCCATTTTCACAAGGAAACAAGTATGTGTTTCTAGAAGTATTGGACATGGTTGGATGTGTGTTATCTCAACATTAAAGTTTGTTGTGTCACCATCAGATACGGAGAATTTTAGTAGGGAAAGGTATCCTAGTAATCCTACATCTAGTAGCTTTATTCATATCTTCTTGTGCATATTTTCCTAGTCTAATTGGTTCTAAGATTGGACATCATTACCTCCATTTGCAAGAGACTACATTGAGAACTCACTTAAACAAGATAGTTTCTTATCTATGAAGCATAGCTACTCCATTCAGTAAGGCGTACACATACAGGGTAGTTACCAGGTACAAATAGTGATTGGGTAATCCTGGGTACTTACCCCAATCGTATCAAAAACTTGACTTGTTTCTATTTTCAATTTTAGTAGTTCATGGGTACTTATTTTGGTACTTCATGGGTATTTTCTAGTGCAAGTTGTCAATATTATCCTTTAGAATGTAGGTTTGTTACTTCCGTTTATAATTAAAACTTTCTTTCTTTTTAAACTTTACATAGTTTTTAAACTACTAAAAAACAACACTGAAAATATTAAAATTATGCCTAAATGTATAAAATATATTTTCTAAACTGTTAATAATTTAGTAATAATTATTTGTTTTCCGATACCAAAAGATCTGAAACCTCCGATACCTCCGATACTGTCGATACCACCGATCTCGATACTCATAGGAATGGTCCGATACCGATAATTTGAACCTTGGAAATTGTTGTACGACATACCTGGTATGCACAGTACCAGGTACTCGTACCTGTACCTATGCTTCATAGTTTCCTACATGTGCTAAATATGGTTAAGACCTTACCTACGACCACATCCTCCTACAACTAGTGAGCGAGTACTAGGATATTTTTACAAAAACTCGTGAAGAAATATAATAATCTTTCATATTATTCAATATATGAAACACATGCATTCAATATGGCAACCGTCATGTATCTTGCATGCCAATCATAATCAACCATGTTCATTTATAATTCAAAATTTTCCAGGTTCCCCAGAATATTTTCTGAATTGCAATTTTGTTCCTGCTCGAGGCCAAATTAGTCGGAACCTTTGACTTTCGACTTCGACACAAATGAAGTACATAATGCAAGCATCAAGTAAAAAAATTCAACATGAGCAGATTGCAGTTCTTAAATATCAGTAATGCACAATCTACGACAACTTGCAACAAGAATGGCTTATACTAAGGAGGACTGACCTTATATCTGTTAATGATATCCTTTAGAATCTTATTCAGAGCATGGCCCATATGTAATTTACCGTTCGCATACGGAGGACCATCATGGAGAACAAAGGGTCCCTGCCAAAGCAATTAGATCGCACCAGAAGAAGTCAGCCATTTTTTTTACTACAGCACGCACGCATTTCATTTTGATAGCTAATGTAAGAGGAGTTACCCCAGTATTCCTATGTGCAACTCTCTTTAAAACTTGGTTGTCCTCCCAGAGCTTCTGAATCTCTGGCTCCCGAACGACGGAGTTAGCCCTCAGGCCAAACGTGGTCTTTGGTAGATCCACTGTGTGCTTATACTTCCCCTCTTCACGTTTACCACCTTCCAGTATCCATTAGCAAATTAGTTAAATATTGAGGTATCTAGAAACAGTATACACACTGTTCTAAAAGGCGGTCTAGGCGGCGCCTAGGCGCCCACCTAGTCCCTCTCCGACTATACACGTTTTGGAGTTTTATAGATTTTTTCTGCAATTTTCAGTATTTTTTTTTTTTGGAACCGCCTAGATCCACCTAGGCAGGCTAGGGTCTAGGCAGCGGATGCCCGCTACTAGACTAGCGCATAGCACTTTTCACAACCTTGAGTATACATTAGGGGTGAGCAAATACCGACCGATACCGAAAAATCGACCGAATACTGATTAAAAATATTCCGAAAAACCGAACCGAAATTATGTACCGATACTGAATTACCGAACCGACTAAAATATGGTATAATGGTAATGGTAACGATTTTAGATTAGTACCATACCGAAAATACCGAACCGAACCGATCATATATATATATATATATATATATATATATATATATATATATATATATATACACACACAAACACACACAGTTTATTTTAGAATGTTGTTCATGATTAATTTTATACTACTTATTTTCATTGAATTGAGTTTTTGATCTTTTGAGGATATATTTTTTTTGTTTTCATAGAATTTTGAATTGAATTTTGGTTACTTAAACTTATACTAAAGATTAAAGTTAATGACCGCGTTTGATCTTTTAAGCTTATTTTTAGGTATTTGTAACTTGTTACATATTGTTTTAATAATTTTAATTAATTGTTTGGTTGGTAGAGGATTAGTTTTGAAATTTAATGCTTCCAAAAAAGTAAAAAATATATATTATAGGTTAAGAGGTTCTACAATATTAAGTGTGTTGATTGATCAAATATTAATTGGCAAAATACCGATATCGAACAAAAACCGACCGAATACCGATTTAACCGAAACCGAAAAAACCGATTCTAAATGGTACGATATTGGTATTAATTTTTTAAATAGCGATTTAAAAAATACCGAAAAGTTCAACCAAATACCGACCGATTATACCGCCGCTCACCCTAGTATACATTAGTTAAATATTGAGGTATCTAGAAACAGTTTCTATTTTCTACTGAAATCGTGTCAAAATGAAAAAATTAAAAGGACACGGTACCTTCTGCCGCCGCCTTCTTTGCGGCCATCACGGGTCCTCGGGACCTCCTCTTCGAACCGGACTGGTCGTCGGGGACGCCGGTCGAGTAGAGCCTCCTCGCCGGACGGGGAGCATAGGCTCGCTTGTGGGGAAAGCAAGCCATCCTCGCCGACGAAACCTGTAGATAAAAAAAAGGAGAAGAAAACCAATGAGTTTGAAAAGAGATGAAGTGTTAAGAGAGAGAGAAAGGGAGAGGCTCGGACTGGCCTCCGCGGATGTGAGCTTGAGGAGGGCGTCCATGTGGACGGAAGTGGGCGAGTGAGATCGGAAGAGGTGAGGGTTTATATGGGAAGTGGATTTGGGTGGTGGAAAGTGGCTGTGGGCTGGGGTTGGCGCACGCAGAGGTTAGAGCATCTCCAACCCTGTTGTCTGGTTAAGTGTTGTGATTCTTAGGTGGCTCCTATGTGGCATGAGTCACAAAACAATGTCTTGTTTATGTGGCAAAATTATATTTCAAAAGACAATGAGATAGAAAAATTTTCTCCAATGCAAAAATATTGAGAAGATAATAAAAAGTATTTTTTCCAACTTCCAAGACAACTTTTAAGACAACTACTCATCTTCTTTTTTTTCTAATATTTTTTATTCATAATTGATGACATGGAAGAGAAGACATTGTCAAGTGCATTGTCTAGAATACGACAATCAACTTCACAATGTCTTCTTTAATTTTTGCCACATAAGCTTCACAATTGACTTGACAATTGCATTGGAGAAGAACTTTTGAATAAAATTTTGTCATTCCTATGTGGAATTAACTTTTTTCCAAAGTCACAATAGGGTTGGAGATGCTCTTAGTGTTCTCACAGCCGGCTACAAATTATTCAATTACTAGAAATTGTGACAAAATTCCACCAAACACAAGGGTCGGCTTGGGTTGAGGGTGAAAAAATGTCGTGAGAAAAAGTTGAGTGACTAGGAAAAGAAAACGAAAAAAGGATTTCTAAAAGCACTTCAAGTTTTATTTGAAGACAGTTTTTTTTTAGAAATTTTGACTTACCTCCGACTTGAATTATCCTAATTCAAGGTGCACCCCACAGTTTTGCAAAAATGTATAATACCCCCCATTTTGGACGAAAATCGTCAAAAAAAATATTTTTGAGCAAAATGCCCATGCCTTCTTCTTTCCTCTAACCCAGCCCCTCCCGCTGTCGCTGCTGCTGCTGCCGGAGGCCGCTCCCCCCTCCCAGTCCCCGCTCCCCCCCTCCCCGCCTCCGCCCCCTCCCCCCTGCAGCCACCGTCCCTCCCGTCGTTGCTGCTCCGTCGCCGCTGCTACTGCACTGTCGCTGCTACTATTGCTGCTGCTGCTGCTGCCACCAGGGAGGTGAGGGGCGGAGGCGGGGAGGGGGGAGCAGAGACGGGGAGGGGGGAGCGGCCTCCGGCAGCAGCAGCAGCGACAGCGGGAGGGATGGTGGCTTTAGGGGGGAGAGGGGTTAGAGGAAAGAGGAAGGCAGGGACATTTTGGTCCAAAAATTTTTTTTGACAGTTTTCGTCCAAAATGGGGGGTACTATACATTTCTGCAAAGCTGTGTGGTGCACCTTGAATTAGGGTAATTCAAGTGGGGGGTAAGTCAAATTTTCTCTTTTTTTTTTTTACAAATTTGTCATTCAAAATTTTACTTAAGGACAATCCAAATATTTAGTATAAAACCCAAATTTTGTTCATATGGCACTTCTCCCTCTCTTGCTCTTCTACTCTTGAAGTCTCCAAACCTTAGTACAACTAAATCCTTGCCCCGCTTCGTCCGAAGAACACATTGATTTTTTCGAATCACCCTTGGTAAATAATTTGACAACTTAATTTCGGACATTACTATGTAGGACTATGGAACTTAATGACAGTCCTACAAAAAAGTATGATTGTCAAAGAAAATTACAGTCCGTTTTGTATATAGGACTGTCAAGAAATGTGACAGTCCTGACAACCAAAGGACTATCACATTTCCTGCAGTCCTAGTTAATTTTAGGATTGTCCTATTTTCCTGCCGTCCTAATTTCCTGCAGTAATGTTTACCTTCAATTTTGTTTTGTTTTAGTAACTTTAATTTCTATTGTAGGGGTTAACGTCTTCCAATATTGTGGTACCTCCTCCAATTGTCGTTGATGTAGGCAATTTATTCTCGACCGGTATTTGCTTTGAATCAAGCGAAGAAGCGTTACATTGGTGCCGAGAAGTTGGACGGAAAAACAATATAGTCATTGTGATATCCGTATCGGTCCAAAACCAGTCGGGATGCAAAACTTTAGAGCTTAGATGTGAAAGAGGTGGTTTGTTCAGGTATCATAGAAAGAAAGATACAGTTCCCCAAAGAAAAGTTCCAAACAAAGACGTTAATACGAGGAAATATGGTTGTCCATTCAAGATCCTTATTGCAAACGTACAAGATATGAAGTGGATAGTCCAAGTCAAGAATGGAATCCACAATCATGTTATTGCCGAAACACTTACGGGTCATCCGTATGTCGGACGGTTGAACACTGTTGAGAGAAAGATAGTTGAAGATTTGTCCAGTTCTGGAGTTACACCCATACAAATTTATTCTGTCATACGACATGAAAATGAGAAGAACTAGTCAATAATGAAGTTAATCTACAATGCACTATCCAAATCAAACTCCAATAGTAAAAAATCAAGAATGGCGATGTAGAAAGTGTTGAAGTTGCTCGTCGAGAATTATTATGTGGAGTACCATAGAAGATATCCCTATAGAAATGAAGTCTTTTCAATCTTTTGGGCTCATCCCGATTGCACACATTTAGCTAGGTCCTTCGCCGACGTGTTAGTTCTTGATTGTACATATAAGACGAATAAGTTCAAGATGCCTCTTTTTCACGTTGTTCGTTTCACCTCTACAGGGAAAATATTTCCAATTGATTTTTGCTTCATGAAGAGTGATAAACATGAGGAATACAGATGGGCGTCGAAAAAACTAAAAATACTTTACACCGGACATAGAGAGCCGTCTGTTTTTGTTACTGACAGAGAATATGTCCTAATTAATGCTATAGCCAGCGTCTTTCCACACGCACATACACTACTATGCACTTGGTATGTCAATCATAATATCCAATCATAATGTAACTTGAGGTCCGAAAAGGTGGATAGAGAATTCTACAATGATTGAAATCTTGTATGGCGAGCCTGTACGAAAGACAGTTACGATGCAGCATGGTACTTATTTAAGAAAAAGTGGGAGATGAGAGAGCCGGCATGCATTTCTTACATCAAAGATACATGGCTAGAACCGCATAAAGAATATTTCGTCTTAGCATGGACGAATATGATAAATCACTATGGCACGACAACTACCAACCGGGTTGAAGGTTCACATGCAACATTAAAACTACATCTAAGGTCATCGTTCAGTAACTTTGTCTCCATTTGGCAAGCTATAAATTTAATGATATATCGGACGGTGAACGAGATTAAGGCATCATTTGAGATGAGCATGAATATTGCAAAGCATGAACATATAAAGGAAACCCTCTTGGATGCTTTAATGCATGTAATATCTCACAAGGCATTGGAAGTACTATTTGAGGAGATTGGTAGGTCAAAGTTCGTGGGGTTTGATACCGAGGTTTGAGGATGTGTACATCGACATACGCTAGGCCTCCCTTGTGCACATGAGATTAACGAATATCATCGTCAATCTATTCCTATTCTAATAGATGTTGTTGATCAACATTGGAGGCAGTTGTCGATAATACATGTGGTGAAGAGCGACGATTTTTTTTTCTTTGCCACAAGTGAAGCTCTTTCATACAAGGTGGTGTGCCTCAATAGGAGCGGAGCAGAAGTCCATTGAGCTTAAAATCTAAGAAACTGCATGTCTGGTGACTACTAGAATGCACGAGCCGTCCGTTGTTTCCAATCCTAAGGGCATACCTCAAACAAGAATGGGTAGTTCACGCAAGAAAAGGATGGAGTCAATTAAGAGAGATCTATCATTCTTTGAGCATGTTGAACGAAGTTTAGAGCAAGCTCAGTCTCCAACGTTTGTCAGTATTGTGGCTGGTATGACACAGAAGAGCAAGCTTATTGTTCGAAGGAAAAAAATAGAAAACGAACATGCTAAGCGAAGATACCATGGATGGATATACGCTGGGTGTGTATATTCAAATTTTTTTAACTGAGATCCGCAATTATATTTGGTCTATTTTTGATGTCCCTTCGGATGGCCATTGTAGATTTCATGTGCTTGTAAGACATGTTGGTTATTCCGATAAAGAAGGATGGAGACAGGTAATGCAAGAGTTGTATGAGAATTTAGAGGCTCATCTTCTATTCTACACATGCATGCTAAGCGAAGAAATAATTGGAAATTTGTTGACAAGTATTTCTTGCACTGACACTGTTACCGATGAAGAAACTACATGTCCATCATGTCTGCCGTATATTTGTACAAAATACCAATTGTAGTGATTTTGTTGGGTATTAACACTTTTTTTTTATGTGCGCTCCGTCGGCTGAGCAAGACAATCTAACCTTTGTACTACAAGACATATTAGGAACCACTTTATAATACTGAGGTTGATCGGTTATTCTCATATTCCTCTACCTTCAGCAATTTGGTATAAACATGCACCATACGAAGCAATCGCCTGTGTCACATCTCAATTTTGCAGAACCGATCGTCCTCAAAAGGGTACGATGCCGCGCAAGCCTATGTTGTGCTCGCACAAGGTGGGTTCCATAACGGTCGATTTAATAGGCTAAGCGACGCGGTCACCGCACAGAATTTCCAAAGCATAATCTTTGAATAACAAAAGACATGTACAAAATAATACACTTTATTGATATTGAAAATAAGATTACAACGGTACGAGGCCCATATTATAATTACTCAAGCTCACGATCCCTCTGAATACCATCACTCAGCTCTTTCTCATCTCTCAATACAATAGAATCATGCCCAGAGGCTTACAACTTGCGAATACTTCAGAAGGCGTGTCCATACATTATGTTCCGTATAGGTGAAGACTCTAATGCGGACGCACATTTCGAAATGCCAAGAAACTCCATGCCTCGATGCATCCAAGCGAGCTCCGCTTGGAATGAGTAAGTACCTGTCACTTTTGCAAAAAAAATGGTGGGGTGTCATTACACCACCTTACTAGTGGGGGCATCTTATCCACCCAAATAAAACCAATACGTTATTTTAGTGAGTGCAGCTTATTCTTTTGTGGTATTTCTAATCTTGTCATAGAATCAATTTCAATACATAGACTACAAGACTATTCAGGTTGCAACAACATGATCGTGCCCCAAATCTTTCCATGTAACCATATCGAGGTCGTGACTCGCAACTCAGTGTAACCCATTCATACTTGCCTTACAGCTCTTCATTTCGATTCAACCAAATCTTTGAACTTCGTGTCAAACTACTTTGAAAATCAAATGCCACTGCTAGTGTCCAAACCCACGACTCTATTGACGCAAAATCTTAAGCTCAATAATTGTGATGCATACTGTGTATACCTTCTTTGACTCATTCGTGTCATGTTTATAATTTTTGACTCAATCTAAGGCATACTTGCGGATTGTCGCGATCTTGTCGACTCAATCTATATAAAAGATCATGGCCCCTCAGGCCTGCCCGGATATGTAGCTTGGTGTAGACGAGACACTTACAGCGCAGGTAGCTAGCCCCGTTGAGTCCTCGAATCAATTGAGCATGTGCTTGCTTGGCTACCTTGCTTTCCTCCTAGGCCGAAGCGGTCCTGTTGCCCCAGGTTGTCGTTCGAGGATGTGAAACCTTGTTGACAAGTTATCTAATGATTATGCAATTAATGGCCCCTATATAACTGACCATATGACTCAAACCAGCGTTCCTCTTCTTTCTTTCCTTTACTTCTCATGCAATTCCCAAACCAAGGACTGCCTCGACGACCTACAGTTCTGAGAACTTTCAGTGTTACCATACTCTTTTCTTGACTCAACTCAGGATCGATAATTTAATAGCCCTCCTGCTTAACTTAAACCAACCATGTTCCATGACATGCCACCAACCAAGTCATATGCTATATAAACAGTCACTCAGTATCTCAGGCGAGTACATGCTCTGATCATTTTCATACTTGATAGAACTTATATTCATGCTTTAGATAAATTACTTGATGTTGTCACGATTATTATCACGGACCAGTACCCTATGGATCTTGTCATGCGATATTATCCCCCTCAGGTTCATCAGATACATCTTGTCATGTACTTTTCACGTACATCTTATATTTTTTGTACACCCCTATTCATGTATACTCTTGTGCAATCTTGTGCTCTCATGATCACATGAGTTCATGATAAAAACCTCTTGTATAAGGTAACGTAACTTGATTGGATCCTTGTGTATTGATTGGGGAGGGTGAGTAGGAAATGGTTATGTGATCAAACACCATCTTGTATAAATATTGTGTATGTCCATTGTTCCCTCACATATAATAGAGTCCCTTTTTGCTGAAACCTAACATGTTTACATAACTATCTTGTGCTCAAAACACTTATATTACTTACAGTTCTTATTTCATATAAACTGTCTCTTGTACTCAGATTTGTCTATTTATAATGTTCTTGTACAAGTCTTACAGTTTTTATGATAGTTTACTCTTCTGCTTTTTTTATATATTCTGTCATGATATGATATTGTTTTAGTATCATGTATTCGCTCCTGTCCTGACTGGACCTGTTGAAAATATTACAGATGATACTAAGAACTTTTGCACTACCTATTATGGAGCCCATCTAGACGACACCTATGAGCTGGACCCACAGGAGGATCCAGCTCTAGCTGAGGACATCACCCCTACTGCTTAGGCTAGATTAGCTAGACTTTATCTTATTTTTATTATGTTATTTGTATTGACTTTAGAGTTGTAATATTTCTGGATGATTGCGATGTTGTGTCTTTTAGACACTTAGACTTATTTCCTTATGTTTGTATATTCTCTTTGAGATTGCACATCTATCATATCGTGCTAGTTCCATCTTTAGTTTTGTGATTGAGTTGTACCTTCTGTGATTTGGCCTCCGTTTGGAGAATATATCATACTATGGCTAGTTGTGATCATGACCTTGTTTGCAAAAACAAAAGTATGATCTTTATTTTACAAACTTTGTAAGAAGATTACAAGAATTCTGGAAAAGTACAACTGTAGGAATCTGATCTGAATGACGATCGCTTTATCCCTTGGACGATGTGAACTTTGAAGATGATAGCCTCTGAAGTTGAAGGCGATAGCCTCTGAAGAATGCATCAGCACTTGGGTAAGAACTCCTGAACTCTCTAATTTTTCTGATCTTTTTGTGTGTGATCCCTCCTAGGAAGGACTTGAGACTCTATTTATAGAGTTCTGGAAATAACTAATTTTTAGTTATTCTAAATTATGCATGATGGATTGCGCAGGAACTGGATTGCGCAGCATCAGACTACGCTGGCAGTTGTTTGATCGTGGGCCAACTGTATTGGACACATGGCATCATTTGATTGAAATGCGCATGATCGTGTACAGGCGGTTGCCACGTAGTGAGCAATTGATGGTATGAAGGCCACGTGTACATTTGTCAGTTGTCTTGATGAAGTGCACCACATGAATTGTGCTGACTTCAGATTGTGCTAGGATGGACCGCACTGCAGAAAGTCTGGCAGATTGCGCTGTATGTACAACTGTCCTCGAGCGCTGTGCTGTACGATAAACGAACAGTTTCTTCGTTCTCCGTGCTGTCAGTTGTCAGAAAATCTGATTCTCTGTCAGATAATGATGACAAGGCCACGTCAGCTTGCGCACTTGGATGAGTGCGCAGTTCAGCCTGCACAATCGAGATGGTGCGCAATCTGTCTCTTCCGCAGTTCATTTGAAGGATGCACATTTTGATTTTTATTGTTTTGTTGATGGGTACAACTTGATTTTTAGGACCTACAAGACCCCCTTCAAAGTTTTCGAAAGTTGAATTTATTCAAAGTTCCGAAATACTTTGAATTTTGAATTTTAAATCAAGTTGCGCAAGTGATGACCTGTCTGCGCAATTGGAGGAATTAGTTCCTGTTTCTTCGGCGCAATCTGAGGCGTCTGTTCATTCTCAAAAACTATAAATAGTTCTCTTTCTCTTCTCTATCATTCTTTACTTGCTTCTAATCATCTGAAAGAAAGAACTTACCGAGCTCTCCCGACTCTCTTTCTTCTTCTTCATTGACCTTAATGGCTCCAAAGCGCTCCGCCGCCGAGAAAGGCAAGGCCCCCGCCGAGTCTTCGGCTCGTGCTGCGCCGCGCCCTTCTCGACACGAAGTTGCGCACCCCGCACTGTAAGGTAGTGAATCCGATCAAAAGACCCTTTTTAGGGTTCTTTTAACACTGTTGAATCTTCAAACCTATCTCTCTTTAGAGATTTGGTTATACTGCGCCACCCTGTTTAGGGTTTCGATTGCACAAATCCAATACTCTTCATTTTTATGAAGACTATTTTCTTGCACAATCGGTTGAATTGCGCTGGCAAAAGTCAGCGCAATCTGCTGATTTGCGCAAGATTGTCAGCGCAAACTGTTGCCTTGCGCAAGCTTGTCAGCGCAATCTGATGGTTTGTGCAAGTAAATATGTTAGCGCAATTGGACAGCTTGCGCATAGAAGCTATTTGTTTGCGCAATCTGACATCAGCGCAATCTGATACTCAGTACAATCTGAACTTGCACACTTTGCTGATTTTTTGAACAGACTTCTTTGTTTTGACATGTACTGAATTCTGTCTTTCTGTTTGATGCAGTTGATATCAGAGAGGACCCAGAATATGAAACCTTCGTAGGGACTCTTGCTGAACCAGAGTTCAAGGAAGATTTCTCCCATGTGATATTCCCCCAATATGCTCTACCGTCTTCCCGTCAGGCTATATTAGTAGCACAGGACAACGAAACTCTATTGAGTTTGATGAATGGGCAGCCTCTGTAGACTGCCGATGCTATTACTCATAAGAAACCCTTGTTCTTATTTGGAGAAGCTATTGAGAAGTGTTCTCAGCCAAGACCCCGTGTTGAGCAGAGACTCATCCAGAGAAAGGATAAAGTAATACTGTTACCAGACATTGCCAGATGCCTCCCTCTATCCCGTTATGCCCATGCAAGCTATCCCAGGAGAATGGACTGGGATATCACTCCCCTTCAACATGCAAGAACAGGAAATATTTGTGTAAAGAAAGGTCCGCATAACAGGGATATGTTCTATAGCTCCTCTGAGCGTCATAGTTCCTTGCTCAGAGGTTTGAAGCCTGGCTGCATCCCTCCAGAAAACTCCTCATTACTGCTACCGGCGAGGACACCGATCTTTGCTAATGAATTTGCAAAGGCTGAAGGAAGATACCCGGATCAGGACATCCGGTTGACAGGTCTGGTGATCCCAGATCATAAGAGATGGAGTTGCATAGCTAACTGGGTATTGGTCCAGTTTGAAGAAAAGCTCAAGGAGATCGAGCTGTTCCAGCCGTTATTCTCTACTGTTTACGGATTTCAACCCAACCCTCATCTGTTCCTTGCTCTGGCAGAGAGGTATAATTTCAGAACAGGGACCTTCATGACACCCTGCGATGAAATCGGACTCGCTCTACATGAGATGAAATATATCTCAGGCTTACCAATGGGAGAATTCCCTTATGAGGAATTTGTTCCAACAAATGATGAAATGGACCGACTTCGCCGAGAGAATGCTGAGATGATGGATGTCTTTGAAGAGCTACTGTGCCATTACAAGATCTGCTCTTTATATTACAAGAGTGGTTCTTCTGGTACCTGTTATTCATCGAAGTGGTTGTCCTATCTCTTTCTCAACCATGTCATAGAGAAGAAGGCAAATTCCTGTTACACCAGGAACTACTCAGCTTCCTATTACACCAGGAACACTCCGCGAAGAGGAGGATCATTTAATGATTGATGTATTAAATGATTGCGACTTCGGTCTGTAAGATGATGTTGATCATGCCGCTGCAACTGCCAGCGAGGAAGCTCCTGAGGATAATGAAAGTGAGGAGAGTACATCATCAGAGGCTGTTGATGA
The DNA here is from genome assembly GCA_029216955.1 of Iris pallida. Classification (NCBI taxonomy): domain Eukaryota; kingdom Viridiplantae; phylum Streptophyta; class Magnoliopsida; order Asparagales; family Iridaceae; genus Iris; species Iris pallida. The sequence continues at coordinate 7,984,529 of JANAVB010009196.1, forward strand.
TACACAAAATCCTGAAGAGGACATTGAGGTCCATATATCTCCCAAAGCTGCTGATGACACCCTGGATCCTGAAAAGGATGTTGAGGTGCAGGTATCTCCAGAAAAGATTGCGGACGAGGAAGTGGCCCTGGAGGAAACTCCTACTATTGATCCCAAAGGTATTAAATAAAATTATCAATCTTCTTTTCATAGATTAATAGCTGACATCTCTATCTTTGATCCATGCAGAAATCGAATCTTCCCCAGCTCTTCCAGTATGCACGGATATAGTGCCTGTAACGACGATAGCTAGCAGCAGTCGTCATTTGTCAGGTGGCTCCGAGGCAGGCAGTAGCCAGGCAGTTATGTCTGAAGCTACTTCTGCTAGATTGGAATCTGTGCCAGTAAACGACAGACCAGTTACTGGACCAAGCCATGGTAAGACTCCTTTTATTTTTGATCTTTTCAATAGCTGCAAATGACAGGCGAAAATGATAAATTTTATCTGTTTTTTGCAGAGGAACAACAGGGAGGAGCAACCAGCTCTACTTTAGCTCCTTTATTTAAAGAGCCCTCCGTCCAAGTCCAAGAGGCTGAACATCCTGCTGCTTCATCGTCAACGGGAGTAGCTGCTACTCCTGGTGCTCTGGCTACCAATCAATTTGTCATTAACTCTTTCACCAACTTCTTCTTTGACTCATTGGGACCCTTAATAGATAGGGTGATAGAGAAGAAAGAGGCTAATTTCTCCACAGTTAGAGGTCCAACCTCTTACTTGGTTAATGCCATCCGCAATCAAGGCGATGAAGCTCAGGCTACTTTTCTTGATCATATATTAGATGAGCTGGAGACCTCAGTTAAGAGCTACAAAGAGCTAAATAAGGGGGAGGTAGAGCCTTTGGTGCAAGCTGAATTTGAACGGATGTCTCAAGAGGCTGCGGTTGAGAAAGTTAATTTCCAAGTTCTTTTGGATACTTTCACTGCCAAGTCCGCTGAGTACAACTCCAAAGTAGAAACAGTGGCATCTGTTGCTGAAGAGAAAGAAATGAGAGTTGCTGAATTACAAGAGGAAATTGCCCGTCTTCAGGAAGAACTGAGACTTGCTGATCAATTAACTCTGGAAGATGAGGCCACCCAACATCAAGCTGCAATTCAACAACTTGGTGTTCTAACTCAAGAGAGAGATGAATATGCTGCTGCTCACCAAGCTGAAATTACTCGCAGACTAGTAACCCTGCCAACCTTCAATGATAAATCTAGGATGGAAGAAGATAGGAAACGAGTGATAGAATCTCGTGAGGAACGACTACAAATTTTGAAGCAGCATATGACCAATTTGATGACACCACCGGCCGAATAGAAAGATCTTTTGTATCTTCTTGTTTTTCATGATATGTATCTTTGTAATGTCTTTCATCTTTGATCAATAAAAAGACATTTTTTGTGGTTATATTATTTATTGCATATCTTATTCAGATATAAATAATAGCGATAGAAAATATATTCAGAGGTACAGGACATGATATATTTCTTAATTTTTGGAAAAATAATTATATTCATTATATCTGCTCAGAGGTAATGTGGACATGGCAGAATATAATTTGTTGAATATCATTATTTCAGTAGACAACTTGGTCAAAGATGACAAGTTGCTGATTTGGATAATTAAATAAATGAACGAACATGAATCGTCAAAAGGTGTGAACGAAATAAATCGTCGGGATGAACAGATGAACCGTCGGGTGAAATGAACGGGTGAACCGTCAGATGAATTGAATGAACGGGCGAACCATCGGATTGATGTGATGAACGGGCGAACCGTCGGATTGATGTGATGAACGGGCGAACCGTCAGATGAATGTGATGAACGGGCGAACCGTCGATTGATGTGATGAACGGGCGAACCTCAGATGAATGTGATGAACGGGCGAACCGTCGGATTGATGTGATGAACGGGCAAACCGTCAGATGAATGTGTCACTTCGTTGTTTTAAGAATCTCTGCCTATAAATAGGCAGAAATTAGATGGAATGATCATATTCACTTTTCAACATAAAGATGTCGTCTGGAGATGCATCCAAGAAAGTTGAGATTGCCCCGAAGGTTGAAGAACTCCCAGAAGAACGCCCAGCCGATCCCAACCAGCCAAAGCCGATAGAAGCGGGCGAAGGTTCGTCTGCACCCAAGCCACCAAGGGACATCCTGGACTTCCTGCTTGAACCCGGGATGACAAAAGAAGAAGAGGCCATGAGGATGGTTGCTTGCAAGTTCCTGGTGGGTTCGAGCAAGGATGTTCTCAGCTCTTTTGTCGATTATGTATTTGATAAGGACGACAGTGGCCCATGTCCCGATTTTGAGAAGGATGACAGTGACCTTCCTTGATATTATGTAACATCGTTTATGATGTAAAATAAAATCAAACTTTATTTATGAACTTGTCTGATGATATTTACATAAAATCCCTGTTACATTCATACATAGTACTTTTTAAGGAACTTGCCATTGATGGGCATCATAGCAACTCGACCGTCTAACTCTGAAAGTTGATAGGCTCCATTTGAAAAGACTTTGCTTACAATGTAAGGCCCTTCCCACTTTGCATTGAACTTGCCTTTACTCATATGAGTCATAGTCATAGGACATCTGACTGTTAGAACAAGCTCTCCTTTCTGAAAGGCTCTAACTTTAACTTTGCGATTAAAAGTCTTCGAGATGCGGGCTTGATATAACTCAATATACTGTTGAGCCAATAGCCGCTTTTCGTCGAGCGCTTCTAATTCTTGAAGTCGAAGAAGATCGTTGTTCTCTGTAGTGAGCTCGTTAGCGATGGCAATCCTTAAAGTCGGAATTTGAAGTTCCAGGGGTAGAACATCTTCACAGCCGTACACCAAAGAGAAGGGTATACAGCCTGTAGGGTTGCGGACCGTAGTTCGGTAGGCCCAAAGACATTCTCCAAGCTTTTCACTCCAGTTCCGTTTGTTAGTAGATACAAACTTCTTAAGGAGCTTGATGATAGTTGTAGGCCTCAAAAATGAAAGTCACGCTGAGTTGATCAGGACAAAGTCTAAAAATCACGCTAAGTTGATCAAGACAATGTTTAAAATACACGCTGGGTTCTACCAGACTATTTCTTCAAATGTACGCTGAGACAGCTCATCATTTGTCAGAATGTCATTATGACTGACAGCACGATAGTCGAAGAATGTCTCCTCGTATGCCACGTATGCACGGGACTCGAGAGATCTCAGCCGACTATTGCGTGACTTTCGAAATCTTCTTCAACAAGACTCAGCCTTCACCAAGTTGGCGTGCCAAAAAGACCTTATTGTCATTTAATGCGACTGACAAGGCAATCAAATGTCAGAGATTTTGTGTCAGTCGAAGCACGTTGAATCAAGACAGCTGACAGTTCTGACTCAAGTCTGCGTGTATTTTGAACTTCTATGTTCCTTCTTCAAGCTTGCGTGAATTCTGAGCTTTCTGCTTCCAGTTAGCGTGTATTCTGAAGCTTTCTGCCCCAAGTCTGCGTGGATTTCGTCTTCAACAAGTCTGCGTGGATTTCATTCTCAAACAAGTCTGCGTGGATTTTGTCTTCAATAAGGCTGCGTGGATTTCATCCTCAACAAGGCTGCGTGGATTTTGTCTTCAACAAGTCTGCGTGGATTTCATCGAATTGGAGTACGTGGCAGCCATGCCACCGATCTCTCGCCTGCGTGTCCTGTAACTTGCACACGACTCATGCACGATTGCCATGTGTCCAACAGTTACAGGCCACGTCCAGTAACTGCTCATAACCTAGCGTATGTTAAATCCTGCGTGATTTTCAACTATGCACAGGTTATGAAGACAGTTATCTTTTCAGTTATTTTTGACTCTATAAATAGAGTTCTTTTTTCATTCATTGTACGGAGACATAGCTATCCAAATTGCTGTAAAATTCTAGAGAGCTTTTCTTCTTCGCATCGTACAAGGGATAAAGCGATCGTCTTCTAGATCGGATTCCTACAGTTGTAATTTTCCCAGAAACACAATAAATAAAGTGAATTTATTTATGGAAAATAAATTGGCGACTCTGCTGGGGAAAACCATCTCCTCTTCTGAGATGGCAACAACTCAATGCGACACTTCGTTAGTCAGCTCGACGAAGAAGGTGATATCGATCCAATTCGATCAACTCGCCTACGAAGAAATACAGCAGGCTAAGGGTGGCAAGCACACTTCAGCCTCCATAACCACTGCCAAGTCTAAGGGACGATCTGTCTACGTCCATAAGAATCTGTTGGCAACTAATGGTGAAGTTTCTGCCACAGTGTCTACTCCTAACACTGGCAAGAACTCTACTGCGAGCACGCACGCTCTTGTGTGTTCGAAGATTACAGCAGTCAAAAGTCACGCTGACAGCACTGGTTCCTTAGCCAAGCCTGTTCCAGCGTACAATCTCAAAATCAAAAGTCACGCTGACAGCACTGGCTCCTTAGCCAAACCTGTTCCAGCGTGCAATCTCAAAGTCAAAAGCCACGCTGACAGTACTGGCTCCTTAGCCAAATCTGTTCCAGCGTGCAATCTCAAAATCAAAAGTCACGCTGACAGCACTGGCTCTTTAGCCAAATCTGTTCCAGCGTGCAATCTCAAAATCAAAAGTCACGCTGACAGCACTGGCTCCTTAGCCAAACCTGTTCCAGCGTGCAATCTCAAAGTCAAAAGTCACGCTGACAGTACTGGCTCCTTAGCCAAATCTGTTCCAGCGTGCAATCTCAAAATCAAAAGTCACGCTGACAGCACTGGCTCTTTAGCCAAATCTGTTCCAGCGTGTATTTCTAAATTCAAAAGTCACGCTAACAACACTGGTTCATTAACCAAGCCTGTTTCAGCGTGTATTCCGAATACATCATCTAAGAAGAATAGCTCTTTAGCTATCTCTTCTTCCTTGCCAACTTCTACTAGAACTGGGGGTGGTCTTGCTAAGGCTCCTTCACAAATGGCACACAAAGTCCCTTCGAAAAGAAATAATTCTTTAGTTGTTTCTTCTGCTCCTGTAGTGTTTACTTCAGGAACAGCTTTGACTGACACTTCTGTTCGTCAAAGAAAAGGAGATGGTCTTTTGACTACTCTTTCTTCTGGACATTCTATGTCTCAAAACTTGAATAAGTCTAAGAAGAAACATTTCTTAATGTCTTCTTCTACGACTTCTTCGAATTGGGCACAGAATTTGTCTATAAAAGAGGGTTTGTTACCAACTCCTAATCAAGGGGGTGGTTCAACTCTTCCTTCTCTGCAAATATCCAGATCAATGGAAGGAAAACTCCAAGTATCAAAAACTAATGTTTTACCTCCAACTGATCTAAGAACAAAACTTAATCAAATCCGTTTGGAAAGCACTTCTGCAAGAGATCCAGATGCAGAGTATGCTAGAAATTATGTGGCTCAGATTAATCACTCTCTATATAATCAAGAGCCATCAGGACCCAAGAACCAGAAATATATTCCTAAAAATACACAAAGAATGTTCTCTGATGTACCTCAATCTTCACAGACAGATTTACGAGAACATCTTCAACAGAAGAGAAGGAATAATTCTGTGTCAATAGATCGTGACCATGCTGAATGTGACTTCCAGCCAAGAGTCATAATTCAATGCAGATGTCAATCAATGGATCTTGACCATGCTGATCATGAATGTGACTTCCAGCCAAGAGTCACGATGCAATGCAGATGTCAAACTAAACGACAATCTATCTTCAATAGGATTCAGTGTGAACCTATGCCTGATGAAGATGAACCTCTGTTTGCTTCTGTCAACATGACCTCTCGGGATACTGGGGGTAGCACTGATAGTCCAGATGGAGTATATAGAGGCTCCAGATCAAGAGTTATGGCTTCTAATCAAAGGACTTTGATTTCTGAAGATGATTCTGAACTTGGAGAATCTAACTTCCCACCTCTTCCTACTGGGGGTAGTTCTCCTACAAATGACTTTGATACACAAAGTATTGATTCAGAATAAACAGCATCCACCAGTTCATCAATAATTCCTTATACAGTCACGACTTATATGGTCGATAGGAATACTGATGAACCTTCTTCTTCCATGACTCCTCAAGAACAAAGAATTGTTTCTTTGGAACAGCAAATGAAGTCTATGGCTGACACTATAAAGTCGATGTATGAACTCATGGCAACCCAGATGCAAAATCGACAGACTTTACCTGAAGCCATACCAATTGACACTGGTGCAAGTCCAGTACAGATTCCTCCAGCAGTACAATCCAATACTCCTGGGCAAGCTCAACCAGTTCCTAGTCTTTCGGGAGCTGGGGGTAGTGCTTATAATGCTGTTCCTCCTCCAAACTATTCTCTACAAGTTACAACTCCACAATCTTTCGGAGTTGTTACTGAAGAATTGAGGAATCTCCGAACTCAATTTGAGGCATTCAAACAGAAGGATGGTTTGCAAAGGTTAGGTATCAAGCAACCTTACCCGATAGAATGGAAGCAAGTATCTTATCCTCCTAAATACAAGCCTCCTACTATCTCATTCTATGATGGAACCACTTCTCCGAGTCAATTCATCAATCACTTTGAAGTGATGACTGACCAGCTACAACCAAGCGATGCCCTCCTTACTCGGGTGTTTGTTGGATGTCTCAAGGGAACAGCTTATGACTGGTATAGAAGTCTCCCGGATGGGTGCATTACCTCATTTGCTGGTTTCAAACAAATGTTTCTTGAGCGATTCTATGAAGGGCTCAATGACATGACTATGTCTGCTCTTATAAGAATCAAGCAGAAGAATAATAAAACTGTTGAAGATTTCATTGAACGGTTTCGAAGAGAAGCTCTAAAGATGCCTCTTGGAACTCCTGATGCTGTTACTATTGACACATGCAAATCAAATCTGTTACCAATCATCAGCATATGGACAGGATCTACTCAATTTCAAGATTGGCCTTCCTTCATAGTGAGTGCCAAAGCTGCAGAAATTAGTGCTGAAACCTTCAAAGGTTTAGGAGTGCAGATGGCTCCCAAAGAAACAGGTCAGAATGCTAACAATAATGCTAAATCCAATACCCGCAAGGGAAAAGAAACTCTTGAAGTTAATCTTCAGAGTAAAGATGCATCGACTGTTCAAACTCCTCCTGCCTCTACAACTCAACAACCAAGAGCACCTCGCCCCAAAGAAGAATACTCTTTTGATGACGATGATGTCCTTGGTATCTTTGAATGTCTGCTGAAAGGTAATAAAATACAATTACCTGAAATCAAAAAACTCGATGAAGCTGGTAAGACAGATCATCCCAAATACTGTCCGTACCACAGAATGTTGGGTCACACAATTCGTACATGTTATGTACTGAAAGGAAAGATCCAGGAAATGATCAAATCTGGAGCTATCTCTCTTACTCCGAAAGAGAAGACCGTCACTTCCAACGTCGTCTCTATGTAATTCGGAGATTTCCCTCCTCAACTCCTCGAAAGCGGGATCGTTCCTATTCCCAAAGCAACTCTTGAAATAGTGAATATTCCACCTCTACAGTCTGAAGGATTAGTACCAATCACTATGGAAACAGGTGAAATCATATGGATTCATCCTGATTTAGTGGCAGATTTTGAATCTCTTCCCCTTCAAAAAACTACTTTCCGAAAATCTAAGAAGGCTGGAAAAACTAAGTCATGTCATATGACTTCTCTTGGATCTACTCCCGACACAGAACCAAAAGACAAAGCAGAAGCACTCGCTGGTGCTACTCGAACAGGAAAACCTTATCTAAAGGATTATTCCAAGAATCCTGAGGATACTCCTGGTATCTCTCCAGCTGACAAAGATGCTTCCAATGTTCCTCTTGAAGAAGAATCATCCACTGCACCTGTTCCTTCAACTGCACCGGTTGTGCCTACTTCTTCCAAGCCCACAGCTCTTGAGAAAGGCAAACAACAGGCTCGATTTGATAAGCCAATCAAGAAGCCCCCTCCTCTTGGGCTTCAGAAGCCTTATAACTTCGATATTCTAGCTTAACTTGCTAGTACTCCAGCTAGAATGTCCCTCTTTGAACTTCTACGTCTTTCTAAAGAGACTCGGGAGACATTAAGTGAAGCACTTCTTCAGGCAGACTCTTGTCTTGCACAATTAAAGAAACCAGACGAAGAGCCTGTCACTTGCTTACATTGTAACAGTGTATTGGAGATTATCCCAAATATCACCTTTACATAAGATGACATACTACTGGAGAATAATCTACATGATCGACCTCTCTACTTTACCGGTTATATCGATACGATGAAGATAGATCGTATCCTCATTGATCCAGGGTCTGCTATAAGCATAATGCCAAAGAGTCTGTTGGATGAATTAAAAATCCCTCTTCACAAGCTTTCCAAAACGGTTACTACTATCTTGGGATTCAATCAGAGCCGAAGCGAGCCTTTGGGAAAGATTCATCTGAAACTTCAGATAGGTGATTTCAGATCCAAAGTCACTTTCTATGTGATTGAAATCGTGGGATCTTACAATCTTCTTCTGGGAAGACCCTTCCTTCATGAAAATAATGTGGTGCCTTCTACCCTTCATCAGTGTTTTAAATACATTGATAGCAATGGACAAGTACAAAAGGAAGTTGCTGATATAAATCCTTTCCGTGGGGTTGAAGCGTATTTCAATGATTCCTAGAGGTACAAAGAAGAGTATACAAGGGTAATACAAGCTATAGAGAAAGAGGACTCATAAAGTGAAACCTTGACAATTCCAGTTAAAGGTCGAACTATTCAGCAACAATCTCCTAAATCCTCCGGAGGAGGCCCCTTTATTATTCCAGTGAGCGGACGTATCTCTTTATCACTTCAGTCATCTGCTCAAGATACACTGATCATTTCTGTCAGTGGGCGTACTACAGTTCATGTATCTTCACATATAAAATATGATACTCTGGTAATCCCAGTCGGAGGACGGACTACTCTTCTATCTTAGGCTTCAAGGGAGCTCACCTCTTCTGAGCCATTTGTTATCGATCTTAATCGAAACAAAACTTCTTCTCGTTCTTCTTCTCCCCCTTTAGTCATTGATTTGGCTAAGATTTATAAGGCTCAGCCTTCTCCTGATGTAAATATTGCTACTTTTGAAATTAATGAAAAGTATCCATCTTTGCAGTATATTGATGTGTGTAATCATGTTCATAGTTATTTGCATTTGTTAGATGACTTGAGAACAATAACTATAGGAGTTGTACAGACTTTTCATACGGAGGTATCCCTAGAATCAGCACAAACTTCATACTTTCTAGTTCCTAGTAGAAAACCAGGAGACATTCCAATAATTTTCTACAAAGGACCCCAGAATCCTTATGATCCGAAAGACGATGACAAAGACGATGATACCGGAAGGTTACAATTACGTCGTTATAGTCAGCAATCTAAAAACATTATCAAAAATATGGGCTATGACTTCAGAACTGGCCTCAGTAATGGGAAAGGAAGAAGAATGTCTGTCCGGATTCCTCCTCTGAAATATGGAAGGACAAAATGCGGATTAGGTTATACTGCTCCTACTCCCTTTATCAATACTATCCATGAAGATCCCGAATCTGACGAAGATAAGAGATCTGATTCTTCTAGTACCACCTCTTGGGATTCTGATACAAGTATTGGTGACTTCTACCGCAATATTTTGTCTTCCAATATGGTCTCCGTTGATGGTTCTGAAGAAGATAATGAAAACGAAGATGAATTTGAAATCTCACCTGAATCAGAACAATGGGCCCAAAGGTTGGATAATCAATGGGAGTTTCGATTTGAGCAAAAAGAACCTCCAACTGAAGATAAACTCGTCCAAATAGATGTTGGTGAAGAGCGATCCCCCAAACCAATATTCATTAGTAAAAGTCTTTCAGAAGCTGATAAGCAAGACATGATCAAACTTATTCGTGAATACATCGATGTCTTCGCTTGGAGTTATGAAGATATGCCAGGACTCGATCCGCAGATTGCAAATCACAAACTCAATATTATGCCGAATGCTAAACCGGTCAAACAATAACAACGATGATTTCATCCAGACATTATGGATGCAATTGAAGCTGAAGTCAATAAACTCATGGCTTCTGGGTTTATCAGAGAGAAACAACATCCCGATTGGGTGGCTAACATAGTTCCTGTCCTTAAAAAGACTGGCAAGATCAGAGTATGCATAGACTACCGCGATCTCAATGCGGCATGTCCTAAAGACGAGTTTCCTCTACCAATCACTGATGTCATGATCGATAATACCTGTTGGTTTGAATGGATGTCATTCATGGACGGGTATTCTGGGTACAATCAGATTAAAATGTTTCCAGATGATGAGAAACACACTTCTTTCAGAATGCCGATTGGTACATACTGTTATACGGTGATGCCATTCGGTCTCAAGAATGCAGGAGCAACTTATCAACGAGCTATGAGCACTATATTCCGTGAACATTTGCGGAAAATAGTAGAATGCTACGTTGATGACATTGCAGTCAAAAGTCGACAAAAGGAGGATCACATCCAAGATTTGAAGACTATATTTGATCTAATGCGTAAGCATCAATTAAAGATGAACCCTACTAAGTCCTTCTTAGGCGTCTCTAGTGGCAAATTTCTCGGCTTCGTCATTACCTCTAAAGGTATACACGTGGATCCCGAGAAGATCAAAGCCATCCAAGAGATACGTCATCCACGTACCTTAAAAGAGCTACGAGAATTTCAAGGAAGGATCGCTTATATCTGGAGATTCATCTTTAATTTATCAGGACGCTGCAGACCATTCAATAAACTCATGAAGAAAGGTGTTTCTTTTGTCTGGAATGATGAATGTCAGAAAGCATTCGATGATATAAAGCAATATCTGATGAGCCCACCAGTATTGGTACCTCCTGTCTCAGGAATTCCATTCCTCCTATATACTCGAGCAATGAGTCATTCATTGGGTGCATTACTCGCTCAAAAGAATAAAAATGGTCATGAACAAGCCATTTACTATCTCAGTCGTACTATGACCGGAGCTGAACCTCGATATTCACCGGTCGAGAAAGAATGTCTAGCCCTGATGTTCGCTGTCCAAAAGACACGACATTATATCATTGGCCAGACCATTCACGTCATCTTCAGGATCAATCCCATACGAGTCATGATGAAGAAACCAAGTGTTTTAAATTCTCGATTGGCTAATTGGGGAATCTTACTTGCTCAGTATGACATGCATTATATTCCTCAGAAATCAGTCAAAGGACAAGCTTTAGCTGATTTCCTGGCTACTCATTCAATTCCAGAGAATTCAAAACTCTATGATAAAATCCCAGATGAAGTCCTAGACTCAAATCAAATTGATGAAGAAGATTCTACTTGGCGTCTATTCTTTGACGGAGCTTCAAGAATAGGTCCTAATGGTGACATTGTTGCTGGAGTTGGAATTGTTCTTGTATCACCAGAAGGTCTTGCTATCCAAAGAGCTTATTCTCTTGATCAACCATGTTCAAACAACGTTGCTGAGTACAATGCACTGGTTATTGGCCTTCAACTTGCCAAACATCTGAATATTCATCATTTGGAAGCGTATGGAGACTCTAAGCTTATTGTCAATCAGATAAGGGGCACTTATGAAGTTCGCCATCAAGATCTGGTTCCTTATTATAGATCAGCTATATCTATGGCTTCTTTATTTGAAGGGTTCTTCATCGAGCATGTTAGGCGAGCATGTAACACAGAAGCTGATGCTTTTGCTAATCTCGCGGCAGTATTAGCTATTCCGGTTAGGCGTCAACAGATGATTGTTATTTATAATCGAGAATTATTTTATCTCAAAAACAATCTAACTCTAGGACTTCCAATTGACATTGAAGAATCAGCATCTCATGATGTCAATACAACAAGAGGATTTGGATTCAGTCGTAAATCATTATCATCTTCATCTGATTCTAGTATAGAATTCATCTTCAGTAATTCAGCTGAGACTCAGAATACGGATAAAGATTGGAGATTTCCTTTCTTAGATTTCGTATTGTATGATATTCTTCCAGATGATCCGAGTGAGGCAACATCTATCAGACGACGATCACTCAGATTTTATTACAATCATACTACAAAAACCTTATATCGTCGTGGACCAAAACTTCAAGACCGTATTCGACGTATGGGTTATTATTGGCCTACTATGGTATCAGATGCCATCGAATACGCGAGGAAGTGTAAAGCTTGTCAAATCCATGCGAATTTTATTCATCAACCTTCAGAATTTCTACATCCAACGGCAGCATCATGGCCCTTCGAAGCTTGGGGCATGGATGTTATCGGCCCGATTAATCCGTCGTCATCAAAAGGTCATCGGTTTATTCTCGCAATAATCGATTATTTTTCTAAATGGGCCGAAGCTATTCCTTTATTGGAAGTCAAAACTTCTAATGTCATCAAATTTATCAAGCATCATGTCATCTACAGATTTGGTGTTCCTCGACGTATTATTCATGATAATGGTCCACAATTCGTCAGCCAGAAATTTACTCGATTCTGCGACGATTATCGGATTAACAATGTGGCTTCTACCGCATATAATCCGGCAGCTAACGAATTAGCAGAAGCTTTCAACAAGACCATCATCAAACTCTTAAAGAAGTTTGTTTCTACTAACAAACGGAATTGGAGTGAGAAACTTGGTGAATGTCTGTGGGCTTACCGCACTACAGTTCGTAATGCTACAAAATGTACACCTTTCTCTCTGGTGTATGGGTGCGAAGCTGTTCTTCCATTAGAGATTCAAATTCCTTCTTTAAGGATAGCAATCGCTAATGAACTTACCACTGAGAATAATGATCGTCTTCGACTTCAGGAATTAGAAGCTCTGGATGAAAAGCGATTATCTGCTCAACAGAATATCGAATTCTATCAAGCTAGAATCTCCAGAGCTTTTAACAAGAAAGTCAGAGTTCGAGCATATCAAAAAGGAGAACTTGTTCTAACAGTCAGACGTCCTATGACTATGACTCATATGAGTAAAGGCAAGTTCGATACAAAGTGGGAAGGTCCCTATGTTGTGAACAAAGTCTTCTCAAATGGAGCTTATCAACTCTCAGATCTGGATGGTCGAATTGTTATGATGCCTATTAATGGCAAATTCCTTAAAAAGTATTATGTATAAATGTAAATGCTTGTAAATCATCAGACAAGTTCAAGTCTATAAATAAAATTCAAATTTTATTTCATCATGAATGATAGTACATGATATTAAGGAAGATCACTATCATCCTTCTCTACATTTGGACACGGGCCACTGCCGTCCTTCTTGAAAACGCGGTCAGCAAAAGAGCCGAGAACCTCCTTGCTGGAACCCACGAGGAACTTGCAAGCGGCCATCCTCATGGCTTCTTCTTCTTCAGTTCTCCCTGGTTCGAGCAGGAAGTCCAGAATGTCCCGTGGTGGCTGGGGTGCAGACGAACCTTCGTCTGCTTCTGTCTTCTTCGGCTGAACTGGATTTGTAGGGCGGTCTTCAGTGCCCTTCTAAAACTTCGGGGCAATTTCAGCCTTCTTGGATGCTTCTCCAGACGACATTTTTATGTTGAAAAATAGAAGTGTTCGTTCCTATCAGATTTCTGCTATATTTATAGGTAGAAGTTCCTCAAAATTCAAAGCGACACATTCATCCGACGGTTCGCTCGTTCATTAATACCTGACGGTTCATCCGTTCATTTATTACATTCATCCGACGGTCCATCCGTTCATCCACCTGACGGTTCACCCGTTCATTATAATCTGACGGTTAACCCGTTCATTTATCGTCATCCGACGGTTTATCCGTTTATTATCATCCATTTTTGGCGATCGATCACTATGATGCCCATTAATGGCAAATTCTTGAGGAAGTATTATGTGTAATATTTTCATCTGTCAAGATTGTTCTCTTATCATTCCCCAGTTACCAAGGTTTGGTTAAGCTGATTTCTCGTTCTTTTTTAGAGAGGGATTTTAAATCTTCTATCAATTTATTAAAAAGTGGGGATTCGTTATTTATCACGTTTTCATAACCTCTGCATAAATGCTGAATTTACCTACTCATTTGTCATTTTCCATTTTTGACCTCTGCATAGAAATCAATCTATTTTCTTTTGAGTTCCTACATATTATCACGTCCATATTACCTCTGATAGTATTGAGTACTCTAAATCAGAAAAGAAGGTTTCATTATCTATCATGTCTATAATTCATCCAGATAGATACAAATCATTGAGCATAGAAGAATTATCATTTCCACTCTCATATCATCATAAAAAGTCTATTACATTTTCTTAGACTTTCTTACAAATCATAATGGAAATCTATTACAATTTTGGATTTTCATTCTACACACACAACAATAACCTAATAGAGATCTATTTTCTTCCTTGGATCTTCTCCGTCGGGTTCGTTGTTGGTGGCAGTTCCTGACTGTCTGAGTTCCAGTGGCGACCAGAACATCAGGAATCGAACTCTGGTCTTCTCTCTCAGACGAGAGGAGAACCACAGGGTATGGCAGCCCGAAGACGTGTTGCTGCCAATACAATTGGTAGATTAGGAGCGGCCTCTCAAGGGAGATAAGAATGTATCCAACATTGGGATACAATTCCTGGTTCTGCCGTGAAAGGAACTTTACTACCCGATTTCTCGGGGTAGAGTTGACTCCACCATCCAACTCTCCGTGTATAAAGGCTCTTCCTACCATCTGAGGAAGACCCTTCTATCCCACGAAGAGTTCTGAGTTGTCTGATTTGCGCGTCAAAAGCGCATGAGCTCCCTGATGTTGGTGTCAGAAGAACGCTCCCTACAGCATCCAAATCACCAATGCCAGTTCTGGAAAAAAATTTCAGCCAAGCTTCTGCAGAAAGCAGCAAAGAAAAAGAGATTAATCAACAGAAATGTCATTATCATTAAGCACGCACTGGCCAGTCAGGCGCACCCTGTTCAGTCAGAAACAAAAGCTCATCTTCAACAGTGAAAAGTGGTACACATACTGGACTCACCATCGAGATCAAACGGTTTGGTACTAAGGATTGGCAAACCAATAGTGCACAAGAAAACAACATCAGAAAGCATTGCTATTAATTTCTTGTTGAGAATAGAATCTTGCAAAAAAGGTCATTCTCAGAGAAGAAGAAAAAGAATGAAGGAATGAGTATGCGTAAAACTCAGCTACCTATTTAAAAAGGGTCGTACGAGTCTATTTTTGGAAAGATCCGAGTAAAAAGTGCTCATAACCACGGAATGAGTGTCACGTGTGCTTTGGAAGACAACACAACATTTGAAATAGTCAAAGAGTGCCGCCTAAGGCTCTTCATTAACGCACGCTATTCGGAGTAAAGCTAGCTTTCAGCACAAAGTTGTACCACAGGAATATTTGAGCGTTCAATGCAAAAATAAGTGGCACTGATGACCTTACATAAATAAAAGAGGAAAAGAAGTGCAACATTTTCAAAAGAAAACAGAAGCATAAAAGAATGCACCCTATTTTACGGAACGACTGAGCTTGGCGCCCAATTCCTCTACGCTGTTGACCCCCATACGGTGTAACAGAGCATCGAGCGCTTCCTGCTGCTCTACGAGGCTACGTCCATTGGAAGAAGATGAGCCGTCCAGACCAAAATGGCTCAGGAAGTTCTTGGCTAATCGTGTAGGGTCATCTTTGAACTCGAAAACTAAAGGCTCTGGTTCCTTACCCCCGAGAGTAGGGTCGCCATGGGCACAGAAACCCAACTTTCGTGCTTCTTCCTCAGCTTTTTCCTTCAGTGTCATGTTGACGCGAGATGAAGATCAAAGCTGATTTTTCTCCCCGTTTATATAAAGGAGCTTACCGGCGATTCATATTCCACCATAAATTGGATTCAATCAGTCTCGAAGAATGAAGAGTCATCATGACATTTAATAAGTTCATTTGGATGTTTTTAAAGTATTTCGAAATTTTGAAGTCCTTTCAACTTTCGAAAACTTTGAAGGGGGTTTTGTAGGCCTCAAAAATGAAAGTCACGCTGAGTTGATCAGGACAAAGTCTAAAAATCACGCTGAGTTGATCAAGATAATGTTTAGAATACACGCTGGGTTCTACCAGACTATTTCTTCAAATGTACGCTGAGACAGCTCATCATTTGTCAGAATGTCATTATGACTGACAGCACGACAGTCGAAGAATGTCTCCTTGTATGCCACGTATACACGGGACTCGAGAGATCTCAGCCGACTATTGCGTGACTTTTAAAATCTTCTTCAACAAGACTCAGCCTTCACCAAGTTGGCGTGCCAAAAAGACCTTATTGTCATTTAATGCGACTGACAAGGCAATCAAATGTCAGAGATTTTGTGTCAGTTGAAGCACGTTGTATCAAGACAGCTGGCAGTTTTGACTCAAGTCTGCGTGTATTTTGAACTTCTATGTTCCTTCTTCAAGCTTGCGTGAATTCTGAGCTTTCTGCTTCCAGTTAGCGTGTATTCTGAAGCTTTCTGCCCCAAGTCTGCGTGGATTTCGTCTTCAACAAGTCTGCGTGGATTTCATTCTCAAACAAGTCTGCGTGGATTTTGTCTTCAATAAGGCTGTGTGGATTTCATCCTCAATAAGGCTGCGTGGATTTTGTCTTCAACAAGTCTGCGTGGATTTCATCGAATTGGAGTACGTGGCAGCCATGCCACCGATCTCTCGCCTGCGTGTCCTGTAACTTGCATACGACTCATGCACGATTGCCATGTGTCCAACAGTTACAGGCCACGTCCAGTAACTGCTCATAACCTTGCGTATGTTAAATCCTGCGTGATTTTCAACTATGCACAGGTTGTGAAGACAGTTATCTTTTCAGTTATTTTTGACTCTATAAATAGAGTTCTTTTCTCATTCATTGTACAGAGACATAGCTATCCAAATTGCTGTAAAATTCTAGAGAGCTTTTCTTCTTCGTATCGTCCAAGGGATAAAGCGATCGTCTTCTAGATCGGATTCCTACAGTTGTAATTTTTCCAGAAACACAATAAATAAAGTGAATTTATTTAAGGAAAATAATAGTCTTGTTAAAAGCCTCAGCTAAACTATTAGCGGCAGGATTGTAGGCTATAGAAGCAACATTGTCAATCCGATGATCATCACAGAACCTTGTAAACTTTTGACTGATGAATTGTGGTCCATTGTCATGGATGATCCTTTGAAGTACACCAAATCTATAGATAACATGGTGTTTGACGAAGTTAATGACGCTACTGGTCTTGACTTCAGCCAGAGGTATAGCTTCAGCCCACTTGGAGAAGTAGTCGGTTATTGCTAATATGAACCGATGTCCTCTAGAAGAAAGAGGATTGATGGGACCTATAATGTCCATGCCCCAAGCTTCGAAAGGCAAGAAGCGGCCATCGGATGCAGGAATTCTGATGGTTGGTGGATTAAATCTGCATGGATTTGACAAGCTCGACATTTTCTTGCATATTCAATGGCATCTGATACCATAAAGGGCCAGTAGTAACCTATTCGTCGGATGCGATCCTAAAGCTTAGGACCAGGTTGATGTGCTCCACAGACACCGTCGTGAGCTTCGCGTAATACTTGCTTTGCTTCATCACCAGCAAGACAGTGCAAGAGAAGACCGTCGTAAGTCCACCGATAGAGAGTCTTAGTAGATTGATTATAGTAGAACCGAAGAGATCGTCGACGAATACTCGTAGCCTCCTTGCGGTCTTCAGGAAGTATGTCATGAACTACGAAGTCGATGAAGGGAACTCTTCAGTCTTCATTGATAACATTGGCCTCAGCGAGATTACTGAATTCAATATTACGATTGTTTTCAATGCAAAACAACTCTCGGTTAGAAACAACCACCACCTGTTGTCTTTTGATAGGGATGGCTAAGACTGCTGCAAGATTGGCCAAAGCATCTGCCTCAGTATTGCAAGCTTGGCAAACTTATTCGATAAAGAAGGCCTTGAATGATCTAGCCATGTTGATCGCTGCTTCATGATAGGGCACTAGATCTTGATGGCGGACTTCATAGGTCCCTTTAACCTGATTAACAACCAGCTTAGAGTCGCCATAAACTTCAAGATATTCGACGTCCAGTTGCTTAGCTAATTGAAGGCCAATGAGTAGAGCATTGTATTCTGCTATGTTGTTAGAGCATGGTTCATTTAGAAAGTAGGCTCTTTGGATAGTTGATCCGTTTGGAGAAACGAGAACAACCCTGACTCCTGCTACAATGGCACCATTTGGTCCGATTCTGGATGCACCATCGAAGAACAGACGCCAGGTACGAAATTCTTCAGAGATCATGTTTGATTCTAATGTCTCGTCTGGAATTTCATCGTAGAGTTTAGATGTCTCTGGTACAGGATGAGCTGCTAAGAAATCTGCCAATGCTACCTTTGACAAACTTTTGTGGAACATATACCATGTCATATTGGGCTAGCAGAATAGCCCATGTAGCCAGCCGGGAGTTGAGTGTGATGGGCTTCTTCATGAGTACCCGAAGAGGATTAACTCGGGATATGACATGAATGGTTTGACCAATGATGTAATGCCTTGTCTTTTGAATAGCGAACATAAGAGCTAGGCATTCTTTTTCGACCGAACTATAACGGTGTTCAGCACCAATCATAGTACGACTGAGATAATAGATGGCCTATTCTTGACCTTATTTGTTCTTTTGGGCAAGTAAAGCACCCAATGAATGATCCATAGCACGGACATACATTAAGAATGGTATACATGAGATTGGTGGCACCAAGACTCATAAGATATCGCTTTATGTCTTCGAATGCTTGTTGACATTCTTCAGTCCAAATGAAAGATACACCTTTCTTCGTTAGCTGAGTGAATGGTCTGTAGCGTCCAGACAAATTCGAAATGAACCTTCTGATGTACGCAAGACGACCTTGGAATCCCCGTAGCTCTTTTAGGTTGCGTGGAGGATGCATCTCTTGAATGGCTTTGATCTTTTTGGGATCCACGTGTATACCCTTAGAGGTAATGACGAAGCTGAGAAACTTACCACTAAAGACACCCAAGAATGACTTGGTGGGATTCATTTTGAGTTGATGTTGGCGCATGAGATTGAAGATTGTTCTCAAGTCTTGGATGTGATCTTCCTTTAGACGACTTTTGACGGCGATATCGTCAACATAGCATTCAACTGTCTTGCGAAGATAATCTCGAAAAATGGTACTCATAGCCCGTTGGTAAGTTGCGCCAGCGTTCTTGAGACCAAATGGCATTACTGTGTAGCAGTAGATTCCACGAGGAGTGCAGAAAGATGTGTGTTTTTCATCTTCGAAATTCATCCGAATCTGATTGTATCCAGAGAATCCATCCATGAAGGATATTCGCTCGAACCCACAGGTATTATCAATCATGACGTCCGTGATAGGGAGAGAAAATTCATCTTTTGGACAGGCTTCATTAAGATCCCGAAAGTCGATGCAAACTCGAACTTTGCAGGTTTTCTTTAGGACTGGAACAACGTTGGCTACCCAATCAGGATGTTGTTTTTCTCGAATAAAGCCACAAGCGATGAGCTTCTTAACTTCATCGTCGATCGCGTCCATCATTTCTGGCTTGAATCGCCTTTGATGTTGCTTGACTGATTTTGTATTAGGCAAAATATTCAATTTGTGAGTAGCCACTTTGGGATCTAGACCTGGCATATCTTTGTAACTCCAAGCAAAGACATCAATGTATTCTTTAATAAGAAGAATTAATTCTTGTTTATCTGTCTCTGAAAGATTTTTGCTGATGAATATTGGACGAGGTGACCCGCTTTCCCCTACATCGATTTGCACCAATTGATCTTCAGTAGGAGGTTCTCTTTGTTCGAATCGGAGTTCCCATTGGATATCCATTTGTTGAGCCCAAGGATCTGCTTTAGGATTTTCTTCAATATCCTTGTCATATCCTTCTGGAAGTTCGACGGAGACCATGTTAGATGATATGATCAGCCGATGAACCTGACCAATGCTGGTATCAGAATCCCATAATCTGGAATCAGAAGAATTAGAGCGCTCTTCACTATCAGACTCGGAGACTGCTGGGGATAATACCGGAGGTGAAACATATCCAAGACCTCTTTTAGTCATGCTGTAATACATCTCTGACTTTTCTTTTGGAACAGCCGTACGGATAGGAGTTCGTCTACCCTTACCGTAGTTGAGGCCACTTTTGAAGTCATAACCCATCTTCCGGATGATGTCTTTTGATTGTTGACTGTAACGACGGAGTTGGAGATGTCCTGTATCATTACTCTTGCTATCATCTGTATAACTGAATTTTTGTTCCGGTCCTTTACTAAAAAGTATTGGACTCTCGCCTTTTTTTTGAGCAGGAACAACACGATATGAATCATCTGGGTGTTCAAATAAGACTTCTGTTTGAAGAGACTGTACCACTCCTATTGTAAATGACTGGAAGCTATCTAACATATCCAAATAGCATTTAGCATGATAAATGACATCAGTATACTGGAAAAGTAGATGCTTTTTCATTGATTTGTACATCTGTATTTACAACCGGACCTTTAGCCTTAGCAGGCTTGGTCAGATTGATTACAAGAGGGGGAGAAGAAGAACGTGGAGGAGGCTTGTTACGACGAAGGTCAATAACAAGTGGCTAAGAGGAGATGAGCTCCCTTTTATCCTTGTTATGAGATAAATCAATAACAAGTGGCTCAGAAGAAGTGAGCTGCTTTTTATCCTTGTTACGATGTAAGTCTATAACAAGTGGCTCAGAAGAAGTGAGCTCCCTTTGATCTTGACCGCCATCAGTTGGTTGCTTCTGAACTGGCAAGTGAATAGCCAGTAGTTTGGAAGACTGATGATGAGAAACTCGCCCTTTGACAGGTATGATAAGGGTATCTTTGGGTACTGCTTCTTGTTCTTCTTCAGTGTCTAAAGCTAGTACAACCTTCATAAATTCATCCTTGTACATACGAGCGTCGTTGCAATATGCTTCAACACCTTTGAATGGATAGAGATCCACAACCTCCTTTTGAACCTCTCCATTATCATCAACATACTTGAAACATTGATGGAGAGTTGAAGGAACAATATTGTGCTCATGTAGGAATGGCCTCCCCAACAGAGCATTGTAAGAACAACCAAGGTTGTCTATAATGTAGAAGGTCACTTTTGTACGGAGATTGCCTATTTGGAGTTTTAGGCGAAGCCCAAAGGTTCACTTCTTCCTTGGTTGAACCCCAAGATGGTGGTGATTGTGCTGGAAAGACTATGCACTGGGATTTTCAGTGCATCTAGCATTGTCTTCGGCATGATGCTGAGAGCAGACCCTAGATCTATCAGAATACGATCGACTTTTATCGAATCGACATATCCTGTATAGTATAGAAGACGGTCATGCCTATTGTCTTCCATCAGCATGTTATCCTATGTGAAGGTAATGTTTGGAATTAATTCCAACACACTATGATAATGGAGACAAAAGACTGGCTCTGCCTTCGTCTTCTTCAGAAGGGCTAGACAAGTTTCTGCCTGCATGAGAGCTTCACTTAGAGTTTCGTGAGTCTCTTTGGAGAGACGTAAGAGCTCGAAGATTGATAGCCTGGCCGGTGTATTGGCTAGTTGAGCCAAGATATCAAAGTTGTAAGGCTTTTCAAGTCCCGAGGGAGATGACTTCTTCAAAGGTTTGTCGAAACGGACTTGTTGTTTACCTTTGTCAGCTACCACCGGCTTGGGGGGAATGGACACTACAACCGGTGAGGATGCAGAAGGGATATCTTCAGTGGAAGCAGGTTGCACTGGAGCGGACTCAGAAGAAAAAGCAAGATTTTTTTGAATCTCAGGAACTTCTCGTAGATAAGCCTTCCCTGATATGGTGCCCAATAGGATTTCCTCTTCAACTATGGGGTCAAAAGACACCATATTACAAGTCTTTGTCTTACCCTTGGAGCAATCTTTCTTCTTGGAAGAAGAGGGAGCTTCAAACTCCGAAGTGAGATCAGGATGAATCCACATAATCTCACCATTGTCAAGAGATAAGGGAACAAGACCTTCATTTGGTGGAGGTGGGAGATTCTCGATCTCAAGAGTAGCATTCGGGATAGGAATGACACCATGCTGTATCATCTGTGGAGGGAAGTTACCGAACTAGACTGAGACCATGTTTGCAGTAACAGTCTTCTCGACTTGCTGCAGAGTGACAATACCAGCATTGACCAGTTCTTATATCTTGCCTTTGAGCACGTAGCATGCTTGTTTGCAAAAACAAAAATATAGAACTTTATTGATACAAACTGTGTAAAGATTATTACAAGAATTCTGGGAAAGTACAACTGTAGGAATCCAATCTTGATGACGATTGCTTTATCCCTTGGACGATGTGAACTTTGAAGACGATAGCCTCTGAAGTTGACTTGAAGGCAAAAGCCTCGGAGAACTGAAGGCAAAAGCCTCGGAAGAATGCAGCAGCACTTGGACAAGAACTCCTGAACTCTCTGATAATTCTGAACTTTGATGTCTGATCTCTCTATGATCTGATCCCCATGAATGAAGACTTAAAACTCTATTTATAGAGTTCTAGAAATAACTAACTTTTAGTTATTCTGAACTGTGCATGGTAGACTGCGCATGAATTGGATTGCGCAACAGTGGACTGCGCAGACAGTTGTTGGATCATGGGCTAACTGTCTTAGACACATGGCATCTTTTGATTGAAATGCGCATGATCGTGCATAGACAGTTGCCACGTAACAAGCAATTGATGGCATGAATGCCACGTGTACTTTGTCAGTTGTATTGATGGAGTGCGCAACTTGAATTGTGCAGGCATTGGCTTGCGCAGGAATGGATTGCACATCAGTCAGACTGGCCGATTGTGCTGCCAGCTGTCAGCCGTTCTCGAGCGCTGTGCGGCGCAATAAACGAACAGTCTCCTTGATCTTCGTACTGTCAGCTGTCAGAAGATTTGATTGTGTCAGGTAATGATGACTTTTGCCACGTCAGCCTGCGCGCTTGAGAGTGTGCACAGTCTAGTGTGCACAATCTGAAGGATGCACAATCTGATGTCTGTACAGTTCATTTGAAAGTTGTATTTCTTGATTTTTTTGACTTTATTGATAGATGCAACTTGATTTTTTAGGACCTACAAGACCCCCTTCAAAGTTTTCGAAAATTGATCTTTTTCAAAATTTCGAAATACTTTTAATTTTAAATTTTCAATCAAGTTGCGCATGAGCTGTCTGCGCAATCGGATGAGTCAACCCGACTTTTTCGGCGCAATCCGAGGCAAACGTTACCCTTTTGAAAAAACTATAAATAGCTCCTCATTCTTTCACTATTATTCTTTACTTGCCTTCGAATTTCCAAAAGAGAACTTCTTCGAGCTTCTCCGACTTCCTTCTCCGACGAATCTCCATGGCACCAAAGAGATCCTCCGCCGTCGACAAGGGCAAGGCCCCTGCCGAGTCTTCGGATAGGGTTGCGCGACGTCCCTCTCGACATGAGGCCGCGCATCCTGCTTTGAGTGGTATATGACCCAATCGAAAACCCTTTTTAGGTTTTTTTCGACTTCACTGATTTTCAGAATCCATCTCTTTTTAGAGATGCGATCATACTGCGCCACCCTTTTTAGGGTTTGGTTGCACAAAACAGTTTATTCTTCATTTTTATGAAGAATAACTTCTTGTGCATTTGGTTGAACTGCGATGGCAAAAGTCAGCACAGTTTGCTGATTTGCGCGAGACTGTCAGCGCAATCTGATGATTTGTGCTAGACTGCCAGCGCAATCTGATGATTTGCGCGAGACAGACAGTACAATCTGATGATTTGCGCGATCTATTTTTTGCACAATCTGATGGTTGCATCCTTGATCTTTTCTTGTGCTGATTTTTTGCTTTCTCTTGTTTGATACAGTTGATACTAGAGAAGATCCAGATTATGAGAATTTTGTAGAGACTCTTTCAGAATCTGAATACAAAGAGGACATGTCCCATGTGCACTTCCCTCAGTATGATCTGCCAGCTTCCCGACAAGCTATCTTAATAAACCAAGATAATGAAACACTATTATGTCTGATGAATGGGCAACCTTTGGAGTCAGCAGATGCTATGATTCACAAGAAGCCCCTATTTTTGTTTGGTGAGGCTTTTGAGAATAGCTCTCAGCCGAGGTCTCGGATGGAAGAACGGGTTTTCCAACAGAACAACAAGACAATCTCGATAAAAGATGTCACCCGCTGCCTCCCCTTATCTCGATATGCTCATGCGAGCTATCCGAGGAAAATGGAATGGAATCTCACACCTTTCCAGGATGCCCGTCCAGGAAAGATTTAAGTGAAGAAGGGGTCTAACAAGAAGGACATGTTCTACAGTTCTTCGGAAAGATACAGTGTCTTACTCAGAGGTTTAAAGCCCGGTTGTATTCCGCCGGAGAATTCTTCTTTGTTATTGCCCGTGAGAATTCCAATATTCGCGAATGAGTTTACAAAGGTCGAAGGGAAGTATCCAGAACAGGACCTCAGATTAACTGGACTGGTGAACCCAGACTACAAGAGATGGAACTGTATTGCAAACTGGATTCTGACTAAGTTTGAAGACAAACTTCAGCAGATAAATTTGTATGAAGCAGTGCATGCCACTGTTTATGGCTTCGCACCCAACTCACATCTATTTCTGGCTCTGGCAGAGAGATATAACTACAGGACAAGGACTTTTATGACTCTCTGCGGAGAAATTGGGTTTGCCCTTCACGAGATGCAGTACATCTCTCACCTGCCGATGGGGGATGCCCCGTATGAGGAATTTGTTCCAACTAATGATGAGTTGGACAAACTTCAAAAAGAGAACGCAGCCATGGTAGAAGCCTTTGAAGAACTGCTGTGTCCTTACAAAATCTGTTCTCTGTATTACAAAAGTGGTACATCTGGTACCTGTTATTCATCTAAATGGTTGCCTTATCTGTTTCTCAACCATATTAAAGAAAAGAAGACCAAGAAAAATGATAAATACTATCCCGACTTCTTTAAACCACTGAGCCGCACTGAAGTGGTAAAATTGATGGAGGAAAGTGGGGACTCGGATGTCCAGATGAAAGACGATTATCAATGTCCTCCTTTAAAGAAAGGAGACATTCTTGAAAGTTATATGAGAATGGGATATCGACCTATGTCGAAAGAAGCCCAATTAGCAGGATTTCTGACGTACTGGCTCCGCCGATTCGTCGTCCCAGGATCAAGTGCAGTAGACCGCTTCCATCGCAGTGTTCTTTTTGCTGCAATTCGATTAGTCTTCGGCTATAAGATGGATCTCTTATCAGCGATGACTTGTAGATTGAACGCCAGTCTCCGCCTGTACGTCGATTTGATGTTGAAGGCTAAAGGCGAGAAAGAATTCCCTCGGCTAGAATTGTCGTATACTTATCTGTTTGGGTGGTTGCTTCTTCACCATCCTACTTTAATGGACCCCAACATGGGACCAGTCGGAGGCAGCTTTTTGCGGAGATACTCCCAGGGTAAGTGGAAATACACTTCTTTGAGAGATTGCAGATATGCTTTAAACCTCGGCAAAGGGTGGAACTTCTATTGCACTCGTCCTCCCCCCGGATATGAACAGATGTCGATCAACATGATTGACTCAAAGATGCAACCTTTGAGTCGTACAGCTTTTAATTGGTTGAAAACAATTCAACCATCCCACTTGGTATATCGATTCGAAGAAGAATATTACTTAGAGCCATATCTTCCCAGCCGGTTTGCTCGGCAGTTTGGGTACGACCAATTCCACGTAGGTAATGCTATTTCATGCCTACAAGGAAAAGGTTTCTTGATAGATGGAGCCCGAGCTTGGGCTTACTACAACGCTCGAGATACAAAAGCAACGTTCTCGATGCCGGTGAATAGTAGTTATGGTCCTCATATGCTATTCACATATTCGGTGTTTTACACATGATCAAACACTTTTGCCGAGAACTTTAATCTTGCAGATAGCTTCGCGTCTGCAACGAGATTGAGGAAGTGAGGAGTCATCATGTCTTTTCCAGATAATGATGAGGTGCACGAGCCAATAGATGCACCCTTAGAAGTTTTGAGGGACGTCATGTTCCCTGAAGAGATTAACGTGCCACTGCGTGTTTCTTTGAAGGTTGCTAAATCTCTGGCCAGGAAGAGAAGGAGAGAGGAGCCTTCCGTCCCCGCTGCTAAGAAGAAACTGATCTTGGAACATTCTTCTGAGAAGATCACTACCAGATCACAATCTCGGCAAATGGCCGAGACAATTCAATGGGAAGAAGCTGCCACACCGACCTCTGTTCAGAAGCAGGTCGAGATAGTAAACATAGAGAGCCCTGAGAGGCCTCTGAAAAGAAAGAAGAGGTTGGTCCAAAGAAGAAATATAACGGTCTCTCCTTCGAGACAAGTTTTGTCTTCAATAGTGGCAGATGCTACAGCGGGAATCACTATGTCATCTCCCACTCCCGTTCCTGAGTTTGGGCATAGAACTCCTAGTCCAGAACGAAGAGAAGAGATTGAGCAGAGAAGAGAACTCGATCCAAGAAATGAGGCCGAAGAGCCCAGAGATAATATCGTGGAGGAAGAGCATGATGCGGCACGATCTCCTTCACCTACTACGGAGACGACTCACCTTCCTCTTACACCAAGGACACTCCGCGATGAGGAGGATCGTGAAGTGATTGCAGCTTTAGAGGATTGCGACTTCGGCCAGCTGGAGGACTATATTGATCAAAATACTGCAACTGTCAGTGGGAATGCACCGGAGGAAGATGAAGATAAGGAGAGCTCCTCATCTGAGGAAGATATACAAGATCCTGAAAGGGATGATGAAGAGCATATGTCTCCTAATGTTACCAATGATACTTTAAATCCTAAAAAGGATATTAAGGTAGAGGCATCTCCAGAGAAAGCAGCAGACGAAAAAGCAGCCCCGGAGGAAACTCCCGCCATTGATCGTCAAGGTATAGAATGAATTTAGAAATCTTCTTTTTATAAATTGATAACTGATGTCTTTATTTGTATCCCATGCAGAAATCGAATCTTCTTCAGCACCTCCAGCGTGCACGGACATAGTACCTGTAACGACGGTGATTGCTAGTAGCAGTCATCGCTTATCCTGTGGCTCTGAAGCAGGAAGTAGTCAGGCAGTAGTGCCTGAGGCTATTTCTGCTCAGCTAGAGTCTGTTCCTGCAGATGATAAGCTCATTGCTGGATCCAACCATGGTAAGATCGTTCTCGCTTTTGATCTTCTTGGACAATAGCAAACAACAGGCAAAATAGCAAACTTCACTTTTGCAGAGGAACAACCAGGAGGAGCAACTAGCTCTACATTAGTTCCCTTGTTCAAAGAGCCTGCTATTCAGATATGAGAATTTGAACATCCTGCTGCCTCGTCATCAACAGGAGTAGCCGTGACTCCAAGTGCTCTGGCGATTAATCAGCATGTCATCCAATCATTCACAAAATGCTTCTTCGAGTCCTTTGGGCCTCTGGTCAATAGAATGATGGACAAAGAAGACGCTGATTTTTTACATGGTTAGAGGTCCAACCTCTTTCTTGGTGAAGGCCATCCGGGAGCAAGGTGATGAGGCTCAGGCCACTTTTCTTGGCCATATATTGAATGAGCTGGAAATCTCCATAAAGAATTATAAAGAACTCAACAGAGGGGAAGTGGAACCCTTAGTGCAGGCAGAGTTTGAATAAATAGCTCAGGCAGCTGATATTGAAAGAGTGAATCTCCAGAACCTCTTGGATGCCTATACTACTAAATCTGCTGAATATAATTCCAAGTTGGAATCGGTGATCTCAACTGCTGAGAGGAGAGAGAGAAGGATTGCCGAACTGAGAGCAGAGATTGCTCGTCTCGAAGAAGAACTGAAAAATAAAGTTACAGAGCATCAGACTTCAGTCCAACAAATTGATGCTCTAACTCAGGAAAGAAACGAGTATGCAGCTGCTCATGATGCGGAAATCACTCGTCGAATGGTGACCATGCCCATTTTTAATGAAGAATCTGGGATGGAAGAAGCCAGGAGGAGAGTGATGGCTTCCCGCGAAGAACGACTGCAAGTTCTGAAGCAGCAAATTGATAATCTGAAAATACCTCCATCTCAGTAGAAAGAACATTTTGTATCTTTTTGTCTTTTGTAGCACATGTGTTTTTGTAATGGTTCATATTTTGATTAATAAAAGACATTTTGTTGTGGCTCTATCATTTATTGCAAATCTTGTTCAGATATAAATAATAGAGATAGAAAATATATTCAGAGGTACAGGACATAATATATTTCTGAATTTTTTTAGAAAATAATTAAATTTATTATATCTGCTCAGAGGTAATATAGACGTGGCAGAATATAATTTGTCAAATATTATTATTTTAATTGAAAACTTAATCAAAAACGACAAGTTGCTGATGTGGATGATGAACGATAACGAATCGTCAAAAAGGTGTGAACGAAATGAATCGTCAAGATGAACGGGTAAACCATCGAATGGTGGAATGAACGGACAAACCGTCAAATGGTGATGGATGAACGGACGAACCGTCAAATGATGATGAATGAACGGACAAACCGTCGGATGAATATGAACGGATGAACCATCGGATGAATGTGAAATGAACGGATGAACCGTCGGGTGAATTGAAATGAACGGACGAACCGTCAGATGAATGTGAATGGATGAACCATTAATATAATGAACGGGCGAACCGTCAAATGATAATAATTAATAAATGGACGAACCGTCGGATGAATATAAACGGATGAACCGTCGGATGAATGTGAAATGAACGGACGAACCGTCAGATGAATGTGAAATGAACGGACGAATCGTCAGATGAATGTGTCGATTCGTTGTTTGGAGAATCTCTGCCTATAAAAAGAACAGAAATCTGATAGAAATGAGCACTTCCACTTTTCAACATAAAGATGTCGTCTGGAGATGCATCCAAGAAGGCTGAACTAGCCCCGGAGATTGAGGCGGGCACCGAAGGACGTCCTGCTGATCCAGTTCAGCCAAAGCAGGCAGAAGTAGGCGAAGGTTCGTCTGTACCCAAACCACTGTGGGATATTCTGGACTTCCTGCTTGAACCAGGAGAGACTGAAGAGGAGGAGGCCATGAGGATGACTGCTTGTAAATTCCTGGTGGGTTCCAGCAAGGAGGTTCTCGGCTCTTTTGCTGACCGTGTCTTTGAGAAGGACGGTAGTGGTCCGCGTCCCAATGTCGAGAAGGATGATAGTGACCTTCCTTGATATTATGTAACATCTTTTATGATGAAATAAAAATCAAACTTTATTTATGAATTGTCTGATCATATTTACATAAAATCTCTGTTACATTTATACATAGTATTTCTTGAGAAACTTGCCATTGATAGGCATCATAGCAACTCGACCGTCTAACTCTGCAAGTTGATAGGCTCCATTTGAAAAGACTTTGCTGACAACATAAGGTCCTTCCCACTTTGCGTCAAATTTGCCTTTGCTTATATGAGTCATAGTCATAGGACGTCTGACCGTTAGAACAAGTTCTCCTTGTTGAAAGGCTCTGACTTTAACTTTGCGGTTGAAAGTCTTCGAGATGCGGGCTTGGTATAACTCAATGTGTTGTTGAGCCATCAATCGCTTCTCATCAAGTGCCTCTAATTCTTGAAGTCGAAGAAGATTATTATTCTCCGCTGTGAGCTCGTTAGCAATGGCAATCCTTAAAGAAGGAATTTGGAGTTCCAGAGGAAGAACAGCTTTACAGCCATACACCAAAGAGAAAGGTGTAAAGCCTGTGGGATTGCGGACCGTAGTACGGTAGGCCCATAGACATTCACCAAGTTTCTCACTCCAGTTCCGTTTGTTAGTAGATACAAACTTCTTAAGGAGCTTGATAATGGTTTTATTGAAAGCTTCAACTAATCCATTAGCGGCAGGATTGTAGGCTGTAGAAGCGACATTGTCAATTCGATGATCATCACAGAATCTTATGAATTTCTGGCTAATGAATTGTGGTCCATTGTCGTGAATGATCCTTCGAGGTGCACCAAATCTGTAGATGATATGGTGTTTGACGAAGTTGATGACGCTACTGGTCTTGACTTCAGCCAACGGTATAGCTTTAGCCCACTTTAAGAAGTAGTCGGTTATTACTAATATGAACCGATGTCCTCTAGAAGAAGGAGGATTGATAGGACCTATTATGTCCATGCCCCAAGCTTCGAAAGGCCAAGAAGCGGCTGTCGGATACAGGAATTCCGAAGGTTGATGTATGAAATCCGCATGGATTTGACAAGCACGACATTTCTTTGCGTATTCGATGGCGTCTGATACCATAGAGGGCCAATAGTAACCCATTCGTCGAATGCGATCCTGTAGCTTAGGACCAGGTTGATGTGCTCCGCAGACACTGTCGGGAGCTTCACGCAACACTTGCTTTGCTTTATCACCGGTGAGATATCGTAAGAGAAGACCGTTATAAGTCCTCCGATAAAGAGTTTTAGTAGTTTGATTGTAGTAGAATCGGAGAGACCGCCGGCGAATACTCGTAGCCTCCTTGGGATCTTCAGGGAGTATGTCGTGAACCACGAAGTCGATGAAAGAAGTTCTCCAATCTTCTTCGATAACATTAACTTCAACAAAGTTGCTGAACTCAATATTATGATTATTTTTAATGCAAAATAACTCATGATTAGAGACAACCACCACTTGCTGTCTTTTGATAGGAATAGCTAGGACAGCTGCAAGGTTGGCCAAGGCATCTGCTTCGGTATTGCAAGCTCGACGAACATAGTCGATGAAGAAAGCTTTGAATGATATAGCCATGTTGATTGCTGCTTCATGATAAGGTACCAAATATTGATGGCGAACTTCATAGATTCCTCTAACCTGATTAACAACCAGTTTAGAATCACCGTAGACTTCGAGATATTCGACATCTAGTTGTTTGGCTAACTGAAGGCCGATAAGTAGAGCGTTGTACTCTGCTACATTGTTGGAACAGGATTCATCTAGAGAGTAAGCTCTTTGGATAGTTGATCCGTCTGGAGAAACGAGAACAACTACAACTCCTACTACAATGGCACCATTTGGTCCGATTCTAGATGTACCATCGAAGAACAGACGCCAGGTAGAAAATTCTTCAGAGATCATGTTTGATTCTAATGTCTCATCTGGAATTTCATCGTTGAGTTTAGATGTCTCTGGTACAGGATGAGCTGCTAAGAAATCCGCCAACGCTTGACCTTTGATAGACTTTTGAGGAACATATACCATGTCATATTGGGCTAGCAGAATGGCCCATGTAGCCAGCCGAGAATTAAGCGTGCTGGGCTTCTTCATGAGTACCCGAAGAGGATTAACTCAAAAAATGACATGAATGGTTTGACCAATGATGTAATGCCTTGTCTTTTGGACAGCAAACATAAAAGCTAGACATTCTTTTTCAACCGAACTATAACGGTGTTCAGCACCAATCATAGTACGACTAAGATAGTAGATGGCCTGTTCATGACCTTCTTTGTTCTTTTGGACGAGTAAAGCACCCAAAGAATGATCCATAGCACGAACATACATTAAGAATGGTATGCCGAAGATTGGTGGTACCAAGACTGGTGGATTCATGAGATATTGTTTGATGTTGTCGAATGCTTGTTGATATTCTTCGGTCCAAATAAAAGATACACCCTTCTTCATTAGCTGAGTGAATGGTCTGCAGCGTCAGACAGATTCGAAATGAACCTCCTGATGTACGCAAGTCGACCTTGGAATCCTCGTAGCTCTTTTAGGTTGCGTGGAGGACGCATCTCTTGAATGGCTTTGATCTTCTCGGGATCCACGTGTATACCCTTAGAGGTAATGACGAAGCCGAGAAACTTGCCACTAGAGACACCCAAGAATGACTTGGTGGGATTCATCTTGAGTTGATGTTGGCGCATGAGATTAAAGATTATTCTCAAATCTTGGATATGATCTTCTTTTAGACGGCTTTTGACGGCGATATCGTCAACATAGCATTCAACAGTTTTACGAAGATGATTTCGAAAGATGGTACTCATAGCCCGTTGGTAAGTTGCACCAGCGTTCTTGAGACCGAATGGCATCACTGTATAGCAATAGACTCCACGAGGAGTGCAGAAAGAAGTGTGTTTTTCATCTTCGGGATTCATCCGAATTTGATTATATCCAGAGAATCCATCCATGAATGATATTCGCTCGAACCTGCAGGTATTGTCAATCATGACGTCCGTGATAGGGAGAGAAAATTCATCTTTTGGACATGCTTCATTAAGATCCCGAAAGTCGATGCAGACTCGAACTTTGCCGATTTTCTTCAGAACTGGAACAACGTTGGCTACCCAATCGGGATGTTGTTCTTCTCGAATAAAGCCACAAGCGATGAGCTTTTTAACTTCATCATCGATTATTTCTGGTTTGAAGCGTCGTTGCTGTTGTTTGACTGGTTTTGCATTGGGCAAAATATTCAGTTTGTGAGTAGCAACTTTGGGATCTAGACCCGGCATGTCTTCATAGCTCCAGACAAAGACGTCAATGTATTCTTTAATAAGAAGAATCAACTCTTGCTTATCTGCTTCTGGAAGGTTTTTGTTGATAAATATTGGACGAGGTGACCCGCTTTCCCCTACATCAACTTGAATTAATTGATCTTCGGTAGGAGGTTCTCTTTGTTCGAATCGGACTACCCATTGATTGTCCATCTGTTGAGCCCAAGGATCTGTTTCAGGATTTTCTTTAACATCCTCATCATAGCCTTCTGGAAGTTCAGTGGAGACCATATTAGAAGATACAATCACATGATGGACTTCACCAATACTGGTGTCAGAATCCCATGATCTAGAATTGGAAGAATTAGAACGTTCTTCGCTATCAGAGTCAGAGGCTGCTGGGGATAACATCGGAGGAGAAGTATATCCGAGACCTCTTTTGGTCCTGCTGTAGTATATTTCTGACTTTCCTTTCGGAACAGTCGTACGGATTGGAGTTCGTCTACCTTTACCGTAATTGAGGCCACTCTTGAAGTCATAACCTATCTTTCGGATGATGTCTTTTGATTGTTGACTGTAACGACGGAGTTGAAGATGTCCTATATCGTTACTCCTACTTTCATCAGTATAGCTGAATTGTTGCTCCGGTCCTTTACTAAAGAGTATTGGACTTTCGCCTTTCTTTCGAGAAGGGACAATACGGTGGATCTTTAAAGAAGACTTCTGTTTGAAGAGATTGTACAACTCCTATTGTAAACAATTAAAAGCTATCTAAAATATCCAAATAACATTTAGTATGATAAATGACATCGGTATACTGGAAAGTAGATGCTTTTTTATTGATCTGTACATTCGTATTTACAGCAGGACCTTTAGCCTTAGCAGGCTTAGTCTGATTGATTACAAGAGGGGGAGAAGAAGAACGTAGAGGTGGCTTGTTACGACGGAGGTCAATAACAAGTGGCTCAGAGGAGGTAAGCTCTCTTTTATCCTTGTTATGAGTTAAATTGATAACAAGTGGCTCAGAAGAAGTGAGCTGCTTTTTGTCCTTGTTGTGACGTAAGTCGATAACAAGTGGCTCAGAAGAGGTGAGCTCTCTTTGGCTATCATCCTTTGATTGCTTCTGGACTGGCAAGTGAGTAGCCAGTGGCTTAGAGGACTGAGGATGAGAGACCCGCCCTTTAACAAGTATGATAAGGGTATCCTTAGGCATTGCTTCTGATTCTTCTTCAGTGTCTAAAGCCAAGACAACCTTCATGAATTCGTCTTTGTACATACGAGCGTCGTTGCAATATGCTTCAACACCTTTGAAAGGATAGAGATCAGCAACCTCCTTTTGTACCTCTCCATTGTCATCAACGTACTTAAAATATTGATGAAGAGTTGATGGAACAATGTTGTGCTCATGTAGGAATGGTCTCCCCATCAAAGCATTGTAAGAACAACTATGATTATCGATGATATAGAAGGTCACCTTTGTGCGAAGATTGCCTATTTGAAGTTTTAGGTGAATCTTGCCCAGAGGTTCACTCCTTCCTTGATTGAATCCAAGGATGGTGGTAATTGTACTAGAGAGACTATGTACAGGGATTTTCAGAGCATCGAGCATTGTCTTTAGCATAATGCTAAGAGCAGACCTAGGATCTATAAGGATACGATCGACCTTTATCGAATCGACATATCCTGTATAGTACAAAGGACGGTCATGTCTGTTGTCTTCTATCAGCATATCATCTTGTGTGAAAGTAATATTCGGAATCAATTCCAAAACACTATGACAGTGAAGGCAAGAGACTGGCTCTGCTTTAGGCTTTTTCAGAAGAGCTAGACAAGTTTCAGCTTGCATAAGGGCTTCACTCAGAGTCTCTCGAGTCTCTTTAGAAAGACGTAAGAGCTCAAAGATGGACAGCCGAGCCGGTGTATTGGCTAACTGAGCCAATATATCAAAGTTGTAAGGCTTCTCAAGTCCTATAGGAGATGACTTCTTCAAGGGTTTGTCGAAGCGAACTTGTTGTTTGCCTTTGTCAGCTGTAGTCGACTTGGAAGGAATGTGTACTACAACTGGAGAAAGTACAGAAGAAATATTCTCAGTGGAAACAGGTTGTGCTGAAGCAGGTTCAGAAGAAGAGGCAGGATTCTCTTGAGTTTCAGGATACTCCTTCAAGTAGGCCTTCCCGGATCTGGTGCCTAGCAAGATTTCTTCGTCAACTATGGGGTCAAAAGACACCATGTTGCAAGTCTTTGTTTTGCTTTTGGAGCGATCTTTCTTCTTGGAGGAAGAAGGAACCTCAAACTCTGAAGCAAGATCGGGATGAATCCACATAATCTCGCCGTTGTCGAGAGATAAGGGAACAAGACCTTCACTGGGTGGAGGCAGGAGATTTTCAATCTCAAGAGTAACTTTGGGAATAGGGATGACGCCATGTTGCACCATCTGTGGAGGGAAGTCACCGAACTGGACTGAAACCATGTTTACGGTAGCAGTCTTTTCGTCTTGCTGCAGAGTAACAACACCAGCATTGACAAGTTCTTGGATCTTGCCTTTGAGCACATAGCATGCTCGAGTAGGATGCCCAATGAATCTGTGGTAGACACAATATTTAGGATGATCTGTCTTACCGACTTCATCAGGTTTCTTTGGATCTGGGAGCTGGATCTTGTTGCTTTTGAGTAGGCAATCAAAGATGCTTGCAGTGTCATTCTCGTCGAAGGAATATTCTACTTTCGGACGAGGTTCCCTCGGTAGAGGGGCATAAAGAGTGGAAGTAGATGTAGGCGGAGCCACATTAACAGCCAAGGATTCTTTGCTCTTCAAGTTAATGTTCAAATTCTCCTTGTTCTTACGATTGATCTGACGATTACCGCCACTTGATGTTTGATGTTCATCCCGGTCAGGGTTAGACATTTGTACCCCCAACTGCTTGAACTTCTCAGCACTCACTTCTGCCGCTTTGGCGTTAACAATAAATGATAGCCAGTCCTGGAATTGAGTTGATCCTGTCCACATACTGATGATAGGCAAAAGATTTGCCTTGTTTGTATCAATAGTGACAGCAGCTGGAGTTCCGGGAGGCATCTTCAAGGCTTCTCGGCGGAACCGTTCGATGAAACTCTCAGCAGTTTTATTGTGTTTCTGTTTGATTTTGTTGAGAGCCGACATAGTCATATCGTTGAATCCCTCATAGAACCGTTCCAGGAAGATTTGCTTGAGACCTGAGAAGGAAGTGATACAACCATCGGGCAAACTTCTGTACCAGTCGTATGCTACGCCGGCTAAACAACCGACGAACACTCTGGTAAGAAGAGCGTCATTTGGCTGGAGTTGAACGGTCACTACCTCAAAGTGATTGATGAACTGGCTTGGAGAAGTGCTGCCATCAAACAAAGAGATCGTTGGGATCTTGTACTTTGGCGGGAACGAGACTTCTTTCCATTCAATTGGATAGGGCTGCTTGATCCCCAATCTTTGCAAGTTGTCTTTCTCTTTAAAAGCTTCGAACTGAGTGCGTAAGAGTTTGACAGCTTCATTGGCGTCTTCCGATGACAAAGAAGGAGCAGGTTGAGTTAGAGTGGTAGGAGGAGGAGCAGCATGGTAAGTACCACCCCCAGTACCAGATTGACTGGGTGTAGGTTGAACTTGTACTTATACATGAGGCATTTGAGGAGACACTACCCCCAGCCCAGTATTGACAGGTACCGAAGATGCTATGATCTCCGGACTCGTAGTAGGTACGGTCGGTGGTGTGGCATGTTGTGCCACAATGATAGAATGCGTACTAGCAACCATTTCAGCCATAGTTTTCAACTTGTCTTCTAGTGCAGCGATTCGTTGTTCTTGATTTGCTGAAGTTGAAGCATCTGGATCATCAGTGACAACATAAGCTGTCACTTCTCTTGGTACAGTGGAGGACACTGTCTGTTCAGAGCTTTCGCTATATGCATCATAGTCAGAGAAAGAGTCATCTCCCGAATGTGAAGTAGGAAGAAAACTAGAAGGATCTTGAAGAAGACTCCTTTGACCGATTGTATCTCGGCTTCTGGATCGGGTATGTCGAAATACTCCTTCAGAAGATTCTTGGAGTAATTCTAAATACCGTTGACTTGGTTTGCGAGGTTTTCCATGCTTGGAACATTTTCTACCCCCAGTGTCTCGGGAAGTCATGTTGACAGAAGCGTACAACAATTCTTCATCCTCTGACATAGGTTCAGATTTTGCGAAAGTCAAACGATCGAAGACAGATCGTTTTGTTGTTTGACAACAACATTGGATTATGACTTTGTGATTGCAATGATGATCAGATGATGGAACTGGAGGTGTTGAGATGTTATCCCGCTTTTGTCTAAGATGTTCTCGGAGATCAAAAGTTTGAGGGATCTGTTCTTTGACAATATTCGGAACATGGTTCCGGTTCTTTAAATGTTTTGTCCCTTGAGTGTACAAGGAAGTGCTCACTTCATTGGCATAGGTGTCGAGATTTTTGATCCTAGAAGTTTGCCTCTGATGATGTTTGGTCTTCGGCATTGGCTGTTTGCGTTTCACCGAAGTTGGTCTGTTGAGATAAGTTCTTAGATCAGCAAATTCACCCCCAGGGGTTTCTGTTTGAGACACCAGTAATTTTTCTTGTCTTGATCGGGATATTTTGAGAGTTGGGAGATCTTGGAACTCTGCTACCGGGGTAGGCAGAATACCTCTTTGATCAGTACAAGTTCTCTTGTCATGAAGGAAAGAAGAATCCTTGTTTGACAGAATTCTAGTACTGACTGGTGCCGAAGCACGTTCAGGTTGATCTTCTACGGTAAAGACCGAAGAAGATCGAGAAAAGACCAAAGGGCCTTTTCATTTGTTTTGTGAAGAAGGGTTAGCTAAAGAGCGTTTTCCTCTGTTATCTTCCAAGTCATATGACAAGGAAGTTTGAAAAAAGACCAACGGGCCTTTTCCTTTGTTTTGAGGAGAAAGAGGAATAGCCAAAGGACTACCCCCAGTGGATTGTGCAGGAGCAACAGTGTGTTTGAAAAGAGGAGCAGAGTTTTTCCCCTTGCTATGAGAAGAAGAGAGTTTAGCCAAAAGGCTGTCACTCTTGGATTGCGCAGGCATGTTTTGCGCATGAGTTGATGGTGCACTGGTTCTGACCACAGAGACTGTGGTTTGCGCATCAGGAGTTCTTGCCACAGGATGCTTAGAGTATATTCTGGTTGCTGGAGTGTTGGTTTGTGCAGGAAGATTAGCAGCCAACTGCGCCAGAGGCATAGAAGTCTTGCACTTCGCCAAGGCAACATATGAAGTACTCTGTATACTGGCAACAACAGATTGCGCAGCATTAGTTGAGACAGATTATGCAGTAGACTTAGTGAAAGAAGTTTTGGACTGCACATCAGTCTTGGTGGCAGACTGCGCAGGAGTCTGGCTAGCAGACTGCGCAACAGTCTGTAGAGTAGACTGCGCCACAGATTGTGCAACAGTCTGTAGAGTAGACTGCGCCATCCTGGGTGACAGAACTGCCAGATTGTGCAGCAGTCTTGGGGAACCATACTGGGCACACTTTGCCCGTAGCAGAACTTGTTGCAGTGCTAGGGGTGGTCCTGGAGTTGATCATGGCTTCGTAGGCTGTCTGGTTGATTTTCACAACCAGTGTCTTTTGCGTCTTCCCGATAGACGCTACGTCACATTGAGTTGTCACTTCCTCGTCAGAGGAGAAAGTCGTCCCCAGCAGAGTCACCATTTTGTTTGCAAAAACAAAAGTGTAGAACTTTATTGATACAAACTGTGTAAAGATTATTACAAGAATTATGGGAAAGTACAACTGTAGGAATCCAATCTTGATGACGATTGCTTTATCCCTTGGACGTTATGAACTTTGAAGACGATAGCCTCTGAAGTTGACTTGAAGGCAAAAGCCTCGGAGAACTGAAGGCAAAAGCCTCGAAAGAATACAGCAGCACTTGGGCAAGAACTCCTGAACTCTCTGATAATTCTGAACTTTGATGTCTGATCTCTCTATGATCTGATCCCCATGAATGAAGACTTGAAACCCTATTTATAGAGTTCTAGAAATAATTAACTTTTAGTTATTCTGAACTGTGCATGGTGGACTGCGCATGAATTGGATTGCGCAACAGTGGACTGCGCAGGCAGTTGTTGGATCATAGGCTAACTGTCTTGGACACATAGCATCTTTTGATTGAAATGCGCATGATCGTGCATAGACAGTTGCCACGTAACAAGCAATTGATGGCATGAATGCCACGTGTACTTTATCAGTTGTATTGATAGAGTGAGCAACTTGAATTGCGCAGGCATTGGCTTGCGCAGGAATGGATTGCACATCAGTCAGACTGGCCGATTGCGCTGCCAGCTGTCAGCCATTCTCGAGCGCTGTACGGCACAATAAACGAACAGTCTCCTTGATCTTCGTGCTGTCAGCTGTCAGAAGATTTGATTGTGTCAGGTAATGATGACTTTTGCCACGTCAGCCTGCGCGCTTGAGAGTGTGCGCAGTCTAGTGTGCACAATCTGAAGGATGCACAATTTGATGTCTGTACAGTTCATTTAAAAGTTGTATTTCTTGATTTTTCTGACTTTGTTGATAGATGCAACTTGATTTTTTAGGACCTACAATGCTCGAGTAGGATACCCAATGAACCTGTGATAGACACAATATTTAGGATGATCGGTCTTACCAACCTCATCAGGCTTCTTTGGATCTGGGAGCTGGATCTTATTGCTTTTGATTAAGCAATCAAAGATGCTTGCAGTGTCATTCTCATCGAAGGAATACTCTACTTTCGGACGAGGTTCCCTTGGTGGAGGGGCAGAAGGAGTAGAAGTAGACGTAGGTGGAGCTACGTTGACTGCCAGAGATTCCTTGCTCTTCAAGTTGATGTTCAGAGTCTCTTTATTCTTGCGGTTGTTCTGGCGATTACTGCTACTCGATGTCTGATGTTCCTCCCGGTCGGGGTTAGACATGTGTACCCCAAGCTGCTTAAACTTGTCAGCGCTAACTTCAGCTGCCTTAGCGTTGACAATGAAGGATGACCAGTCTTGGAATTGAGTTGATCCCGTCCACATGCTGATGATAGGCAAAAGTTTTGCCTTGCAGGTGTCTATGGTAACAGCGACCGGAGTCCCGGGAGACATATTCAAAGCTTCTCGGTGGAACCTTTCAATGAAACTCTCAACAGTTTCATTATGTCTTTGTTTGATTTTATTAAGGGCTGACATGGTCATGTCGTTGATCCCTTCATAGAATCGTTCTAAGAATATTTGTTTTAGACCCGAAAAGAAAGTGATACAGCCATCGGGCAGGCTTCTGTACCAATCGTATGCCACACCGGCTAAACAGCCGACGAATACCCTGGTAAGAAGAGCGTCATTTGGCTGGAGTTGAACAGTCATCACCTCAAAGTGGTTAATAAACTGACTAGGAGAAGTACTGCCGTCAAACAACAAAATAGTTAGGATTTTGTATTTTGGAGGGAATGGGACTTCCTTCCATTCAACTGGATATGGTTGTTTGATCCCTAGTCTCTGTAAGTTGTCTTTCTCTTTGAAGGCCTCAAATTGAGTGCGTAAGAGTTTGACAGCTTCATTAGCGTCTTCTGATGATGAAGAAGGAGCAGGCGGAGTCAGAGTGTTAGGAGGAGGAACAGCGTAGTAAGCACCACGCCAAGCACCTGATTGACTGGGTGTAGGTTGAACTTGTACAAGGGGTACTTGAGGAGATACTACCCCCAGTCCTGCATTGACAGGGACCGACGATGCTATGATCTCAGGACTTGTAGCAGGTATGATCGGTGGTACTGTATGTTGTGCCACAATGATAGAATGCATACTGGCGACCATTTCAGCCATGGTCTTCAGCTTGTCTTCTAGTGCAGCTATTCGCTGTTCTTGATTTGTCGAAGTTGAAGCATCCGAATCTTCAGTGACAACATAAGCTGTCACTTCTCTTGGTACAGTGGAGGACACTGTCCGTTCAGAACTTTTGTTGTTTGCATCATAATCAGAGAAAGAATTATCTCCCGAATGAGAAGTAGGAAGATGAAAAGAAGGATCTTGAAGAAGATTCCTTTGACCGATTGTATCTCGGCT
This sequence comes from Iris pallida, assembly GCA_029216955.1. NCBI lineage: Eukaryota > Viridiplantae > Streptophyta > Magnoliopsida > Asparagales > Iridaceae > Iris > Iris pallida. The sequence goes on from JANAVB010009196.1 coordinate 8,025,041, forward strand.
TCGGGATCGGGTATGTCGAAATACTCCTTCAGAAGATTCTTGGAGTAAATCTAAATACCGCTGGTTGGGTCGGTGAGGCTTGCCGTACTTGGAGCACTTTCTACCCCAAGTATCTCGGGAGGCCATGTTAAAAGAAGCGTACAACACTTCGTCTTGTTCTTCTGACATAGGTTCAGAGTTTGCAAAAGTCAGACGATCGAAAATAGATCGTTTTGTTATCTCGCAACAACACTAGATGATAACCTTGTGATTACAATGATGATCACGTGATTGTACTGTAGGTGTTGATATATTGTCCCGCTTTTGTCTGAGGTGCTCTCGGAGATCAGGAACAACGACAGGACGAGAAGAAGTTTGAGGGATATGTTTCTTGACAATATTTGGAACATGGTTCCGGTTCTTCAGATGTTTTGTCCCTTGATTGTACAAGGAAGTGCTCACTTCATTGGCATAGGTGTCGGGATTTTTGATTCTGGAAGTTCGCTTTTGATGCAGGTTCATCTTTGGCATTGGCTGTTTGCATTTTGTCGAAGTTGGCCTATTGAGATAGGTTCTTAAATCAGCAAATTCACCTCCAAGGGTTTCTGTTTGAGACACCAGCAATTTTTTCTGTTTCGATCGGGATATCTTGAGAGTTGGGAGATCTTAGAATTCTGCTACCGGGGTGGGCAGAATACCTCTTTGATCAGTACAAGTTCTTTTGACATGGAGGGAAGAAGAACTCTTGTTTGAAAGAATTCTTGTAATGACTGGTGCCGAGGCACGTTCAGATTGATCTTCTACGGTAAAAATCGAAGAAGACTGAGAAAAGACCAAAGGGCCCTTTCCTTTGTTTTGTGAAGAAGGGTTAGCTAAAGAACGTTTTCCTCTGTTGTCTTCCAAGTCGTGGAACGAGAAAGTTTGAGAAAAGACCAACGAGCCTTTTCCTTTGTTCTGAGGAGGAGGAGAAGGAATAGCCAATAGACTACCCCAGTGGATTGTGCTGGAGCAGCAGAGTGCTTGGGAAGAGAAGCTATGTCTTTCCCCTTGCTATGAGAGGAAGAGAGATTAGCCAAAGGGCTGTCTCTCTTAGATTGTGCAGGCACAGTTTGCGCATGGAGCGCTTTGACAGTAGGCACACTGGCTGATTGCGTAGTAGGAGTTTTGGCAAATAGCCTTTTAGCCACTGACACAGCAGATTGCGCAGCAGGAGTTCTGGCCACAGAGTGTTTAGGTTGTACTCTGGTTGCTAGAGTGGTGGATTGCGCAGGAATTGTTGCTACTAACTGCGCCAGAGGCTGAGGAGTCTTGCACTTTGACAGGACAGCATAGGAAGTAGTTTGTGCACTGGCAACAGCAGACTGCGCATGAGTAGTAGAGGCAGATTGTGCAGCAGTTGAGACAACAGACTGTGCAACAGTCTTAGCTGCAGAGACCTTAGACTGCACAGCAGTCTTGGTGGCAGAATCAACAGACTGCACAACAGTCTTGGGGACAGAATGAGCAGACTGCACAGCAGTCTTGGAGACCCACACTGGGCGCACTTTGCTCATGGCAGAAGTTGTTACAGTGCGAGGGGTGGCCCTGGAGTTGATCATGGCTTCGTAGGCTGTCTGGTTGACCTTCACAACCAGCGTCTTCTGCGTCTTCCCGATAGACACAACGTCACATTGAGTTGTCACTTCCTCGTCGGAGAAGAAAGTCGTCCCCAGCAGTGTCACCATTTTGTTTGCAAAAACAAAAGTATGATCTTTATTTCACAAACTCCGTAAGAAGATTACAAAAATTCTGGAAAAGTACAACTGTAGGAATCCGATCTGAATGACGATCGCTTTATCCCTTGGACGATGTGAACTTTGAAGACGATAGCCTCTGAAGTTGAAGGCGATAGCCTCTGAAGAATGCAGCAGCACTTGGGTAAGAACTCCTGAACTCTCTAATTTTTTTGATCTTTTTGTGTGTGAGCCCCCTAGGAAGGACTTGAAACTCTATTTATAGAGTTCTGGAAATAACTAATTTTTAGTTATTCTGAATTCCGTATAATGGATTGCGCAGGCACTGGATTGTGCAGCATCAGACTGCACTGGCAGTTGTTTGATCGTGGGCCAACTGTATTGGACACATGTTATCATTTGATTGAAATGCGCATGATAGTATACAGACGGTTGCCACGTAGTGATCAATTGATGGTATGAAGGCCACGTGTACATTTGTCAGTTGTCTTGATGAAGTGCGCCACATGAATTACGCTGACTTCAGATTGTGCTAGGATGGACCGCGCTGCAGAAAGTCTGGCAGATTGTGCTGCATGTACAGCTGTCCTCGAGCGCTGTGTTGCACGATAAACGAACAGTTTCCTCGTTCTCCGTGCTTTCAGTTGTCAGAAAATCTGATTCTCTGTCAGATAATGATGACAAGGCCACGTCAGCTTGCGCACTTGGATGAGTGCGTAGTTCAGCCTGCGCAATCGAGATGGTGCACAATCTGTCTCTTGCGCAGTTCATTTGAAGGACGCACATTTTGATTTTCATTGTTTTGTTGATGGGTGCTACTTGATTTTTAGGACCTACAGACCTAGAACAGTGTTCTACCATCGACACTGCGGCGTAGGCTGGACGTACCTACTTATCGTGCCTCTACACTGGATGCGGGTCGTGACACTTGGCTACAGATGCAAAGGTAGCTACAAATCTATTATATGAAGAATTTATTTTTGATTAGTTATCTGATACCTTCAGTGATCTACTAAAAGATCAAAAGAAGATGATGGACATGTATACATGTGCCAAGAAAGAACTGAAAGCTATATACTCTAAGTTTAATAAACAATCTCAAATACTAGAAGATAATAGAGATAAAACTTATTCTAGTAAAACGGATGAGATTTCATGTTTAAAATTGAGATTACATGAAAACTCTTGAAGAGCTTGAGAAAGCAACTTAAGAAAATGTAAAACTCAAGGATCTCTATGAATTAGAAAAGAAGAAGTATAATATTGCAGCTCAGAGAATAGATGCACTCACGGCCAAGTATGATGGAGCTTGTGATATCACTAAAAAGTTAGAGATTAAACTGGAAAAAACAAGTTGTCAAACCTGTGACTCAAGTGAATACAAATCACACAGCTAAACACAAACACAATACATCCAACACTACTAGAACTTCTAGAAGTCATGCATTCATGTATAAGTTTCCTTATAAGGAATCACACTCTTTTTTAAAAACTCACATATATGATCTTCGAACTTCACTTAGCACAAACATATCTGCTATATGTCACTATTATGGTGTAAGAGGACGTGTCTCGGATCAATATAAAATTAGGAAGTTAGTAGACATGCATATATATATATATATATATATATATATATATATTTGGGTTCCTAAAGCTAACACATCTGAACCCTCAAGAAAGTAGGTACCAATAAGTGGGTACCAAAGGTTACATCTTCAACTTGTGTTGTAGGTGGACCTACCCCCTCTTACTAGAAGCAAAATGGATTCTCGATAGTGGTTGCTCCAGACATATGACGGGTGATAATACTTTGTTTGCAACTCTATCGATGAAGAAAGAAGGCTACGTCTCCTTTGAAAACAACTTAAACGGACATATAATTGGTAGTGGCGACATAGGTACTTCTCATGCTCCTATTATCAAGGATGTTTGCTTAATAACAAAATTAAAACATAACCTTCTAAGTATAAGTCAATTGACTGATCATGGTTATGAAATTAATTTTGTTAAAGATAAATACTTTATTTATGATAAAACTTCTAGAATAATCTCTTTTGAAGGATTAAGAAAGGACAATATATATATGTTTTATATCTATCAGAGAATACTAACAGTACAGAAAAGTATCTATACACATCACAAGACGAAAACTGGATATGGCATATGCGACTTGGACATGCGAACATGGACACTATTGCAAGATTATCTACACAAAAATTGGTAAGAGGCTTACCTGATATTACTTTCAAGAAAGATATAGTCTATGCCGAGTGTGAAAAGAATAAGGCATCCAGATCATCTTTTAAATCAATAAACACTGTAAGTACCTCTAGACCTCTTCAATTGTTACATATGGACTTATTTGGACCAAGTATAGTCGCCAATCTTGGAGGTAAGTTATATACTTTTGTAATAGTTGATGACTATTCAAGATATACTTGGTTTTATTTTCTTGCAAATAAAAATAAGGCCTTTTCTGAGTGTTTCTTTTTGTAAAAAGGTTCAAAATGAGAAATGATTCATGATTACTTGTATTCGAAGTGATCATGGTGGAGAATTTGATAATCATGATTTTAAACTTTTTGTGATTCAAATGGCTTATTTTATGAATTCTCTTGTCCTAGAACTCCTCAACAGAATGTCATTGTGGAGAGGAAGAAAAAAGACTCTTGGCGATATGGCCAGAGTTGCTTAAACAACACAATCTTCCAAAGTATTTTTGGGCAGAAGCTGTTTATACAGCATGCAATGTATTAAAAATAGTTCATATTAGACCAATTTCGAAAAAGACTACCTATGAATTATGGTTTAATAGAATGCCTAATATCAGCTACTTCAAAGTGTTTGGATGCAGATGCTTTATTTTAAACACTAAAAACAGTTTAGGCAAATTCGATGAGAAAGCTGATGAAGGAATATTTCTCGGATATGTCGCAAAGAGCAAATGATTCAGAGTATTCAACAAAAGATCACTAGTAGTTAAAGAATCAATAAACGTTACTTTCGACGAGCTGAACATTCAACGTGCCAACGACAGTGATAATGAAGATGATAGAATCCCCTCAAGCAAAACACCCGAAGATACACACACCACATACTTGGAAAGTCTACCAAAGAGATTATGGTTTTCCCCAAACCATCCAGAAGAACTGGTAATAGGTGATGTATATAAAGGTGTAAGTACTCATTCTACTACTAGAGATATCATTGCTAATGTAGGTTTTATTTCTAAGATAGAACCCAAAAATATTGGAGAAGTTTTTGATGATGAATTTTAGATTTCTGTAATGCAAAAGGAACTTAAGCAATTTGAATAGAATCAAGTTTGGGAACTTATTCTCAGACCTAGTGATCACCCGGTCATTGGTACTAAATGGATTATTCGATATAATTAGATGAGAATGCACACGCAACAAAGCACGTCTAGTAGCTCAAGGCTATAATCAAGGAGAAAGTATTGACTATGATAAGACATATGCTACAGTTGCTAGACTAGAATCCATTCGAATGTTATATGCTTTTGCTAGTTTTCATGGTTTTAAACTCTTTCAAAAGGATGTCAAAAGTTCTTATCTAAACGGTTTTATAAAACAAGAAGTTTTTGGTAAATAACCTCCTAGCTTTGAAGATTTTAAAAGACCATATCACGTATTCCAGCTTTATAAGGCTCTATACGGACTCAAACAAGCACCTCGTGCATGGTATAAGCGCCTTAGTTTCTTCTTACTTGAACACGATTTTTTAAAATGAAAGGTTGATTCTACTCTTTTTATAAAATCTATTGATAAGAATATTTTATTTGTGCAGATCTATGTAGATGATATTATATTTGGATCAACAAATGAGATATTTTGTAACAAGTTTGTTGAGTGTATGCAGAGTACATTTGAAATGAGCATGATAAGAGAATTGATCTTCTTCCTTGGACTACAAATCAAACAAAATTTATAAGGAATTTTCATCAGTCAATCCAAATATACAAAAGACTTGTTGAAGAAGTTTGATATGGACATCAAACCAATCGAAACTCCTATGGAAACGTCTATAAAACTTAATATAGATGAAAGTGGTAAACCAACTGAAGTGCGTAGGTGTAACGCCCCAGTCCCAGAATACGTAGGACTAGGATATGTATACATGCCAGCTATGCATCGATAGGACTCCAGTCCAGATCGAATACGTATAAGCTGTCTGGTTGTTCTAGAATCAACTATCTCTCAATCCACATAATAATAATAAAAACAAGGAATCAAGTGCACTAAGGTTGATCAGACCATAGCATACTGATTCTAGAGTAGATAAATGTATTAGAGTGGATCCCCAATAATACATTCCTCATAAACAAGCTAAAAGAAAATGAAGTTTGCAAAAGACTAGGCTATAACAACAGCGGGAATCAAATATAGGACAAAATCTAAATACGAAAAAAAAAGATAAAAATATCAACTAAATATACCTGCAGACTTGGTGTAGCAACCATCCTCCATCAATGTACCATACCTTCATCTAATAGCTGGAGAGATCACCAGGTCCACAGGAGTCTAGCAAGACACATAATATACTTGCCTACTGTATAGTAAATAACATGCCAGGAAAGACTGAAATAACAAGTGCAAGAAAGAGTAACACATAGGAGAACTCCATAGATGGTGATATATCATGAGAATATAATGTTAATCATGGCTATAGGTGCATGTAATAAAACTGCAGCCTGGTGACGCATTAACAGTCCTATAACAGGTTCTCTACCGTAGCCCAGAGAGGCACTAACAAGAGAGGTATAGCCACATCTAATAAAACACTTTCGCCTAAGGTACTAAGAAGTCAAGTCTATCTAGTCAGGTCCAACTCAAGTACTGGTCAAACAGGTCAGGGGAATATGGTACAGGCACAACAATACCATCACTAGACATGAACAAGATAAGAAAGATAGAAAAAGTAATATGGAAAAAGAGTAACAGTCGACGTGCACGCAAAACTAGAAAGTAACCATGACAAGAAGCAAGAGAAATATGTAACCAAGTAAGAAAGAATGGAAATATAGAAAAGCATGTAAATACTATAAAGTTTGGCAATGTGTACTTGCCTGGTGGTAGCACGTAGAACCGACAATATCTAATCAATCAATGAGCCACCAAAAGTTCAACTCCTACAAACGACTCCAGATGCTGAAACAGACATCACCAACGTGTTTGTTATAACAGAAATGTCTAAATTTGCCAGCCCAAAAGTCTAATTGTGGACACATGGGCAAAACGGTAATTTTGGGTCAAAATGATAACCGTCGTTGGACTCACTTTGCACCGAAAAGCATGCCAACAGTTACGGTCTCTAAAGTCATCAAACTATATACCTACGAGTCTAGTTTGATGATACGAACTAACCGTATATCCAAAGTTGGATTCCGGTGGGCTGTGCAGAAAATCGCCCGTTGGATCGGGTCGCGGGCCCACCAAAATAGCATTCCGATCGACATTCTCAGAATCGGACCAAACATGGTATACATGACCAAAAAATGATACAGTTCTGTTGGCACAAGTTTTGTCTCGAGATGATGAACGTGCACGAAGTTATAGACTGGTTTGCGAAGAGGCCGATACGGGGTATCTCGATCGATACGTCTCGATTTCGTCGCGTACACACAATGAAATCGAGTTCCATCGAATCCCACACGTTCGCAACATCCGTACGCGTCTTTCGATGCTCATGGGTTGTAATATTCCTATTTTGAAATACGTATATGACCGTATTATTGTATTTCAAGGATTTTAAAATTTGGGTATTGTTAAAATTTTGTTTGAAATTATTGGAGGTGAATTTTATTGTATTATTATTATGATTTGTTGTTCCTAATTTACCCCTCCCAAAATATCTAAACCCAAACCCCTACCTAACACCCCCCCTCTCTCTCTCTCTCTCTCCACTCATTCACTCACCCTCTCACCTCTCTTTCCCGAAATCTCTTTCTCTCACCTTCCTCTCTCTATATGCTGGAGAAACCCCTCCTCCAAAATTCCTCTCTCAGCCCTCTCACTCTCTCCCCGAGCTCCCTCTCTCTCCTCTCCTGCTCTTCCCTGCCCCCTCCATGGCCACCACCTCGTCTTCCCTCTCCCGATCGCCTCCCTGGCCGCGCCCCTCCGCTGTCACCGCCATCAGCCACCGTCGCCTTCACCACCACTTCCATCACCCACCTCTACCACCATCATCATCGTCGTCGCCATCTCCTCCACCGCCACTGCCGGCTCCACCATCTCCCCCTCATCCTTCTCCACTCCAGCCCGATCTTCGACGACCAGCCCCTGTAGCTGCCATCCACAGCCACCGGCGCCACCATCGTCTCCTTCTCCTCCTCCCTCTCCTCCGCCACAGCCACTGCTGTCGTCTTTCGTCCCCGCCGGCGGCCGACCGATCTCGACCCGACTTGGCCGAGCTTCCCCCGGTGAGCCGAGCTTCACCCCAGCTCCTCCTTTCCCTCTTTCCTTCTGTCCGACGAGCCACCGTGCTCGGGGGCAGCGCCAGCCTCGAGCGGCGGGACGCCCTTGGGCCCCGTGCTGCTCGAGCAGCGAGCCCCCTCGGCATGTGTGCCCTCGTTCTCCGTGCACTTTGGGGTACGTGTGCCTCGGTGTACGTGATCAGTTTCGATTTACGTGCACCTCGGTGTACGTGCCACTTTGACTTGGGTTGCCTTGGTATGTGTGCTGTCTTAGGACACGAGCCTCTTGGGACACGTGCACCTCGTTATGTGTGCCCTCTTGGTTTCTGTGCACCTAGATCTACGTGTTGCCTAGGGCAGCGGGATGCCTCGAGCCCTGCGCTGCCTCGGGCACCGTGCCATTTTGATTTAAGCGTTGTCTCGGTTTTCGTGCCCCGGCCTTTGTGCCCACTTCGAAAGCGTGCACACCTCGATTTGCATGCCGTATTGGACTCTGTACCGCATCGATTTGCGTGCACACCTCGATTCATGCGCCGTATCGATTTACGTGCTCCTTGGACTCTGGGTCGTCTCGATTTACGTGCTCGTCTCGATTTGCGTGTCGTATGATTCGTGGACTATTTTGATATTCGTGATTTTCTCGATCTATATGTACGTCTCGATTTACGTGCACGTGTTTTCCGTTCATCTCGATATTCGTGTTATCTCGATATTCGTGTCATTTCGATTCTTGTGCGCGTCTCGATATACGTATACATCTCGGTTTACGTGTCCTTATCGATCCGCATACCTCGGTTTCCGTACGAGATCCCTGTACTGCTTGCGGGACCCACACGGTATAGCCTCCTGCCATCCCCGATGATTTCTCCTATTATTTTATTGTTTGGTGCTAATGATTATTTATTGTGTGTTCTGAAGATCTCGATTGGCGTGCTAGCTTGGATCGCGACTGTCGAAGACTTGCTTGCCTAGCCGAGCCCTCTAGGCAAGTATCCCTTGCTCATCAATGGCTCTTGCCCTCTCTCCTGGATTTTATTTCATTTAATTAATTTGTACTTGTAAATTTTATAACCATGATTAGTGTAGCCGAGTAGTAGAACTGCCATGATGATAACTTAGGATAGCTTGGTTCGATACCGGGGTAGACCGTATCGGGCAACTCGGATGGGTCATCCACACCTCCGAGGACACGAGCACGACTCACATGTATGGATTGTCCTTGTATGCCCCGTGTTCGACTCGCAGTCGGGTAACGGCTCTGGCTAACTTTACTTGTGGCGGTGATTGTGCTTGGGTTAGGGATTTATGGGCATGTATTGTGGTGCGCCCTGTAAGGCAGTTATTTTATTATTATGTATGTTGGCTTGGCACCCAGTACGCATCATAGTGCTGCTAGAGGCCGATACATTAGTGGTAACGGGTTCGATTGATTTCCAGTACGCATTGTAGTGCTGCTGGAGGCCGAGACTTAGTATTCTCGGCTATCGACTTGTTCCCAGTACGCATCATAGTGCTGCTGGTAGCTGAGACCTCGTGTTCTCAGTCTGCGATTCTGTGATTGCGCGGTGGGTTGCGCCGAGTGGATTTTAGCCCCAACTCGCTGGAAGCTCCTGTCCAGAATACAGAGGAGACTCTGCCGGATTCTTCCAAAATTCTCGATCGGGAATTTGGTTCGAAGGACTGGGCAGAACCATTCCTTTGGTTTGCTGGACTGGGCTCGTGCCTGTTCACCTTGGTATAGTATACCTGATCCCATTGCTTGCTAGGTAGACTCCAGAGTAGATCAGTCGTCTAGCTCCTGATCTGTCTTGTCCGTCGGATAGCGTAAAGAGAGCGGTTCCACTCGGGAGATGGTCTGCAACCATGGTCCTTGTTTGGTTTAAGGGTTGTGGATTTGCTCCAGAGCGGTCCATGTAATCCTTGCCACTTTCGGCGATATTTATTACCGGACTCTTGTCCCCTGACCTTTCATCCTAGGGGTTGTCCTAGTCTAGTCAGATAGAGCTGATAGTTGTCCTATGTATTGGGAGTTGTGACTTGTGGATATGACTGAGGATTGAGTATTATGGAGGGTACGATCTCGGGATATTGACTTGGTAGATCTATGTGGATTCTTGGATTTTGGTGATTTCGAATATTTCGTAGAACGAGGAGAATATCGAGGGTATTATTATATGATTTTTATTAGACTTCCCAAATGCCCAAAACCTGGTACCTTTATGTATTCCGGTAGTTGGGGAACCTGGTTTGATTGCTATGTCTTGGTAGTTGAGGGGCTCATTTTCTAGTGGCTGGTGATCATTGACTTAGAGGATTCTTGTGAGCCAGAGGGCCTAGCGTTGCTTATAGTGATTAGCTTGGTATTTGGTTATTGACCTTCCTGACATGATATTGATTTCCATCGTAGATAGGAGACTCCTGATAGTTTGATAAGGTGGATGGATCGACTTGATGAATTGAGCTGTAGGTTCCCATATGTACTTGACAGACTATTATAGTGGGGATTTTGATCTTGTATCCGACTTGTTATCCATGTCACGATTTGGGCATGTGACTTCTCGTGACTGATAGGTTTGACCTTGTTCCTGGTATTAAACGATGACCTGGACCTGTCTTGATTCTTGATTAGTGGCCCGTAGAGGTGCACTCCTGACTAGCACTCTGGACTTGACAGTAAACCTGGCATGTATACTCTTGATTCTTGATAGTTGCCCGTGGTGGCGCACTCCTGACTAGTACTCTCGATATGGCATGTTTACTCTTGATTGCTGTTGCGACAGCCAGTCCTGACTTGCTCAGCATGACCCCGTCTTGACACCGTGGTTGATTTCTCTTGATTGTGCTTGTATAAGCCACCAGTCCAGTCTTGTCTTGCATCATGTCTAGGACATGGATCCCTGAGTACCACGGTCAGGGATCCATAATGAAACTGACTAGGCTAATAACTAGATTAATCATGTAGTTCATGGGGACTTCCCAGTGACCTGTTGCTTGTCTGACCCCGGCCCTATGTATATATATATGTACTAGGGATTTGTTGCTATCCGTCGAGATGAGCGCATTCCCAGCCCTTCGTCGAGTGTGGCACTTCTTTAGGGCACATATATCTTACTACAGTGTGACTGCTATATCTATCTTTTTCTTTTGCTGGGGCCATTCGGGTAGTAGCAAGCAGGAGCTGGACTTTGAAGTCTCATTGCATCTTGTTAGTAATTAGGCCTGTGATAACCCTAGTTAGCTAATAATAACAAGCCGTAGGTATTGTGTGGCCGCTTGTCCTTTTGTGTTGTTTGGCTTGTTGCCTGCTAGCCAGCTGATATTGGTTTCCAGCTGGCAGTGCAGGTGTTAGTGGATGCTAGGAAGATTGTGATTATGTTAGCTTCACTATACTTGTGGATTGTTATCGTGCGTTGGTACCGCATGATCCCTTACCTTTATTTACTGTTTTTAGATGTTATCCTTGTCATATTTTATCCTGCTGGTTTTCTTCGCCCGTCCTTGAGCCTTCCTTTCTGGTACTTGCTGCGGTTGGCCTGACCAACCCTGGATTGTTCCCAGATTGTCTGAGACCGACCCGGTAGATCTTCCAGACATTGACTTGGAGGGTGTGCTTCAGTTCCAGACCATGCTAAGAACTGTGAGAAGGTATACTTGTCTACATTATTATCCTGTACTGTAGATTTCAGATTTTTATATGAGTATTTCTTGTTTTTCATGTGATTATCTCTCTTTATATTGTTTTATTGTGATTTACCAGTGGATATGAGATCGGATTTAGGCCATAGATTGATTGCATGCTAGGATACCCAACCAGACTGGACAGCCGTCATCACCGTATAGCGTATTCGTAACTTATATGGTGTAGCTGGCCGTGTACGTCCCCGTATTCCAGAACTGGGGCGTGACATGGGTTGCGACCAAGTCGTCCGGTTTGTCGGGATGGACCCCGTATCGATAAATTTCTATTTTTAAAAAAAACTATTTTCCTAGTTTTTTCTCGATTTTGTAAATCGATTTTCTCTATGCACAGTGGATAAAATCAAAAATTATGAAAAGGTTTTTGGATACATATAGGTTTTCTATGAAGTTGTTCAATTAGTTTTGCAAAATTATTGATGGATCGATAAGAAGTCGCCTTCCAATCTACTGTGATAGGCCTTATTCTGTTGATGAACATAACTTTTTTTCCATCGACTTTAGGTCAATTTTTCTGGACAACTGTAACAATTTACAACCAATCTAATTACTGGGACTTCGAGGTGGTTATGTTAGCTCATCGTAGGAATTTATAGATAGAAATTTTATTGAACAACTAAAAAGAAAACTCACGGTGAAAAAGCCCCCTTGTTGCTTCCCATACTGTTACTGTTGCTGCTGCTTTTGCTGCGGTCGGGCGAACTCCGGCCGGCGACGTGCGGTGGCACGCAGCCATGTGCAGGGTCGCAAGCATGCCAGGGGTGTCTGTATGGCATTGTCGAGGAAGATTGATGGGTTTTCGAGAAGTTTTTGAAATATATATATGGTTTTGAGTTTTTAATCCAATTTCGTAGAGAATCAGAGTTGGATTTGGACTGGGGTTTAGTGAAGATTTATGGAGAATCTAATTAAGATCATGCTAGAAAGATTTAATAGTATTTGATTCATGATTTGAATGATTTTCAAATCATTCAAATATCTATTTTTCTTTCGTTCTTCACAGCCGTTGTAGGGGGGGTTCGGGAAAGAATGGTTATATTATCTCGCGAGATATTCATTATCTCGCGAGATAATGATTGGTTTTTTTCTATACTCTTTTATCCCTATCTATATATGACCCTACATCTATCCATGTATAAATTAAATCTATAAATAATTCAAATATATATTATGTATACATACTTTAAAATATTATTATTATTATCACTTCTCGTATTTATAATCATTTAATTATTTTAAATAATTAAATATAAATTTCTAAATATCCCAATATGTAAAACAAAAATCTAAAAATATCTAGAACGATTTTAAAGAAAAATATTTATATAGAAAATATCTAGTACATTCTTTCACCTCTTAGGTAAAATATTCGCATACTACTACATATGTATATTTTCGCACATAAATGCATGTGTATATATATGTGTGTGTTTGTATATATTTATCTATTTATAAATAGATAAACCAAATACATTTTTTTTAGAAAAAAATAGACAATACATACATCAATAACACAGTCTATATTAACGTAATATATATCCATATGAACATATTTGGTCGCACTACATGTCTACGTGGGTTTAGGTCAAGTTCGGCTAGTTTGGTATGATCGGTCTCCTAAAAAGTCAAAAGTCTTTATAATTAATACTAATTAACCATTTATAAGGTTCAAGTTCACAACTTGGACTGGTTTTCCTAGTTAGGACACTGCTATGGCTGGGACTTCCTTAACATGACTAATACACTAGTCAAAGCACAAGTCTACACTATCCGTGCCATAATTTCTAGTCGGTATACATCTCCAACTTATCCATGACTAAGGTCATATTTATATAGTATTAAACTATTATAAATATACTCACATATATATATATATATATATATATATATATATATATATATATATATATATATATATATATATATATATATATATATTAGTATACGGCAAGGCCAACTCAGGAATATACGAGCATCTTGTCGACAAGATCCGCAAACTCATTGCGGGTTGGCACAATGCAACCTTATCCCAAGGGGGAAAACGATCCTCATCAAACACGTTCTATCATCCATCCCGATGTACACCCTGCTCGTTTGCGTCCCCCCAAGAAGGTGCTCTACTCTCTCGAATCCCTTTTCGCCAAGTTCTTTTGGGGACATAACGACGGCAAGGACAATCATCACTGGGCCGGCTGGGAGTAGATGGCCAAACCCACTGATGAAGGTGGTCTGGGCTTCAGCAGGCTAGTCCACATCGTGCACGCCTGCTCCATTAAGTTGTGGTGGAAGTTACGCATGGAGACCTCGTTATGGACGAAGTTTATGAGAGCTAGATATTCCAGATTCTCCCATCTGTCGGAGGAGAGCTCCAATAACAGATCCTCGGCTTCGTGGCGGCGCATTATTCAGGGTCGCATCATTGCAGAACCTCTCATCCGTCTTCAGTTGGGCGACGGTAGCTCTCCGGCATGCCTGGAGCGATGGCTCGGAGAAGACATCATACATCCCAACATTCTTACTCCTCCGAAGTGTACAATCAGGGATCTATTGAAGGGCAGTGCCGGATGGAACTGGAGGAAGGTCAGAGATTGGCTAGGACAACCAGCGGAAACCTGTCTTCTCGCTGCCAATCTGTGAATTACCGAAGCGAACGACACTTGGAGATGGTCCCCCAACCTAATGGGATATTCACTTTGGCATCCGCCAGGCGAGTGGCCATAGGCAGCGGGGTACAGAATCCTGTCTTCGCTAATTATTGGCAGGCTTGCATCCCCATCAAATGGTCTATCCTCATCTGGCGTGCTCTTCGTTAGAAGATTCCGACGGATGACATCATCAGATCCATGGGATTCAGCCTTGCTTCGAGATGCCACTGCTGCGAGGAGCACTCGACGAAATCTGCTGAGCACGTCCTTCTCTCGGGAGAGTTAGCCACCGGTCTTTGGTCCAAGCTCCACAACAGACTTAGTATGGTACAGCCAACTGGGGGCTTCTATGATCTTCTGACCTTTTGGAGCCGTTCCCATGGTCATCAGATCGTAGCAGCCGCCAGTATTTGGGTTCTTTGGAAAAACAGGAACAAATTCAGATATGAAGACATACAAATCCCCCTTCCTCAGTTGTCCAATGAGGTCATCAGACAATGCTTCAAAGTTAGGAGACGATGCCCCCATGTCTCCCACTCTTTCTGGGAGGCTCTGGCTTAGGCCGCCCTTCCCTCTTTTTGTGCGCGTGTCTCACGCTTTTCGTTTTTTGTACTCTTGTCGTGCTAGCGCGCTTACTTGTATAGGCTTCGGCATTTTACGCCTATTACTTCAATAAAGTTCGGGTTATATATATATATATATATAAATTAAAATATATATATATATATATATATATATATATATATATATATATATATATATAAATTAAAATATATATATAAATTAAAATATATATATATATATATATATATATATATATATATATATATATATATATATATATATATATATATATATATATATATTTAAAACCACCCATTTTATTCAAGAAGGCTAAAAGGCCAAACCTTTACAAGTATGCCATAAGGCGCAAAATGCCAAAGCCTATACACGTATACTGTCAAAAGAAGAGAAAATGAGAGTCATCCCGGCTAATTCGGGGATAGAAGAGAGTTCCAGAATACCGTCTGGTCGTGTTTACAGATGGATCTCCTTTTGTAGCACTGACGAATGGTCTCCCATATAAGTTGGTCTGCATTGTACTGGCGACCTTCATATCTCGCCTTGTTCTGATTCTTCCACAGCACCCACGTGACGGCCGCAGCGACGATCTGGTGGCCATGGGATGCTGAGGCCCATATGGCCATGGTGTGTGTAATGTTGTCGCCCCCGTGAAGAATTCTACAACGCTGGGAGAGGGCTCTCCAAAACTTGATCAATTATTCCCCTTGGTATAGGATATGGTTAACCGTTTCCAATTGTCGATAGGAGCAGCATGTGCAAGCAGAAGCAAGGCTGAAACCGATGGTGTTTAGAGTGTCATCGGTGGTAAGGATGTTGCGAAGGGCTTTCCAGATGAGGAAGGACCACTTCTTGGGGATGCAGGTCTGCCAGAAGGATGCACTAGTAGGCAATGTAGCCGCGTTACCTAGGATCACACTTCTGGCCGACTTAACCGAGAATGCTCCGTTAACATCGGGCGACCACTCGAGCTTATCTACGTTCGGTCCGATCTGAACTCCAGTACATCAGATATAATTAATCGCCTCGGAACCAGCCCAAACCCAGATTTTGTTCCAATTCCAGGTGTTAGAAGGAGGATCCCACAGGTCCTTGATAGTGCTATTCCTGGGAGCAATAAAATTATTGGAGAGCAGGATATCGCCTGCCCATCACTCCAGAAATGGCGAGGCTTTACCGTCGCCCACTTTAAGGCGGATCGCTGGTTCGACGAGTGATCGCCCGATGAGAATGCGTCGCCAGGCCGTGGATGATCTGCTGTTCGCGATGGCCATAGACGGGTGGATATGTTTGAAGTATCTAGCCTTCATGAATCTGGACCATAAATTATGACCCGTCCGGAGCTTCCACCATAATTTTATCGAAAAGGCATTAACGATGTGGGACAGTTTTGTGAAGCCCAGGCCTCCCTCTTCGGTGGTGAGAGCCATGGTATTCCAGGTTGCCCAGTAGTGCTTGTCGTGGCCGCCACTGTGTCCCCAGAGTAAGTTGCAGAAGATGCTCTCGATGTAGGATAGAACTTTCTTGGGAGGGGAACAGGCAGCCAGGATGTAGATGGGATAGAAGTAAGGACGTAATTGATAAGGATAATCTTGCCTCCGGGGGAAAGCGTGGCGCTGTGCCAGCCCTCGAGTTTCTTTCTGATACGGGTGATCAATTTTTCGAAGATCCCGACGTTAGATCTGCCGTACACGAGGGGACACCCAAGGTAGTAGAATGGAGGGTACTAGACGGAGAATGAGTGGCGGTCGAGATGCTAGCCGCTTGTTCTCTTTTGATATTGTGGTGGGTGTAGATAACGCTTTTATCCGAGTTGATCTTCTGCCCAGAGCACCTTTCGTACCTCTAGAGAGTATTGTGGATGACGTCCACCGATCCGGTGTCCCCGACAGAGAATATAAGTATATCGTCGATGAAGGCCAGGTGGGTGATGATCGGGCAGCCGCTGGCTGTGTAGTAGTGCTGGAAGTTTGGGGAATGCGCCATCTTATTAAGGTTTCTGCTCAGAGCGTCCTCCGTAATGATATAGATGGTGGAGGATAGAGGATCTTCTTGCCTAACACCACGACTAGATTTGAAGAAGCCATCCGCGTGGCCATTAATAACCGTGGAGAACCACGAGTTGCTGATCGATCTCCATACGATGTTGATCCAAGTTTCTGAAAATTTGAAGGCTCTGAAGACCCAGATCATGAATTGCCAATCCAGTCGGTCGTAGGCTTTTTTCATGTATAATTTGATGGCAATGTTGCCCCCTCTTGCTGGAAACTTCATGCAGGTGACTAACTCTTGGGCCAATATGATGTTATCTTGGATATTTCTCCCCCTAACAAAGATACTCTGCTCCTCTGAGATGATCTTGGGGAGGAGGCCTGCCATGCGGGATGCGATGATCTTGGAGATGATCTTGTTGGTGAAGGTGCAGAGACTGATTGGGCAAAAATTATGAAAAGTCTCAGGGTTATCTTTCTTCGGGATAAGGATAAGGATAAGGTTGGTGCTCGAGATGGCTCTGGGGTAAGTAGCTCATTGGAGGAAGGCGGTGATCGCATTGTGAATGACAACCTTGATAATTCCCAGCAGTTACGGAAGAAGATCCCCGAGAATCCGTCTGGTCCTAGCACACTGTGTTCGTCTAGGGCCTAGACGGCTTCTTTCGCTTTGTCCTTAGAAGGGGCTGTTCGAGCCGGGTATTGTCAATGTCGCTAATGAGCTGGGGAACCTCGTCCAGGAAGGTGTTGTCTCTAAGGACCGTATCCTTGGAGAAGAGTCTGGAATAGAACTTAGCTGCCTCCATTATGGATACCCTTAGGATCGCTGATGCTGGTACCGTCGCCAACGGCAATCTGGTGGAGGGTGAGTTTTTGTCTACTCCCATTTACGCAGGCGTGGAAGAATTTCGAGTTGTTGTCCCCCTCGCTGTCCCATTTGATCCTGGCTTTTTGCTTCTAGAAATCGGTCTCAATTTTTAGTCAGAATTTGAGAATGACTTTGGTGAGGTTCAGAGCCTTCCTGGTCTCGGGGGAGCAGTCGATAATGTACCTGGCTTCGGCTCGAGTAACATCATCCTCTGCCTCGCGAATGGCTTAAAAGATATCTCCTTAAGCTTGCTTGCTCCGGGCTGCCAAAGCTTTTCTCGTAGCCTGGAGCTTGTTGGCTACTCAATTGAGAGGATCGAGCATATTTGTGATGTTCCAGGCTTCCGTGACGACCCCCAAAAATTGGGGGTACTCGGTCCAGAAGTCCAAGAATCGAAAGCTTTTCCTGGACTAGTTGGATGAGCTGGTGATTTCAATTAGGAGTGGGGCGTGGTCTGATTCGGTAGCATTAAGGTGAGATAGCTTGGAGGTAGTTCCCATCCCAAGCCAGTGACATTCGTTAAAGCCCTGTCGAGATGGGAGAATTGACGACAGTTGCCTTCCTGCTTGTTGCACCAGGTGAATGCGTTGCCCGTGAACGGGAGGGATGTGAGGTGAGAGTTGAAAATGAAATCGTTGAATTCTTGCATGGCGGGCAAAGGTGGGGGGTGACCTCCAAGTTTCTCCTCTCTACAGGTAATGGCATTGAAGTCTCCAATGCAAAGCCATGTGAGGTTATGGTTGTGGTTGTTGATATTCAGTAGGTCGTTCCATAGTTGTCTGCGTTCCGCGATATCGCAACTGCCGTGAACCGCAGAAAGAATGGTACGATTGGGTATCGATGGGTGGTTCATCCAGCAAGAGAGGGCTTGTTTGGAATCATGGATGATACCGATTTGAACGACCTTGGAACAGAGGATCCAAATGTCGTATCTGCCAGCAATGGCCGAGTGAAGGCGTAACTGCAGTTGGATGGCCTTGATTCTCTTGAAAGGAATTTTTGGTTCAAGGATGATCATGATGTCGATCTTGTGAGTTTTCTTTAAGCTGGTGATTCTTCTCATAGTAGGTTTGTTTGCCAGACCACGAACATTCCAGGAGAGAATGTTCAATATTATTAGAGATTTGGATGGGGGTGGTTGGACTGCTTAACAGCAGACCTAGTGTGCAATGACGGGGACTTTGGGGGCTTTGCGGACTTTTTCTTCTCCGATTTCCTAGTAGCGATGGGTGCTACTCCCGCCATCTTGTTGGATGGGCTGGGGTCCTCGAAGCTTTTTGGGAGATCGATCGCAACTCCGGTCTCATCGAGATCGGCTAGCTTTGGCGGGTTGAGGAGGAAGTCGTCGCAGATATCAATATGATCGCCTTCTGCCTGGAGAGGGAATCCTGCGACGATGATCTGCAGGCCTCTACATGCCTGGTTCGGCCCTAGAATAGCCAAAGCGTTGATGGTGGATTGCCCTGATTGGGGGTCGGAGGCGATCGACGGATCTAGTATGGACTCCTCTGAGTCCTCTCGGGGTGGAGGGTTGAGAACCTCCGAGACCGAGCCGGGAGACTTGACAAGTCGGCAGGCAAAGTCATCTCCTTGGGGGGTCCTTAGCTTCTAGTGCGAGGACGTTGAACTGATTGGCCAGAGGGAGGCCAGGTGGTTGGTATGGGATCATGGCTCTTTCTGCTGAGTTATCTCTGCCGGTTGTATCTTCGTCAGAGTTGAATCTGGTGTGGGTGTTCGGTAGAGGAATCAGGGGTGTTTGGGTGTTTTTTGATGCCAGTTCCCTTTGGGGTTGGGTTCAGTCCGCTCCGGTTTCTTCTTAAGCTACGGATGGAGACAAAAATAATGCTTGAATAAGTGGCCTCGTAAATGGCAATGAGTGCAGAAGATTATGTGGTTGTCATAGATAATTTGCTAGGTATGTGTTTGATTGCCAAGTTCTATGAGTATGTGGTTGGGGGCTCTAAAATGAGGTCGAGCTCCACACATATCTTGGCGTAGTATGCTTTAGTCAGGTTGTTGGTTTCTGCAGTGGTAGCCACGTAGGTCCCGAAGGAGTTGGCTATACGCTTAAGAGCTGTCGGAACGAAGCAAATGAGGGGGAGATTGGGTAGGGTGACCCAGTCGACCACCGTTGCTGAGCCTTCCGTGGTTTTAAAGTTCGCTGACCACTTTATTATCTTCATCTGGTGGAAGTCGACTCTCTCGGTGCCTTTGGACCACACCGTCCTATGGTCAAGGTCGGAGAAAAGGTGTAGCAGAATATGTCTCGGATCGAAGGGGCTACCCTGTACTCGACCGATAGCCGCCAACTAGCGATAACGTCAGCGACCTTGGCGAGTTTGGGACAGCCGAAAGAGAATTTAAGGACGAAGGAGTAAGGAAATGAGGTGGCCATAGAACTGAGTTCCTGGTCGGAGAATGGCACTGTCGGCATGAGAGATGCCGGCGGATACTTGACTTCGGAAAGAGGGACGTCCGGGAACAGGATCCTCTACTTGGGGGCTCTGTCCGGTCGAAGGATGTCGACGAAGGACGGGATTGGGCAATGATTCGAGTCCAAAATGGGTTGACCCGGACTCTGGGTAGCACCAGAAGAAGCAGTGCCCAGCAGGGGAAGGCTAGCGGCCGTGGAGGAGGGGGGTAGACTCCTATTGGTCCTAGGAAGCAGAAGCTCGGGAACCTGGGATGCGCCCGAGGGAAGAGGGGACTGGGTAGCGCCCAAAAGAGGGGTGGGTGCCGCCAGGAAGAGACCAAAAGCGCGACGTCACCAAGTCCGGGCTGAGGGAGAGCACGTAGCGGGGGGTGGGGCTTGGCCCTAGGGGCACCATGGAGTGCCCACGCTGGAGAAAGAAGGTGAGTGGCGCCCGGAGGGGGCGCCGGATAGGAGGCACAAGAGGGCCCAGGATACGATAATGGCGAGATCGGGTGATCGACGATGCCAACGAACGGACACAGAAGTTCGGTTGCGTCGGATAGCAGTATAACGTCGAAAGTCGAGGAAGGCTCTGGCAAAGAGGAAAGGAACGGAAAGGATAGAAGGAGAGAAGTGGCGCCCACACTCAGCGTAACCGGAGGGAGGAAGCCCTGGGCGGATGGTTAGCGCCCCCGGTAGGGGAGCCCCAGAGATGGTGAGTTGTGCCCACATAAGGCGCAAGGGGAGGGGAGAGGGCCCCTAGTCCAGGGGACGTGGAGTCCCGCAAGCGGGAAGAGGGAAGCTGGGGTGCGCCAACCTCAGGCGCCTGAAAGGGAAGGGGCTTGGAGACCACAACAGATGCGCCAAAAGGTGCACCCAAAGGAGCAGCAACCCCTGCGCCCAGAGGGGCGCAGCTGAGAGACAGGGGCACGAGGCTAGGGCGTGGGCGCCGGATGGGTGCACAGAACCGGATTGCGTCGGATGGGTGCTCGAAAGGTGGACTACGCCACAAAAAAAGACCGCAACAGAGCTGGACTGCGCCAGAGCTGGACTGCGCCGAAAGGAGCTAGACTGCGCCGGATGGGCGCTCGGAGGGTAGACTGTGCCACAAAGAGAGACCGCATCAGAGCTGGACTGCGCCAGATCTGGACCGTACCGGATGGGTGCACAGAGCTGGACTACTTCGGATGGGCGTACGAGAGGTGGACTGTGCCACAAAGAGAGACCGCATCTGAGCTGGACTGCGCACAGGGCTAGACTGCGCCAGATGGGAGAAGGTCGCTCCGAAGGTTGACTGCGCCAGAAGGGAGCTCGCCGTCCAACGCGAGGACAGGACCCGAGGTGGTCACGTGGCCACCTGCAACCGGTCCCCCATCACCATTTGAATTATAAAATGCGATGGCAGGCAGGCGGGAGGGCAGTGGGGGACCCATGGCGGGTCAGGTCTAGCTTAGGTCTGGCGACTCCGCGGAGGATACGCCGGACTCGTCGCGAGACCCTGAGGGAGGGGGAATCGACGACTGGGGGGGTCGAGGGAGGCAGCCGGGGAGGTTGGATGGGAGAGGGCGGAGGTGGAAGGCCCCAGAATCGAACGCCAGGAGGCCGACGGAGAGGCTAAGGTTGGCAACTCCGATGGGGACGACGGCTGCTGCCGCTAGGCTGCGATCCACAAGCAGCAACTGGGCCGCAGTCCACCCGCTGGACGGAGGAGGAGGAGGGGGGACGAGGACGGACGGCTGCGGCTCGCCGGAAGGGTGGGGAGGGGGGCGATGAGGTGCAAACTGAGCACGGCGGTGATGCCAACGGCGGCCGCGGGCGGAGGCTGCGAGCTTGCTGCCCAGAGCCGCTACGGCGGCGACGCCCCACGGACAAGTCAGAGATGACAGCGGGGTACGAGACGACGGCAGGGCAAGGCGAGGGGGAGGAGGCGATGACGGTCGGCTAGGAGCGGCGAGGGAAGGGCTATGGGGAGGACTATGAAGGAAGGGGGAGGGGGTTCGGGAATGCCATATATATATATATATATATATATATAAAAGGAACCGAAACTTTATTGAAGTAATAGGCGCAAAATGACGAAGCCTTTACAAGTAAGCGCGCTCAACGCGACAAGAGCAAAAGAAAACAAACGGTGCAGGATGCGCACAAAAAGAGGGACCGGGTCTCGATGGCAATTGACAGAAGAAGCACAAAAACATGAGAAGGAGCCTAAGCCAGGGCATCCCACAAAGTGTTGGGGGCTTGAGAGTAGCGCCTCCTAACTTTGAGACTCTGTCTGATAACCTCTCTGTAAAATTAGGGAGGAGAGAGTTGACGGCTTTCATATCTGAATTTGTTTTTGTTCTTCCATAAGACCCAAATACCAACGGCTACGATGATCTGATGTCCGTAGAAGCAGCTCCATCTAGACAGGAGATCGTGGAAGCCCCTAGTCGGGGGGGAGAAGATTAAGTCTATTGTGAAGCTTGAGCCATATCTGAGCCGTCAGCTCGCCAAAAAGAAGGACGTGGTCGGCCGATTCCGAAGTGTGCTCCTCACAGTAGTGGCATCTGGACACGAGACTAAATTTGATCTTTTTGCTTGAATCGTCCGTCGGTAACTTCTGACGTAATACGCGCCAGATAAGGACAGACCATTTGGTGGGGATGCAAGAATGCCAAAACTTAGCGTACGTGGTATTTGCCACGCCACTGTCTGTAGCTACGATTCTAGCGGTGGCCAGCGTAAAAGATTTCACGGGTTCGGGGTCCATCTCCACGTGTCGAGAGTGTTAGTGACCCGCAGGTTAGCGGCCATGAGATCGTTGGCCGCCGGCTGCCCGAGCTAATCTCTGACCCTCTCCCAAATCTATCTGGACCTTTCCTCCCAAATATCCCTAATTGTGCACTCCTGCGGAGTTTAGACGTTGGGCTGGATGGTGTCTGCACCGAGCCACCGCTCCAGGCAGGTCGATGATCGCCCGTCGCCCAACCGAAGATGGATAAACGGTTCCGCTTGGTTACGCCCCCGAGTTATTCGGCGCCACAACGCTGAAGATTTGTTGTTAGTACCCGCCTCCGACATATGGGTAAATTTGAAGTATCTAGCTCTCATAAACCTCGTCTATAACGAGCTCTCCGATCGCAACTTCCACCACAGCTTCATGGAGCATGTGTCCATGATGTGTGCTAGTCTGCTAAATCTCAAACCTCCTTCTGCTGTGGATTTGGCCATGGTTCCCCAGCTGGCCCAGTGATGTTTGTCCTTACCGTCGCTATGACCACAGAAGAATTTGGCGAATAGGGATTCTAGAGAGTGGAGGACCTTCTTGGGTGGGGAGCAGACGGCTAAGGTATACAACGAGATGGAAAAGAGAATGTGTTTGATAAGGATCATCTTGCCCCCAGAAGAAAGAGTTGCGTTGTGCCATCCCGCTATCAGTTTGCGGATCTTGTCTACCAGGTGCTAGTAAATACCCGAGTTCGTCTTCCTGTACACAAGCAGGCAACCCAAGTATAGGAAAGGTGGGTAGGCTGTGGCGAATAAGGTCATGTTGGAGAGCACAGCCGAACGGGCTCTGTCGTCTTTGTGATGGGTATAGATGACGCTCTTGTTGTTGTTGACGCGCTGGCAGGAGCATCTGGTGTATCGGGCGAGCATACTTAGGACCACCTCGATCGAACCAAAGTCTCCGGAGGAGAAGATGATTATGTCATACCCGTACGCCAGGTGAGTGATAAGCGGGCAGCCCGTAGTGGTATAGAAGTGGTAGAAACTGGAGATTTTGGGCATGCTATTGAGGCTTCTGCTGAGAGCTTCTGTCGTAATGATAAAAATGGTGGAGGAGAAGGGGCCCCCCTATCTAACCCCACGAGTGGATCGGAAGAACCCCGCAGCCTTGCCATTGATGATGGTGGAAAACCACGCGTTGTTGATGGATCTGAAATTGATGCCTATCCATAATTCGGAGAAGCCGAAAGCCCTGAGGACCCAGATCATGAATTGCCAGTCCAGACGGTCGTAAGCCTTCTCCATGTCCAGTTTGATGGTGACGTTCCCCCTTCTGGATGGAAACTTCATACATGTAATCATCTCCTGTGCGAGGAGAATGTTGTCTGTGATGTTTCGGCCTTCGTCAAACCCGCTTTGCTCATCGGAGATGATCTTGGGGAGGATATTGGACATCCGGTTGGCGACGATCTTCGATATGATCTTGTTGATGAAGGTGCATAAACTGATAGGGCGGAAGTCTTTGAAGGTTTTCAAGTTGTCTTTTTTGGGGATGAGAATGATGTTGGCGCAAGAAATGGAGTTGGAATATCTTGCCCCTTGGAAAAAGGCAATTATGGCCTCCAATAAGTCGAATTTAAGATGTCCCAACAGTTTCTAAAGTAGACGCCATTGAAGCCATCAGGCCCCGGAGTACTGTGTTCGTTAATGGACCAGACAGCCTCCTTGACCTCCTCTTCCGAGATGGTAGCCACCATATATATATATATATATATATATATATATATATATATATATATATATATATATATATATATACATATATATATATATATATATATACATATATATATATATATATATAAGATGTCCCAATAGTTTCTAAAGTAGACGCCATTGAAGCCATCAGGCCCCAGAGTACTGTGTTCGTTAATGGACCAGACAGCCTCCTTGACCTCCTCCTCCGAGATGGTAGCCACCATATATATATATATATATATATATATATATATATATATATATATATATATATATATATATATATATATATATATATAAATATATATATATATATATATATATATATATATATATATATATATATATATATATATATATATATATATATATATATATATATATATATATATATATATAATTGTATACAAATCTATTTGGCCTAAAATAAATACAAAATAACTCTACTAAGTCATGTCAACCTAACATGGCTCTACTAAGTGGGATTAGCTAGGTTAGGGTCCAAATATTTTTTCTAGTCAAATCCAACTCGAAAAGTCAACCAATGGGTCTCATGTGCCATTCGTAAGTAAATAGCACAAGAGAACTCAATTGAGTGGCACACCCTTGGCATGTGTGTCGTAGGCTCAAAATAGGTCAAAACAATATATTGGATCAACTAGTTTTGTTCGATGTCGAGTTCTGAGCGCAAGTTGGAAGATCGATCTAGAATTACGGTAAACGGCCAAATGGCCTAATTTGACCCGAAGTTGCACGGAGTCAAAAGAATGCTAGGGGACAAGTTTAGATGGGGCATAGTATATCATATTGAAGGTGGGCTTGTCTACTTCAAAACTCATGAATGTCGTTTCGAAAGATTGGCATTTCTTGTGCTCCAAAAATCAAAGCTACGGAAAATACATCTATATAATAATTAATACTAAATTATAATTTAATAAATATAAAACCATATAAAATAAATGAAAAATAATTCTTAAAAATTAGGGTCCTCACAATCTACCCACCTTAAAAGAATTTTGTCCTCGAAATTAAAATAAGGCTCTAACGAAGAACCGCGCTAGTGTAACTAGGAATAGTTCAAGGGATAAGTTAGGTCACTACTGTGTCTCCTAATAACTCAAGTAATAATTCATCCTAAACAATTTGGTTTTGTAACATCTCTATCTTAAATCTATAGATGGTTATCTCTAGTCGCTCTTCTTGGTATTAGTGGTCTTGCAATGATCATGTTGAAGGCTTGTCCTCCTAATTAAATTATTATCACGATTTTTTTTATAAGTCTCCTCTTTACCTGACCAAGCTAAGTGATACCTACTATTTCGTCTAATCCTAACTATACAACTGATAGGAAAAATAGTAAATGGATTGGGTTAGGCTTATTTCTAGATTCTTCTTGTAGAGAGTCAATCTTTACACTAAAACTACCACTCTATTCTTGATCGAGTGACTACCATAAGGGCGTAACCTAGTATGATCATATATTTATTTCTATACTGAGGACGTCTACCCACCTTTGGTCACAATACCCAATTTATAACCCTAACATACTAGTTGCAATATCTATACCACTAGGTATCTATGGCATCTCTAATCCTATCATATCTATCAAGCAACCAAAATTCAATAAGCAAACTAACTTACATTATAACTTAAGAATTTCTGATAAATTCTATAAAGCACGATCATTCGTCCTCCGAAATAGGAAGGGACGAGAAACATTGGTACGAGAAAGCAAAGAAAGAATAGTCGACAACAAATACGAAGTTCAAGGACGGTAGTAAATTTTTAAAAGAATTGTCAAGGCAGTGTGAATTGAGATTCCTAAGGGTTTAGTCATATTCGCAGGCCCGTTCAGTAGAGCAATGTAACCGAAACGGCTAACTCGACCTGCATGGGCCACCAAAAAATTATGTAACAACCCAGTCCCAAAATATGTAGGACTATGATACGTATACATGCCAGCTACGTATCGAGAGGACTCCAGTCCAGCTCGAATACGTATAAGCTGTATGGTTGTTCTAAAATAAACTATCTCTCAATCCACATAATAATGATAAAAATAATGAATCAAGTGCACTAAGGTTGATCAGACCGTAACATACTGATTCTAGAGTAGATTAATGTATTAGAGTGGATCCCCAATAATACATTCCTCATAAACAAGCTAGAAGAAACTGAAGCTTGCAAAAGACTAGGCTATAACAACAGTGGGAATCAAATATAGGATAAAATCTAAATACAAAAAAGAAAGATGAAAACATCAACTAAATATACCTGCAGACTTGGTGTAGCAACCATCCTCCATCAATGTACCATACCTTAATCTATTTGTAACTCCTCTTCCCAAAAATTATAAAATATTTTTTTATTATTTATTTGATTTAAATGGTGAATTTTAGAATTTTATAAATAATTAATTAGTTAATTATTACAGTAGATGACTTTAGTCATGGTTAGGAATTGGAGTACAAGGTAACTAGAAATTATAATACGGATAGTGCAGTGGTGTGCCTTGGGTAGTGTTTTAGCCATGGTAGGAAAGGCCGAGCCATAGGAGTGATCTAACTAAAAAACTAGGCCAAGTTGCGACTTAACCCCTATAGACAAATTATTTATATATTAATCAAGATCATGATTTTTAGGAGACCCGGTTGTGTCAACTTAGTCCGAACTGGACCCGTACCAAATCTAAACCCGTGTAGGCATGCAGTGAGCCCAAAGACAACCCTGTAGATGTATATTGTATGTATATATATTGGTGTTTTATTTTACTGGTCGAGTAAATAGTTTCATGAATAGTTATATATAATATATATGTTTTTATCATTAAATTGATAATTATATTTTATATGACAAATAATGCCTTTTAGGATTTTGAAATCAATAGGTTAAATACGAGTATATATATAGAGCTTTAGCTAAATACTTATATACAAATATAGAATTATATATATATGCAATAAACATATGTATATGATAAATATGTGAAAGACATTTAATTAATATTCTACTTGCAAATATAATAAATGAATATCTTAAAATGGTATTTGATATATTGGGTATGTGTGGACTATATACAGATGTATATATGTATGTATGCATGTATGTATGTATATTTGC
Source organism: Iris pallida (assembly GCA_029216955.1). Classification (NCBI taxonomy): domain Eukaryota; kingdom Viridiplantae; phylum Streptophyta; class Magnoliopsida; order Asparagales; family Iridaceae; genus Iris; species Iris pallida. The sequence continues at coordinate 8,052,971 of JANAVB010009196.1, forward strand.
ATGTATGTATATATGTATGTATGCATGTATGTATGCATAAATATATATAGTATACATATTGGGATACTTTCATTCAAAGGAAAAAAGAAAGAAAGAAATGAAAACCAAACAAAATAGTATACTGGACCACACAGCCCAGCCCCAGCCTTAAGCCTGACCCCCACCCCCTCTCGGTTCACAGGTGCGCGCAACATTTATACATATGTATATATATCGAGAGGAGAAGGAATGAGAAAACCCTAACCCTAACTCAAACCCCATGGCCACCGACCTCTGGCAACTCTCCCCCAACCTCGACGTGGCCGTGTGCCACCGCAGGCATGCTGGAGTAGCCACGCGAGGTGGACAGCAGCAACAACAGCGGTGGTAACAGCAGTAGTGGCGACAGTGGCAAGGCCACTTCGTGCCTCTTTTTCTTCCGCGTTTCTTGACTAAACTTCGAGCTACAAACTCTGGTATGATCATGACATAACTGTCTTCTAGTCCTACCAATTAGACTGTTTGAGTTTGTACTAGATTGGTGGTGATTCGAGTTACAAAACTAGAAAAAACCTAATTTTCGTGGATAGCAAAACATGACCCAACTGTTTCAATCACCTATCTTAGAAGGCAATTTCTCCTCGATCCTTACTCTTTTTTTAGATTGTATTTGAACAAAGTCATAGATAACATAACCAAGAGGGAAACTCCATCATTAGTTTTGTTTCTAGTTGTGTATCCAGTAAAATAAATTATAGGGAAAATCAAGAAAAACCTATTAAAACATTTTCAAAAAACATAGAAAATTGTCGATACGACATGCGTCCCGCCAAACCGGGCAACGTGGTCACGAACCGAAAGCATCAAAACGTGCGTATCGACTTTGCGGACGTATGGGCTTTGACGGAATTCAAATTGGTTGCGTGTGCACGACGAATTTGATACGTATCCGTCGAAATTTACCGTATCGACCTAGTTGCAAAATTTTCAATTACTTTATACACGTTCGTCCAATAGAGATGAAACTTGCGCCAACATGACCATATTATTTGTATGGTCCTGTATGCCAAGTTTGGTCTGATTCTGAGACAGTTAATCGGATCGTCGTTTTACGGGTCCCACGATCCGACTCAACGGACGATTTCGTGCACGGCCCACTGGAATCCAAAATTAGACATACATTGGGTTCATATCATCAAAACGAATCCATAGACATATAGTTTGATGACTTTAGAGACCATTGACTCTGACACGCTTTTTGGTGCAAAGTGGGTCCAACGGCGGACATCATTTTGGCCCGAAATGAACGTTTTACCTCTGTGTCTAGAATTAGACTTATGGGTAGGCTATCCTATCTAATTTGACTAATCTGAACACGTTGGTAACATCTATTTCAGCTTTTGGAGACAGTTGTGAGATTTAGACCGTATGGCTCACCAGTCGACGGTATATTGTTGGTTCTTCGTGCTACCACCAGACAAGTATACCTTGCCGAACATATGCAGTATTTATATTGTTTCTTTCTATTGTACTTCTTCCATATGGTTACCTGTTTCTCATATTGTGATTGGTTTGTCATCGACTATTTTACTTATTTCTAGATTTACGTGCGCGTATAGGATATTCGATATTGCTTGTCTATTGGTCTTCTTCGTGTTATCGTGTCTCATGATAGAGTTGCCAGTTCTACACCTTATTCTTGACTTGACTATTCTTGATTGGGAGTATCTTGCGTTATACTATAGTTGAGACATACTATAGATTGGGAGTATCTTGTATTGTACTACGATTTATAGGAGTCTACTTGACCTTGTATTCCTTTAGGAGAGGAGATCGATACTAGAATTAGCTATTCTCGATTGTACTACAATCGAAATCTACTATAGATTGGGAGTATCTTGCATTTTAGCCAAGTCTAGTATTACATTTCCATATGACTCATCGTTTCTTAGATGTTCTTCTTGCACTGTTCTTATCCTCCATACATGTTATTTACTGTCATATTAGTAGGCATATTTTATGTATCTTGCTAGTCCTTTGAGGACCTGATGATGTCTTCAGGTAGCTGATTGCACGAAGTTAGTTAGCTGAGCATGTGGTAGTCGATTACATCTGCATGATTCAGGTATTTTGCTAGTGATATTGCTTTATTATCTTCTCGTGCTCTTATGATATATCATGCTTGTTAACCTAGTTTATTAGACTCATGTTATTATTGGAGTCTAATCGAACATATATGCTAGTGGGCTGCAGACCATGAACCATACTTGTTTATTCTTGATTTATATATATCTCGTGGATTGAGATATAGTTTAGATTACCATATTAGACATGATACCATGCTCTTGACAGCTTATACATATTCGAGTCGGGCTGGAGTCCGCTTGATACGTAGCTGGCTTGCTCACGCACTTACATCCCAAAAAGCGGATATGGGTCGTGACAAGTTTTTGTGGTGGCCCATGCAGGTCAGAGCTAGCATATCATATCGGTTACGTAACTGTACTGATACGAACCTGCGACTATGACTAAACCTTAGAAATCTCAATCCACACTGCCCTAAAAATTCTCCTAAAAATTTCTCTACGTCCTTGAAATTTCATATTTGTTCTTGATTATTCTTTCTTGTCTTCCGAACCATTGATTTTCGTCTCTTCCTATTTCGGGGTGACGAACGATCGTGTTGTCTTAAATTTATCAGAAATTCTTAAGTTATAGTATAATATTGCTTGATTATTTAATTTTTGGTTGTTTGATAGATATGGGGGGATTATAGATGCCATATGTCTTAGATATCTATAGGTAATGATTCTAGAAACTAAATGGAAGGTTATAAAGTTTTAGTGACATACCTTTGAGGGAGTTGTATGACCAAAGGTGGGTAGAAGTCCTCGAAGTTTCGTAATTACAAAATTGCTAGGATAAGGATATAAACTATTTTTGAGGAATTAAAATTTAAGGAGGTTAAGGTAAAAGTAGACTTTCTTTTTGAATTTTAAGGAATAATTATGAATTAGAATTTCGAGGACAAAATTAATTTTAGGTGAGTAGATTTATCACTCCTCTTCCCAAAAATTTTAAAATATTTTTTATTATTTATTTGATTTAAATAATTAATTAGTTAATTATTACGGTAGATGAATTTAGTCATGGTTAGGAATTGGAGTACAAGGTGACTTAGAAATCATAGCACGGATAGTGCAGTGGTGTACCTTGGCTAGTGTTTTAGCCATGGTAGGGAAGGCCGAGCCATAGGAGTGATCTAACTAGAAAACCGGGCCAAGTTGTAACTTAACCCCTATAGACAAATTAATTATATATTAATCAATATCTTGATTTTTAGGAGATCGGGTTGTGCCAACTTAGTCCAAACTGGACCCGAACCAAATCCAAACCCGTGTAGGCATGCAGTAAGCCCAAAGACGATCCTGTAGATGTATATTGTATGTATATATATTGGTGTTTTATTATACTGGTCGAGTAAATAGTTTCATGAATAGTTATATATAATATACATGTTTTTATCATTAAATTGATAATCATATTTTATATGATAAACAATGCCTTTTGGGATTTTGAAATCAATAGGTTAAATACGAGTATATATATAAAGCTTTAACTAAATACTTATATACAAATATAGAATTATATATATATATATATATATATATATATATATATATATATATATATATATATATATATATATATATATATATATATATATATATATATATATATATATAAAATATATATATATATATATATATATAAAATATATATATAATATATATATATATATATATATATATATATATATATATATATATATATATATATATATATATATATATATATATATGTGTGTGTGTGTGTGTGTGTGTGTGTGTGCAATAGACATATGTATACGATAAATATGTGAAAGACATTTAATTAATATTCTATTTGCAAATATAATAAATGAATATCTTAAAAATGTTATTTGATATATTGGGTATGTGTGGACTATATATATATATATATATATATATATATATATATATATATATATATATATATATATATATATATATATATATATATATATTTTTAATATATATATATATATATATATATATATATATATATATATATATATATATATATATATATGTTTGCATGTATGTATGTATATATGTATGTATTTATTGTAGTGCCCCGTCCCTACATCGTGCCCCGTAATCTGTCCACGGGGTGCGCGAGAAAGGAACATTGTCGCTATCGATACGGTCGGGACCGATAGGTCAGGATCGACCGAGTCGATCGAACGGGAACGGTTGAATTAAAATCCATTCCTCATTATGGAATGTCTTCTTCGGAACCATGTCCCATATTCAGCAGGTTGCGCCTCGAGGATTGGCTCTGCGGCTGAGTCGGGAGAGACCTCCCGTTGCTCTGCTTTTCATGCCGCTTGCGTTGGTTTTGGCTTTGTTTTCTGAATGCATTTTCGTGAATGTTTTTGATGGTTTTCATGGCTTGCATTTCGAACTCGTATTTTCTATCGAACACCTTGAATAATGCAGTGTTCTAATCGATTGCTTGTGCGATTTCAGGTAATCGCGTAGGCGACGTCTAGCGCGACCAACAAGTTCTCTCGCCGAAGTAAACTCAAGGTGAGTGGCTGACCCTTCTCTTCTCGACCCTCTTCTTAGGCAAAATCGATAGTGTTGTTGCGAATGAAAGGATAAATGCAAGGGCATGAACACGGGAAAAAGGATTGAGTTTTCAAAGAGAATGTAGGCTATGTCTTAATAACTAAAAAGGAAAATATGTCTTCACACGGTTATGGACAACTTGTCGACAAGGCGATAGTTTCCTCGAGCGGCAACCCGAGGCCACGGGATCGTTTCGGCCTAGGAGGAAACAGGGTATAGTCGTGCATAAGGTTTCAGCACAGGTTAAGCGGGGACTTGCAACGGAGCTAGCTACTTGCGTTGAAAGGATCTCGACTAACAAAGCTATACGTCCAGGATGGCTTGTGATGACAGTGACCAATCATACGTACATTTTGTACTTGATATAAAAAATGTTAACAATTGACAGGGAAGAATATGGTAAGTTTCATAAGGCGCAGCACGGTCCGCCGCGGGTAAGTTTCGGCGTAAATTTTATTGCTTGTCATATGCTGGTTTGAAATTCATTAGGATGGTTAGAAACATTCATACTCTAAGTCATATAAACTCTTCAACCAAATGAGAGCCTGGAACTTAAATAGCCACGCACCAGTGCAAAGTGTAATGTACTGATCCTCGCTCTCCATGCAGGTACCCCAAACTACGAAGGGCGTGCCGCTTAAAATCTCAAGGCGGCGTGGACACTTTTGAAGCCTCGTCCGCTTGTGAAGGCTTGATTCTGGATTCCTTTTGAAGAAGACCCGCACTCAGTCCAAAAGAAAAGAATGGCGACTCGACTTTCCTCGATAGTAGGTGGAAATATGTAATGGTTTTTGCTTGTAAAAAGGGATGTAATGTATGGAACGACTATCTCATCGACGTTCATTTTGTAAGTCGAGTCATGTTGTAGCCCGCGCGGCAATGATTGTAAAGAAGTCCATGTAAAGTTTGATTATTATCAATAAAAAAGTCTATTTCTATTTCAAATGTGTCATTCAATTTCTCTGCGTACTCTAACTTGATGTTGTGTTTCGGATAACCTTATGACTATGCCTTGTGCGATCGTAACTTAGGTTCGCACGGCATCACGCCCGGAGGACGACTATCGATTCTACAGAATTGGGACATGACATAATGGTATCAGAGCACGACTTTACATCCTTTGGCCTCGCGTCTAGAGTTCCAAACCTTTGACCTCACATCGATGAGATAAGTTTTTCCATACAATGAGTCCGTAATAATTTATGACTGATGCGTTTGCCTTCGTATCGTAGAAGTGATGGAGCCCACGGTCGAGCAAGCACTACCAAATTACAGTATTTTAGCGACGGCCATTTAGCG
>JANAVB010009196.1:8061442-8228942 GCA_029216955.1 Iris pallida
TGCGTTTGATACGGTCTACCTAACCTATATACTGATACTAATCTGATACTCTCTGATATTAAGTACATCCGGCTTACTAGCTAGCGGATCCACCAGTTACATGATTGTATACTAATTATGTTAGATTGTGATACTAAGTAGCCTCGTCGTAGGCCTAGCGTGTTATCCACAAGTTTAGTTTTTCTTACGATATGAGTATCGGTATCGGGCTATTAATTCTTATGTTTAGTTTGTCTTACGATACAGATATTCACATCAAATCGAGCATGAATCGTTACTTTGTTGATCGTACATGGATGTACAAACGACAACACGAGAGCAGAATTGGTGTGAGTGACGATTTTCAGGCAGGTGTGGAAGTATTTCTTAAGTATGCCATGAGCAAAACTCAGTACATGGACGATAACAAAATCAAGTGTCCATGTGTTAATTGTCACAATAGACGTTTCGAAGAAGTGATGACTGTGAGAGATCATTTGACCCGTAAGGGTTTCGTACGTGATTACGGCCTGTGGTCATCGCAAGGTGAATTATATTCAGAAAGACAGGCTGCAGAAGCTGGTACTTATGCTTTTGATGATAATGCTGCAACGGATGTCCTCGAAGACGACGGATGCTCTGTGGATTATGGAGACATGCAAAACCTTGCACGAGATATGGTGTATGCTGCGGCAGGGCCTAATTTTGATCCGGAGGATCCTAATCCCGAGGCAAAGGAGTTCTATGATATGTTTAAGGACGCAGATACTCCTCTATATCCTGGTTGTGAGACTCATTCCGCACTGTCAGTGACGATGCGGTTGTTGAACATAAAGTCTGATTTTAACTTGCCACAAGCTTGCTATGATCGGATCACACAATTAACTAAGAGGTGTTACCGAAGGAATCAAAAGAGCTCCCAAGAAACTTCTACAAGTCAAAGATGATGGTCCGACAACTGGGACTGGGGTACGAGAAGATAGATTGCTGTCGCAACGGATGCATGTTGTATTACAAAGAGAATTGCGTATTAGAAAGTTGTTGGTTCTGTAATGCGGATCGTTACAAGACAGTACAGGGAAAAGGAAAGTCAACTAGAAAACGACGTCCTTACAAGTATATGCATTACTTGTCGATCACGAAGCGCTTACAGAGGATGTATATGTCTCTGAATACAGCAGAACACATGACGTGGCACAGTGAAGATCGCATAAAGGACGAAGGAGAATTGTCACATCCTTCGGATGGGGAGGCGTGGAAATATTTTGATTTGTGTCATCCAGATTTTGCTGCAGAGCCTAGAAATGTACGCCTGGCGCTATGTTCTGATGGCTTCGCCCCTTTCGGACAGTCGGGATCTCAATACTCATGCTGGCCGGTCATTCTTACCCCTTACAATCTGCCACCATGGATGTGTATGAAGACTTCTTATATGTTCTTGACAGCTATCATACCCGGTCCCAAAAATCCGACAAAGAACATCGATATATATTTACAGCCGTTGGTGGATGAGCTGAAACAGTTGTGGGAGATCGGCGTCACGACCTATGATATTTCCAGAAAACAAAACTTTCAGATGAGAGCTTCACTCATGTGGACAATCAATGATTTTCCAGCATACAGTATGCTGTCGGGATGGAGTACGCACGGCAACATGTCTTGTCCGATATGTATGGAAAATAGTAAGGCGTTCCGCCTTAGACATGGAGGAAAAACTTCTTTCTTTGACTGTCACCGTCAATTTCTGCCAACGAGACATCCTTGGCGAAAGAACAAGGACGCGTTCAGATATGGAAAACAAGAATTTTCTGAACCTCCTGCCAGATTGTCGGGATACGATATTTGGGAAGATGTAAAGGAATTGCCCACCGTAATGGAAGATCCATCGAACAATCGTGTCGAGGGGTTCGGACAAAGCCATAACTGGACCAAACGGAGTATCTTCTGGGACTTGCCTTATTGGAAAGATAATCTTATTAGGCATAATCTTGATGTCATGCATATCGAAAAGAATGTGTTCGATAATGTCTTCAATACCGTTATGGATATTAAAGGAAAGACGAAGGACAATCCAAAAGCAAGACAAGACATGGCCGAGATATACAAACGTCATAATCTAAACTTGATACAAAAGGGAGCTGGTGGACAAGTAACTAAGCCGATAGCGCCATACGCATTGAGCAAGGAAGATAGATTAATAATCTGCAAGTGGATATCTACTTTAAGATTTCCCGACGGCTATGTGTCGAATTTGTCTAGATGCGTTGATCTCAATGAACGCAAGCTAACAGGAATAAAGAGTCACGACTGCCACGTATTTATGGAAAGATTACTGCCCATTGCGTTGAGAGAGTTGTTGCCTTCTGCTGTATGGGTTCCGTTGGCCGAGCTGTCTACATTCTTCAGGGATATCTGTTCAACTAAGCTCACGGTGCAGCATATGATACAACTTGAGGAGAAGATTGTCTTAACAATTTGCAAGTTAGAGAAAATATTTCCACCGGGTTTCTTCGACAGTATGGAGCATCTACCGATTCATCTAGCATACGAAGCCCGTGTCGGTGCATCTGTTCATTATCGATGGATGTACCCCTTTGAAAGGTAAATAAAAATCGATATAATTTAAGTGGATTTTACAATTCATTGTTAATTCTCAAGATAATTTGTCTCTCTAGGTATCTACATCATCTAAAGAAGAAAGTTGGCAACAAGGCTCATATAGAGGCTTCGATATGCGAAGCATATCTTATCGAGGAGGTGTCAAACTTTTGCTCCATTTATTTCGATACTCATGTTGAGACAAATCGAAATAGACCTCAAAGGAATGACGAAGACGTTGAGGAAGGAGGTATATTCAATTTAAGGGGCAAGCCTATTGGGGCTAGTAAGAAACGGTGGTTGAGTGACGATGAGTATGATGCCGCTCACCGATATGTCTTGTTAAATTATGACATACAAGAAGTGAGAGATTTGGAGAAGTAAGTGACTACACCTCGTTATAATCTCTAATTTGGTGAGGTAAGTGACTACACTAATTTTTATTCTCTCTAACAGTGTATTTAGAGATGAAGTCAAAATAAGGACACCCGATATTACCGATGAGGGACTTCAAAGAGAGGTTGATTTTACCTTTCCGTCATGGTTTCGAGATTACGTAAGTAACTGAGATAATATGTTATGCGGCTACCATTTAAATATATATATGCAACTAAAACATTTAAAGTTTACAGGTTTTATTAGCTGAACCAAGTACACTCACAAATGAGAGCATTCGTTATTTGTCATTGGGACCGAAGAAGCATGCAAAGACTTGGCCCGGCTATGTCGTTAATGGCTTCAAGTTTAAGACAACTCAACATCCTATAAATGCCGAATTTCTCAATGACGGCTTCAGTACGAAGGATTCTGGTGTTTGCATAAGAGGCACAATCTATGACGACGAGCCGGACTTTGACTATTATGGAGTGCTTCGGGATATTGTAGAATTACAATATAGTGCCCCATTTGATATGCATATTGTTATGTTCAAATGTGAGTGGTTCGATACGACACCAAATATCGGTTGGAGAATCGATAAACAATTTGGATTCGTCGATATAAATCATCACAGGAGGTATAGAGGGTCCGACACGTTTGCGATAGCAAGTCAGGCTGTTCAAGTCTACTATACAAGCTACCCAAGGCGTCGTAGAGATCGCTTTGACTGGTGGACAGTATGCAAGATTAAATCTAGAAATACATTCAACGTTGGAGACCCAGCATACCAAGAGGACCAGATCGAAAAGCCCCAATACTTGGGACAACAGTCTTGTGACATGGATGTTGAATTAGAGGTTGATATACCTCTTGCTGATGAAAATAGAGGGGAGGAAGAGGTTGATATACAAGACTTAGATGTCAACCAGGGGAGAAAGAGGCGTCTTGTCCCAAGTATTGAGACTGAAGAAGAAGAAGAAGAAGAACTTTATGAGGATGAGGATGAGGATACAGATGAATTCGACGATGAGGATGATGATGATGATGAGGCCGAGGCCGAGGAAGAGGACGATGACGATGATTAAATATCGCTATATTTCAGTTGTATCTTGAAGCACCCAATATCTAGTCTCGAATCCTAAATTACCCTATTACATTTGGATTTACAATTACAAGTCTAGTGGAACACAAGATGCCCTTTCATCAAAAGTTACAAGAATTGTACTTTGTTGTATTGGTGCGTGATTTTATCAGATTTTGTGTATCTAGCTTTTATTCGTACTTCACTTCTGATTGTAATATTTATTTCAGTTTGGGATATTTGCGTATTATTGTATGAGTTTCTTTTTGCAGATGGCACTCCTAGGCCTACTCGTCTGGGCGGCACTCATCGCCCTGCTGCTGGTATGGATATGTTTAGTTTTATATTCATTTATAAATCAATGTTGTCGGTATTTTGTTTATGTGTTCTATTTACAGGGCATGGTTGCGAGCACCCGTACTGGTGGTGCTGGCCGTAGTCGGGGCGGTGGCGGCGGCGGTGGTGGTGGTGGTAGTGGTCGTGGGCGTGGGCGTGGGCGTGGTGGTAGCGGTCGTGGTCGCCAGCCGCATTCCCCGGATGTGACCTCCGACCCGACTTGGAGAGCCCGGACACAGGCTCTTCCCGCCGTCATTCTTCCTCGGTGCCACCGACATCGTCGTCGAGGCCTGTGACTCCATCCGCTAGCGGATCCGTTCCGCCACCGGATGTACCAGCGGATGCAGCAGCAGATGCAGCAGGGGGCCCAGCAGTTACTGCAGGGTGGGCCTAGGAGTACCCCGGGATTCAGTTTCATCCTGTTACCGGGGAGTACGTGCGCGGACCCGCGGATCCCCCGACGCCACCAGAGAGGCTGGTGGGCGAGTTCCGACGAGAGCTATGGCCCGCTGGTGAATCGTAAGTAAATTTAAGTTAATTTATTAAATTTGTTTCATTTATTCAAGTTAATAATCCAGTCGTTGCTTCTTTATAGGTTTTTTCCGTGGGATGCTGCCCGGATTCTAGGGCGCATTATCCGGGATAACTACCATGGCCCCTACCTCAATTTTTCTGAGGTGCCTCAGGACATGAAGTACGTCTGGCTCGACGAGATGAGGGTATAAATCCGTCGGTGAATTATTAATTATTCTTTAAATCATTAAATTTTTTATTACGTGATATTTGAATTTGTATGTCAGAGGACGTTCTGGTGGCCCCCCCCATCGCGAGGAGGCGATCCGCAGGACCTACAAAGCCGCCGCCGGGAAGAAGATACGAGATGCGGTGTACGACCTTCGTACGGCGCATACGAGGAAGGACTGGATCCGGGCGGAGTACTATGAGCAGATGTTGGAGAAGATGGATACTCCGCAGTTCAAGCTGAAATCGAAGAAAGCTAAGGCTAATCGACAGGTCGCGGGTCTGCATACGGGGGGATCAAGGCCCCACGCATCGACGCGTGCAGATTTGGTGAGATAGCGCAAATTCAAATTCATTCTATTATTTAATTTCGTATTGTTAATATACGAAGTTAATTAAATTCTACGTATGCAGGCCCAACGGGTGGTGAAGCAGGGGAAAGAGGCGGAGACGGTCACCGCTCACGATGTATTCGTGCATTCGCACAAGAGACGGAAGGACCGGAGCTTCGTCGACGCGAGGGCCGAGGAGACTGATGTAAGTACTTACGTTTATGAGATTTATGTTAGAAATATAATTATTGTTAAGTTAATTAGATAAACTTAGGATTCAGACTATAACTTAGGGAAACATAGGATTTAGATTATAACTTAGGAAAACTTATAGTATAAACACATTCATTGGATAGGCTGCGTATCGTGAGGCACTTAGTCGGCTTGAGATCGAGCCCCCTTCCGAGAATGTCGGCGAAACGACGCCCACCCAGACGTACTCTTCTATGGCCGCTCGCTACGACGACGTGTTCGTAGAATCCGTCGGCGGTGTTAGGAAAGGGCGCGTCTACGGCTTAGGTTCCATGGCGCCCTCGTTGCAGCCGTCCCCGAGATATCCACCGCCTCCGCCTCCACCAGCGCCCCCGGTTGACGATGTGAGGGCGCAGCTTGCGACTCTGACCTCCGCGGTGTCAGATTTGCGGGCGATAGTGTTGGGGCGCTATCCGTCTGCTCCCGGTCCGTCTACTGCTGCTGCCGGTGCTTCGGATCGACCTGGTCCTTCTTCCCCCGGACGGCTTTCGTTTAACCGCTCTGTGGACGCCCGTATCGTATCGGATAACACCATCTTGACGCTCCTTGACATGATGTCGCCAGAGCAGCTACGCGCGCTTCCAGACCATGTCTTGTCCCAAGTGCCGGCACACACGGTGGAGGAGTACATACGCAAAGCGGATGCGGCGGCACGAGCACGAGACGATCCGACGGACGGGGTTTGATTTTGTTTATGTTGTTGGTTTTGTAGACATTTGGATACATTGTATGTTCGGATATTTTTTTTATGTTTGGATAATTTAATGTTGGATATTGGATATATTGTGTTGGTAATATTTTGTTGGATATTGGATACGTTGGATATTGGTGTCGGATATGGATATTTTGCATATGGATATATGGTGTTGGATATTGGATACGTTAGATATTCGTGTTGGATATGGATATATGGTGTTGTATATGGATATTTTGCATGTTTGATATTGTGTTGGATGTGTTGTATAAACATGAAAGAGTCTGTTTGCAGTATTTTTTTTTCAAAAATTAGCGGTTAGCGACGGACTGGCGACCACTCAGCGACGGATAGTCCGTCGCTAACTGGAGAAACTGAGGTTAGCGACGGAGTGGCGACGTAAAATCCGTCGCTACCTGGAGCATTTCAATAAAGCGACGGATTGGCGACGGACGATCCGTCGACCTGATGCTGTTTGATGTCCAAAAATTTTAGCTTTCGTGACGGATTGGCGACTAACTTACGGCGGACTGGCGACCACTCAGCGACGGATAGTCCGTCGCTAACTGGAGAAACTGAGGTTAGCGACGGAGTGGCGACGTAAAATCCGTCGCTACCTGGAGCATTTCAATAAAGCGACGGATTGGCGACGGACGATCCGTCGACCTGATGCTGTTTGATGTCCAGAAATTTTAGCTTTCGCGACGGATTGGCGACTAACTTACGGCGGACTGGCGACAAAGTCCCGACGGACTATCCGTTGCTAACTGGAGAAACTGAGGTTAGCGACGGAGTGGCGACGTAAAATCCGTCGCTAACTGGAGCATTTCAATAAAGCGACGGATTGGTGACGGACGATCCGTCGAACTGATGCTGTTTGATGTCCATAAATTTTAGCTTTCGCGACAGATTGGCGACTAACGTACGGCGGACTGGCGACAAAGTCCCGACGGACTATCCGTCGCTAACTGTAGGAATTTAATGTATCGACGGATTGGCGACGTAACATCCGTCGCTACCTGGAGAATTTTACATTGAGCGACGGTTTAGCGACGGAATGTCCGTCGACCTGGTTCTGTTTGATGTCCATAAATTTTGCAGTTAGCGACGGATGTTTTGTCGCTAATACGACGCTAATCCGTCGTACACATCGGCGGATTAGCGATGGCATAACGACGACCTGCCGTATGGGAAAATCTCTGATACGCTTTTACCGACAAATTTACGACGGATTAGCGACGGATATTGGGTATCAGAAAATTACTGATACGGTTTTGCCGACTCTTTAGCGACGGAGTTTTCCGTCGCTAATCCTATATCCTGATACATGTTTTGACGAAAGCTAGTCGGTAATCCGTCGCTATATATATTTAAATGCGCCGACGGTATTCCGTCGCTAAGTCGTCGCTGAGCGACGGAGTAGCGACGGATATGTTTTAGCGACGAGGTTATTCCCGACGGCTGTTTTACCAAAATATCCGTCGGTAATCCGTTAGTATTTATTTTTGGCGACGGACGACCGACGGATAAGGCCGTTGGTAAATCCATGTATTTTGGTAGTGAAGAACAGAGCGCTTCTAGCGGCTCTAGTAGTTCGCATCGTTCGCAGACCGAACCTTCTAACGATGCTATCGAAAGGATGCTGCACATGATGGAGGCACAGCAAAACCAGTTCGAGAACCGACATCAACAGACGGAGGAACGACAGTCCCAGTTCGAAGCTCGCTTCGACACGCACACAAAACTTCAAGAAAAGCAGCTGGATACCTTGCAGCAGATCGTTCAAACAATGGCGGCCAACGGAAACTCTGCGACAGTACCTACCATCACCGCACCTACTGCCACCGGGCCGACGATCCAACCCATTGAAGTCGACACGGCGGAGCTCGAGCATCAACCATCGACACTAAAAAAGTACAAATTTGAAGTGTCAGAATTCAAGAAGGCATGCCGCACTTCCTTCAGCGGCACCGAGGGTCCCTCTATGGCAATCGACTGGTTGGAAGAGCTGGAAGATCACTTCGAGCTGCTCGGTATTGAAGAATCCAAGCAAGTCGCCTGTGCACAACTTCAGTTACGGTTGAACGCGCACGACTGGTGGGCCGTGCATAAGCGAGCGATCTGACGCGACAACAACTCAGCGCCGATCTCTTGGGCCACGTTCCGCAAAGCCTTTGAAGTCAAGTACCTTCCGTCAGCCGTTTGTCAAGCGAAGGAGAATGAATTCATGCAGTTGAGGCAGGAAAATCGGACAGTAGAACAGTACGCCGCATAATTCAACAAGTTGTCCAAGTTTTCTAGTGCGTTTCTGCCTACAGAGGAGTATCGCGTGTGACGGTTCGAAGTGGGTCTGCAAAACTCTATCGGTGTGCATGTCGGGGTCCCGGAGTACAAGACCGTGGGTGAGGCTCTGAATCACGCCCTCCGCCTTGAGAAACTGCATCCTTTCGGTGCAGACGACGTTGTGCGCCACTCCAATCACAAACGTCCTAGCTATACGGGAGGCAACAATCATGTATCAAAGCGTCCGAACCATAGCGGTTACCAGGGACATAACTCATCATCGCGATGTGCCAAGTACGGTTTCCTTGGGCATGAGTCGAACAAGTACTTTGTCGTCGAGGGGGATGCTTCTTTTGCGGACAAAAGGGTCACTATAAATAAGATTGCCCCCGGAGAGGGAATCGTAACACCCCACCACAACAACACCGTCAAGAGAATCGAGGATAGGTGCCCCGACCTCCTCAGCACACTCAATTCAACAACCAAGACAGACGCCCTAATGCTCAGGGGCACGTCTTTGCTCTGACTCGAGACGCGGCGCTCGCTTCCGACACAGTCATGACAGGTATATTGAGTTTCAATAATGTACCTGCTCGTGTGTTATTTGATTCAGGCGCTTCACATACTTTCATATCGACGGACTTCGCCGCCAAGCACAAATTTCCTGTAATATCGTTAGATCTTGATCTTAGCGTAAGTATGCCTTCGGGCGTGCCACTACTCATAAATTTAGCCTGCGGGGGAGGAACCATATGTATAGGGGGTCAAAAGATCGGTCTTGATGCGATAGTTCTAGACATGAAGGACTTCGACGTCATATTGGGCATGGATTGGCTCGGTCCGTACAACGCAACCATAGACTGCGCTGAAAAGAATGTCATATTCTGCATACCTGGAGTGCCTGAATTCTGCTACTCGTGTGGTGAGGCGTCGCCGACCTGCATGGTGATCTCCGTAATATCTGCTCGACGGATGCTGTCTTCCGGGTGCGAAGGCTATCTATCTTCCGTTCGAGACATGCGACAGGATGGTGCAAGCGCGGGTCAGACCGACGTTGTGGCAGAATTCCCAGACGTGTTCCCGGACGAGCTACCCGACATGCCGCCCGATCGAGAAATAGAGTTTACCATCGACACATTCCCTGACACCCGGCCGATCTTGAAAGCCCCGTACAGAATGGCCCCTGCAGAATTGAAAGAATTGAAGGCACAACTTCAAGAATTACTCGACAAAGGGTTTATCCGTCCGAGTGTCTCGTCGTAGGGTGCGCCCGTGCTGTTCGTGAAGAAGAAGGATGGATCGATGTGACTCTGTATCGACTATCGAGAATTGAATAAAGCCACCGTCCAAAACAAATACCCCCTGCCCCGCATCGATGACTTGTTCGACCAGCTCCAAGGTGCAACCGTGTTTTCGAAGATTGATCTGCGATCGGGTTATCACCAACTCAAAGTCAAGCCAGATGACGTGCCGAAGTCTGTCTTCTGCACTCGTTACGGCCACTACAAGTTCTTGGTAATGCCGTTCGGTCTGACAAATGCCTCTGCCGTCTTCATGGATCTAATGAATCGGGTGTTCCGTCCGTTCGTTGACAAGTTTGTAGTAGTCTTCATCGACGACATCCTCGTCTACTCGAAGGATCGAGCGCAACATGCAGAGCATCTGTGGACGGTACTCCAAACCCTTCGAAAGAATCAGTTGTATGCGAAGATGAGCAAGTACGAGTTCTGGCTGAACAGCATCTCATTCCTTGGGCACATCATCTCCGTCGCGGGCATCGCAGTCGATCCGAAGAAAGTCGAGGCAGTTGCTGATTGGAAACGGCCCGCATCAGTTAGCAAAATTTGAAGCTTCCTAGGCTTGGCGGGATACTACCGACGCTTCGTGAATGACTTCGCGAAGATCGCATCGCCGTTGACTCGCCTCACCCAGAAAGGAGTCATATTCAAGTGGTCAGTCGACTGTGAAGCTTCCTTCCAGGAGCTCAAATAATGGCTCGTTTCGGCCCCGATACTTGCTCTTCCTGAAGGGACGGAGGGATTTCAAATCTTCAGCGATATTTCTGGCCAGGGCTTGGGGTGTGTGCTCTTGCAGCAGGATAAGGTGATATCTTTTGCTTTCCGGCAGTTGAAGCCGCACGAGAAGAACTACCCCACGCATGACCTAGAACTAGCGGCAATTGTGTTCGCATTGAAGCTGTGGCGTCACTATCTCTATGGCATGGCGTGCAGGATTTATACGGACCACAAAATCCTCAAGTATCTCTTCACCCAGAAAGAACTGAATTTGCGGCAGAGGCGATGGCTCGAACTAATCAAAGACTATGACTTATCAATCGACTACACGCCGGACAAGGAAAATATGGTAGCGGATGCGCTGAGCCGGAAGTACTTAGCTTCGTTATGTATCAACGATCGACTGCTGCGTGACTTGGAAGGAATGGGCATCGAGCTCCGAGTTCGTTTTAGAGACGTGAAACTGGCACAACTGCGGGTGGAACCGAGCCTACTGGAGAGGATCAAGTCTGCACAGAAGGACGACCCCTATCTGGAGAAGATGCGGAAGCTGATATCGACAGGGAAAGCGTCCAACTTTGCAGAGAACGAGTCGGGAGTGTTACGCGTGAAGGAACGGCTATGCGTACCGGACGACGCAGAACTTAGAAAGGAGATAATGACGGAGGCGCACTATGCAACATATTCCTTGCATCCTGGCAGCACCAAGATGTATAAGGACCTCCACGTTGTCTTTTGGTGGCACGACATAAAGAGGGACGTAGCGCTCTTTGTGTAAAAATGTATGGCCTGTCAGCAAGTTAAAGCCGAGCACCAGCGACCGGGCGGGGAAATGCAGAACCTCGCCATTCCAGAGTGGAAATGGGATCACATCACTATGGACTTCGTTGTTGGCTTGCCAAGGATGCCGTAGAAAAATGATGCCATCTGGGTCATCGTCGATCGACTAACCAAGTCAGCGCACTTTATTGCCATCAAAGTTACTTGGAGCGTCGACCGTCTTGCTCAGATATACCTTGATGAAGTAGTTTGGCTGCACGGGGTCCCAGTATCTATCGTCTCGGATCGGGATGGACGGTTCATAGCGCGCCTCTGGAGTAGTCTTCATTCAGCACTGGGGACCAAGTTGAAGTTCAGCTCAGCTTATCATCCTCAGACTGACCGCCAAACAGAGCGGGTGAACCAAATTCTCGAAGACATGTTATGACTCTGTGTGATCGACTTGAAGTCAAGTTGGGACGTCCATCTACCGCTGGCCGAGTTTGCATACAACAACAACTATCAGTCCATCATCCAAATGGTGCCGTATGAAACTTTGTACGGCCGAAAGTGTAGATCACCCATTTGCTGGGATGAAGTCGGGGAACGGCAGATACTTGGTCCGGAGCTGGTGGAGCAGACTGTGCAGAAGGTCAAGTTGATACGAGAAAGATTGAAGATAGCACAAAGCCGACAGAAAAGCTATGTCGACACGCACCGACGCCCCCTCGAGTTCTCGGAAGGCGACCATGTATTCCTGAAGGTGATACCTATACGTGGAGTTTTCCGGTTCGGTGCAAAAGGAAAGTTGAGCCCAAGATTTGTTGTTCCGTTCGAAATATTGAAGCGATTCGCCCCGGTAGCTTACCAAATCGCCTTGCCGCCTACATTGTCAGAGGTACATGACGTCTTCCACGTCTCGTAATTGCGGAAGTACGTGCACGATCAGAGGCATGTGGTAGATTTGGGTAAGCTGAACCTGAAGGCAGACTTGTCATATGTCGAAGAGCCGGTGCAAATCTTGGAGCGCAAGGATAAACTTCTCCGCAACCGTGCTATTCCCTTCGTCTGCGTCCTCTGGAGGAACCATTCGGTCGAAGAGTTGACATGGGAACTTGAGTCAGAAATGAAGGAAAAGTTCCCTTCATTGTTCTCGTAGAGGTAGGTTCTATTTTAAGTTTCGAGGATGAAACTTTTTCTTAGTTGGTTATAGTGTAGTACCCCATCCCTACATTGTGCCCCGTACTCTGTCCACGGGGTGCACGAGAAAGGAACACTGTCGCTATCGATTCGGTCGGGACCGATAGGTCGGGATCGACCGAGTCGATCGAACGGAAACGGTTGAATTAAGATCCATTCCTCGTTATGGAATGTCTTCTTCGAAACCAAGTCCCATATTCAGCGGGTTGTGCCTCGAGGATTGGCTCTGCGGCTGAGTCGGGAGAGACCTCCGGTTGTTCTGATTTTTACATCGCTTGCGTTGGTTTTGGCTTTATTTTCTGAATGTGCTTTCGTGAATGTTTTCGATGGTTTTCATGGCTTGCATTTTGAACTCGCATTTCCTATCGAACTCTTTGAATAATGCAGTATTCTAATCGATTGCTTGTGCGATTTCAGGTAATCGCGTAGGCGACGTCTAGCGCGACCAACAAGTTCTCTCGCCGAAGTAAACTCAAGGTGAGTGGCTGACCCTTCTCTTCTCGACCCTCTTCTTAGGCAAAATCGATAGTGTTGTTGCGAATGAAAGGATAAATGCAAGGGCACGAACACGAGAAAAAGGATTGAGTTTTCAAAGAGAATGTAGGCTATGTCTTAATAACTAAAAAGGAAAATATGTCTTCATACGGTTATGGACAACTTGTCGACAAGGCGATAGTTTCCTCGAGCGGCAACCCGAGGCCACGGGACCGTTTCGACCTAGGAGGAAACAGGGTATAGTCGTGCATAAGGTTTCAGCACAGGTTAAGCGGAGACTTGCAACGGAGCTAGCTACTTGCATTGAAAGGATCCTGATTAACAAAGCTATACGTCCAAGATGGCTTGTGATGCCAGTGACCAATCACACGTACATTTTGTACTTGATATGAAAAATGTTAACAATTGACAGGAAAGAACATGGTAAGTTTCATAAGGCGCGGCGCGGTCCGCCGCGGGTAAGTTTCGACGTAAATTTTATTGCTTGTCATATGCTGGTTTAAAATTCATTAGGATGGTTAGAAACATTCATACTCTAAGTCATATAAACTCTTCAACCAAATGAGAGCCTGGAACTTAAATAGCCACGCACCAGTATAAAGTGTAATGTACTGATCCTCGCTCTCCACGCAGGTACCCCAAACTACGAAGGGCGTGCCGCTTAAAATCTCAAGGCGGCGTAGACACTTTTGAAGCCTCGTCCGCTTGTGAAGGCTTGATTCTGGATTCCTTTTGAAGAAGACCCGTACTCAGTCCAAAAGAAAAGAATAGCGACTCGACTTTCCTCGATAGCATGTGGAAATATGTAATGGTTTTTGCTTGTAAAAAGGGATGTAATATATGGAACGACTATCTCATCGGCGTTCATTTTATAAGTCGAGTCATGTTGTAGCCCGCGCGGCAATAATTGTAAAGAAGTCCATGTAAAGTTTGATTATTATCAATAAAAAGTCTATTTCTATTTCAAATGTGTCATTCAATTTCTCTGCGTACTCTACCTTGATGTTGTGTTTCGGATAACCTTATGACTATGCCTTGTACGATCGCAACTTAGGTTCGTACGACATCACGCCCGGGGGACGACTATCGATTCTACGGAATCGGGGCGTGACATTTATGCATGTATGTATATATATATGTATGTATGTATGTATGTATGTATGTATGTATGTATGTATGTATGCATAAATATATATAATATACATATTGGGATACTTTTATTCAAAGGAAAAAGAAAGAAATAAAAACCAAATAAAACAACAAACTGGACCACATAGCCCAGCCCCAGCCTTAAGCCCGACCTCCACCCCCTCTCGGTTCATAGGCGCGTGCAGCATATATACATATGTATATATATCGAGAGGAGAAAAAATGAGAAAAACCCTAACCCTAACTCAAACCCATGACCCCCGACCTCTGGTGACTCTCCCCCAACCTCGATGTGGCCACGTGCCACCGCAGGCACGCCGGAGCAGCCCCGTGCGGTGAACAGCAACAGCCAAAGCGGTGGTAACAGCAGTTGTGGCGACAGCGGCAAGGCCACTTTGTGCCTCTTTTTCTTTTGCGTTTCTAGACTAAACTTCAAGCTACAAACTCTGGTATGATCACGACATAACCCTCTTCTTGTCCTACCATTTAGACTGTTTTAGTTTGGACTAGGTTGGTGGTGATTCGAGTTACAAAACTCGAAAAAACCTAATTTTCGTGGATAGCAAAACATGACCCAACTGTTTCAATCACCTATCTTGGAAGGCAATTTCTCGCCGATCCTTACTCTGTTTCAAGATTATGTTTGAACAGAGTCATAGATAGTATAACCAAGAGGGAAACTCCATCATTAGTTTTATTTCTAGTTGTGTATCCAGTAAAATAAATTATAGGAAAAATCAAGAAAAACCTATTAAAACTGTTTTCAAAAAACATAGAAAATTGTCGATACGACGTGCGTCCCGCCAAACCGGGCAACGTGGTCGCGAACCGAAAGCATCGAAAGGTGCGTATTGACTTTGCGGACGTGTGGACTTTGACGAAATTTAATTTGGTTGCGTGTGTGTGACGCATTTAATGCGTATCTGTCAAAATTCACCACATCGGCCTATTTATAAATTTTCCAATTACTTTGTGCACGTTCGTCCAATCGAGACGAAACTTGCGCCAACAGGACCGTATCATTTTTTGGTCATGTATGCCAAGTTTGGTCCTATTCTGAGACTGTTGATCGGATCGCCGTTTTGCGGGCCCCACGATCCGACTCAATGGACGATTTCGTGCAAGGCCTACCGAAATCCAAAATTGGATATACCGTTGGTTCATATCATCAAAATAAATCCATAGACATGTAGTTTGAGAACTTTAGAGACCAATGACTCTGGCACGCTTTTCGGTGCAAAGCGGGTCCAACGGTGGACATCGTTTTGGCCCGAAATGAATATTTTGCCCCTGTGTCCAGAATTAGACTTATAGGTAGGCTATCCTAGCTAATTTGACTAATCTGAACATGTTGGTAACATCTATTTCATCTTTTGGAGACAGTTATGAGATTTAGACTTTATGGCTTACTAGTTGACGGTATATTGTTGGTTCTTCGTGCTACCACCAGGCAAGTATACCTTGTCGAACATATACAATATTTATATTATATTTTTCTATTGTACTTCTTCTATATGGTTACCTGTTTCTCATATTGTGATTGGTTTGTCATCGACTGTTTTACTTATTTCTAGATTTACGTGCACGTATATGATATTCGATATTGCTTGTCTATTGGTCTTCTTCGTGTTATCGTGTCTCGTGATAGAGTTACCAGTTCTACACCTTATTCTTGACTTGATCATTCTTGATTGGGAGTATCTTGCATTGTACTATAGTTGAGACATACTATAGATTGGAAGTATCTTGCATTATACTACGATTTATAGGAGTCTACTTGACCTTGTATTCCTTTAGGAGAGGAGATCGATACTAGAATTGGCTATTCTCGATTGTACTACAATCAAAATCTACTATAAATTGGGAGTATCTTGCATTGTACTACAAGTTATAGGAGTTTTCGATTGATTGTTGGCCAAGTCTAGTATTACATTTCCATATGACTCGTCGTTTCTTAGATGTTCTTCTTGCATTGTTCTTATCTTCCATACATGTTATTTACTGTTATATTAGTAGGCATGTTTTATGTATCTTGCTAGTCCTCTAAGGGCCTGATGATCTCTTCAGGTAGCTGATTGCACGGAGTTAGTTAGCTGAGCATGTGGTAGTCGATTACATCTACATGATTCAGATATTTTGCTAGTGATATTGCTTTATTATTTTCTCGTGCTCTTATGATATATCCTACTTGTTAACCTAGTTTATTAGACTCATGTTATTTTTGGAGTCTAATCGGACATATATGTTAGTGGGCTGCAGACCATGAACCATACTTGTTCATTCTTGATTTATATACATCTCGTGGATTGAGATATAGTTTAGATTACCATATTAGACATGATACCATGCTCTTGACAGCTTATATGTATTCGAGTCAGGTTGGAGTCCGCTTAATACGTAGCTGGCTTGCTCATGCACTTGCATCCCGAAAAGCGGGTGCGGGTCGTGACACTAATACCTGGAGAGATCACCGGGTCCTCAGGGGACTAGCAAGATAAATAATATACATGCCTACTGTACAGTAAATAACATGCAAGGAAAGACTGAAATAACAAGTGCAAGAAAGAGTAACACATAGGAGAACTCTATGGATGGTGACATGTTATGAGAATATAACATTAATCATGGCTATAGGTGCATGTAATAAAATTGTAGCCCAGAGAGACACAAACAGTCCTATAACAGGTTCTCTACCGTAGCCCGAAGAGGCACTAATAATAGAGGTATAACCACGGCTAATAAAACACTCTCGCCTAAGGTACTAAAAAGTCAAGTCTATATAGTCAGGTCCAAGTCAAGTACTGGTCAAACAGGTCAGCAGAACATGGCACAGGCACAACAATACTATCACTAGACATGAACAAGATAAGAAAGATAGAAAAAGTAATATGGAAAAAGAGTAACAGTCTACGTAGACGCAAAACTAGAAAGTAACCATGACATGAAGCAAGAGAAATATGTAACCAAGTATAAAAGAATGGAAATATAGAAAGCTTTTAAATACTGTAAAGTTTGGCAAGGTATACTTGCCTGGTGGTAGTACGTAGAACCGACAATATCTAATCAATCAATGAGCCACCAAAAGGTCAACTCTTGCAAAAGACTCTGGATGCTGAAACAGACATCACCAACGTGTTTTTCATAAAAGAAATGTCTAAGTTTACCTGCCCAAAAGTCCATTTCTGGTCACATGGACAAAATGGTAATTTCGGGTCAAAATAATATCCGCCGTTGGACTCACTTTGCATCAAAAAGTGTGCCAATACCTACGGTCTCTAAAGTCATCAAACCATATGTCAACTGGTCTGGTTTGACGATATGAACCCAATCGTATGTCCAAAGTTGGATTCCAGAGGGCAGTACATAAATTTGCCCGTTGGATCGGGTCGCGGGCCCGCCAAAATAGCATTCCGGTCGACCTTCTAAGAATCGGACCAAACATGGCATACATGACCAAAAAAATTATACGGTCCTGTTGGCCTAAGTTTTGTCTCAAGATGACAAACATGCACGAAGTTATAGGCTAGTTTGCAAAGAGGCGATACGGGATATCTCGACCGATACGTCTCGATTTGGTTGCGCACACAACGAAATCGATTTTCGTCGAATCCCACACGTCTGCAACATCCGTACGCGTCTTTCGATGCTTACGGGTTGTGCCCGGTTTGTCAGAACGGACCCCGTATCGATAAATTCCTATGTTTTTTTAAAACTATTTTTCTAGTTTTTTTTCGATTTTGTAAATCGATTTTCTCTACGCACAGTGGATGAAACCAAAAATTATAAAAAGGGTTTTGGAGACCTATAGGTTGTCTATGAAGTTGTCCAATTAGTTTTGCAAAATTATTGATGGATCGACAAGAAGTCGCCTTCCAATATACTGTGATAGGCCTTATTATGTTGATGAACAGAACTTTTTTCCATCGACTTTAGGTCGATTTTTCTTGACAATTGTAACAGTTTACAACCAATCTAATTACTGGGACTTCGAGGTGGTTATGTTAGCTCCCCGTAGGAATTTATAGATAGAAATTTTATTGAACGACCAAGAAGAAAACTCACGGTAAAAAAGCCCTCGTGCTGCTTCCCGTACTGTTACTATTGCTACTACTTTTACTACTATCGGGCAAACTCCGGCCGCCGACATCGACGTGCGGCGGCACGCGGCTATGTGCAGGGTCGCAAGCATGCCAGGGGTGTCTTTGTGGCATTGTCGAAGAAGATTAATGGGTTTTCGAGAAGTTTTCGAAATATATATATATACGGATTTGAGTTTTTAATCTGATTTCGTAGATAATCGGAGTTGGATTTGGACTGGGATTTAGTGAAGATTTGTGGAGATCTAATTAAGATCATGTTGGAAAGATTTAGTAGTATTTGATTCATGATTTGAATGATTTTCAAGTCATTCAAATATCCCTTTTTCTTTCGTTCTTCACAGCCACTGTAGGGGGGTTCGGGAAAGAAGGGTTATATTATCTCGCGAGATATTCATTATCTCGCGAGATAATGATTGGGTTTTTTCTTTTCTCATTTATCTCTATCTATATATGACCCTATATCTATCCATGTATAAATTAAATCTATAAATAATTCAAATATATATTATGTATACATACTTTAAAATATTATTATTATTACCACTACTGGTATTTATGATCATTTAATTATTTCTAATAATTAAAAATAAATTTCTAAATATCCCAAAATGTAACACAAAAATCTAAAAATATCTAGAATAAATTAAAAAAAAATATTTATATAGAAAATATCTAATACATTCTTTCACCTCTTAGGTAAAATATTTGCATACTACAACATAGATATTTTCGCACATAAATGCATATGTATATATATGTGTGTGTTTGTATATGTTTATCTATTTATAAATAGATAAACCAAATACATTTTTTTAGAAAAAAATAGACAATACATACATCAATAACACAGTCTATATTTACATAATATATATCCATATGAACATATTTGGTCGTACTACATGTCTACATGGGTTTAGGTCAAGTTCGGTAGTTCGGTACGACCGGTCTCCTAAAAAGTCAAAAATCTTTATAATTAATACTAATTAACCATTTATAGGGGTCAAGTTCACAACTTGGGCTGGTTTTCCTAGTTAGGACACTGCTATGGTTGGGACTTCCTTAACATGGCTAATACACTAGTCAAAGCATACGACTACACTATCCGTGCCATAATTTCTAGTCGGTATGCATCTCTAACTTATCCATGACTAAGGTCATATTTATATAGTATTAAACTATTATAATTATAGTCATATATATATAATTGTATACAAATCTATTTGGCCTAAAATAAATTCAATATAACTCTACTAAGTTATGGCAACCTAACATGGCCCTACCAAGTGGGGTTGACTAGGTTAGGGTCCAAATATATTTTTCTAGTCAAATCGAACTCAAAAGTCAACCAATGGGTCTCATGTGCTATTCGTAAGTAAATAGCACATGGAAAATCGATTGAGTAGCACACCCTTGGTATGTGTGTCATAGGTTCAACCATATATTGGGTCTATTGGTTTTGTTCGATGTCAAGTTCTGAGCTCAAGTTGGAAGATCGATCTAGAATTACGGTAAATGGCCAAATGGCCTAATTTGACATGAAGTTGCGCGAAGTCAAAAGAATGCTAGGGGACAACTTTGGATGGGACATAGTATATCAAGTTGAAGGTGGTCTTGTCTACTTCAAAACTCATGAAGGTCATTTTAAAATATTGGCATTTCTTGTGCTCCAAAAATCAAAGCTACGAAAAATACATCTATATCATAATTAATACTAAATTATAATTTAATAAATATAAAATCGTATAAAATAAAGAAAAAAATAATTCCCAAAAATTAGGGTCCTCACAGTAAGTATAGAGGTATAAATAGTAGTTTACTTTATTTAACTGCTAGTCGTCAAGATATTATGTTTTTAGTATGTCTATGTACAAGATATCAGACTTGTCCTAAGGAATCACATGTGAGCACCGTTAAGCTTATCCTACGATACCTTAAAGGTACTTCAACAACCAGTCTATGGTATGCAAGCTAGATCGTAAAAGTACCAGTGGCATATGTTATTTCCTATGAAAATCTTTAGTCTCCAGATTTTCTAAAAGGCAAAACTCTGCTGCATTATCAACAACCGAGGCTCTATATAGCAGCAGGGAGTTATTGTGCCCGGATTTTGTTGATGAAAAAACCTTGGAAGACTATCAGTTATCTTACAACCATATCCCTATTTTATGTGATAACACGAGTTCTATAAACCTCACAAAGAATCTGTAACACCCAGTTTTCTAAATGAGGGTAATTTTGAATTTTTTTGATTTTAATTATTTAATTATGATATTTAAATAATAATATGATTTTTGGTAATTTTTAATTATTTTAAAACTATTTAAAAATTATGACTTGTGATTTTGATGTGCTGCTAGTGAAACCCTAGAGACAGTCTGTCCTAGAGCCTAACCATGTGATTGAGATTTTTATTTATTATTTTTAGCCTAGGGATAATTTGGTCATTTTGACTTATTAGAATTATTTGATTAATTATTGGATTGATGGTTGTTGATTTTGACTTTTACTAGTTGTGACTTAAGAGACTAACCTAGATGTTGACCCTAGATATGGTGACTTGATTAGCATGGTGAGACCCTAGTCTAACTTAAGGCAACCTAAGTTAGTCATTTAGAAATCAAGATTTGAATAGGAGGATTAATGAATAGGTTCATAGGCTTGAGACTTGTGAATTGATTTCATGACTAGTAAAACTTGGCCCAAAGCCCACTAGACTAAATCGTAACACAAATTTCCAATCATTATGACCAGCCACTAGTGCTCCCCTCCCTATAAATAATCTTCTCATTGAGTTCTTGCCTCTTTTGTATTGAATGAACACATAGAGAAAAGAAAGGTATGGCTATTCTTCCCCAATCCATAGATTCTTTATTTTAATTCCTTTTTTACTCTAGTTTCTTACATTAAAGCCTAATACTCTCCTATTTTCTATTTGTGGAGAGTAATCCCAGCTTTGGGTCAATTTGGAGCATTAATCGCGAATGTGGCATCCCGGTTGCCCTTGGTCAAGGACTTGACCTCCTTGACTAGACCCTTCCGGAACCTCTGGACCTTCGCCGTCTCGCTTAAGCCCTTTACGAACCTGCCGAGGCGGCCGAACTCCCCAGCGTACTCCTCCACTGAAAGGCTCCCCTGGACTAGGCTCTCGAACTGCGACTCCAAGGCTCTGAGTGCTGAATCTGGGAAGAACTTCTTCTTGAAGAAGCCCTTGAACTGCTCCCAAGTCTGCCCAGCTACCCCCACCCTGGGGTCTGACTGATACCAGGTGCGAACAAGATCTCGCATCCGGCTAGCTGCAGCCTCGATCTGAAGATCTGCTTGTATCCTAGCCAGACGGAAGATCTCCTCTATATGCTTGATCCACTCATCGGCATATAGGATCCCCTCTGTCCCCAGAAAGTCTCTGGAGGCTCATCTTCTGAAACTGCTCTATCCCCGGTGTCCTCGGTTGATGGACCACTGGTCGATCTGCAACCGTCGTAAGGGCCAACTCCATGCCCCTGTCCTGTCGAGCCTGCTGTCGGTCCATAAACTGCTGGAAGTACGCGAACATCTGTGCTGCATCCACGTATCCTGTAGGCGACGGCTGCTGGAAAGGATCATCTGGGATTACTGGGTCCTACCTCCGAGCCGGTGGAAGCATACACCCTGCTGGTGCTGCCGAGGTCTAAATACAAGCAGAGGTGGCAGGAGCTGCAGTCCCCTGGCCCCGCTGTACTGGCTGAGAGGTAGCAGTCCCCTCCATAGCATCCCCATGAATGGTACGCTGCGATCGAGTCTCTACCATCCTGAAGATAGACAAACAAGAGTATCAATTTCTGAGAAAGAAGCGAAATAACAAAGGCGGACAGTTAAAATTCAAAGGATCAGCTGACAATAAGGATTCAGATGGCAATAAAAGAATTTTTCCTAAAGTGATTGAGTACCTTAAAATTAATGTCCTATATTCTACTGCAGGCTGTAGTGATACTCTAGTTCGAATACCACTACACTTCTAGTCTAGACCTGCATGGGCCACCACTAAAAACGTGTCACGACCCGTACCCTAGAGTAAGGGCACGAGACGTGGGTACGTCCAGCCTACGCCGCAGTATCGGAGGTAGAATGCTGTCCTAGGTCAACATACATCTAACAATATATCTCTAAATAGTTTATACTCCCCGAATAGGGGTGACATAGCAGTAAATAAACTCAATCACATCTAAGGAAGAAGAAAGCACGATATGATATGGTACTCAAGGAAAACAGATGATAAAGTAGTCTAAGATAACATCCCAGCAATATCCAGAGTACAAACTCAGCTACAGGACATGAAAGAATATATACAACTCCAAATCTCTGAACAGAAGTAAAGTCTAGCTAAACAGTCTCATGACAACATAAAATAAGATAAGCCTAACTAAACTAGTCTAGGCAATGGGGGTGATGTCCTCAGCTAGAGCTGGGTCCTCCTGAGAGTCCAGCTCGCAAGTGTCGTCTAGGGCTGCCCCGTAGAAGGTATCCACACAGGCTTCCTCCTCGTCCTCTGTAATATTTTCAACAGGTCCAGTCAGGACAGGAGCGAGCACAATACATCTCAACAGTTCATAGCAAGTTAGAAAATATAATCATGTAGTAAAGTAAGATACATGTACTGAAAGAAATGCAGTATATAAACATGGAGAGAGCTGTAATAGAAATATCTACTATAAATAGAGACTAACAGTGGCTAGTGAGTCAGAGTATAATATAGACATGTAAATGACATAGGAGATTCTGATAAGACACTATGGAAAGATTCTGATAAGATACTACTTGGATATTATTCACATGTCTACTTCTACTCCCCCGTACCCCCAATCAATACACAAGGATCCAACCAGGTTATGTTATGATTCCATGCAAGCCCCGAAGGGTGATACATGGATGTCCCATAAATGGGGATTCTAGGAGATTCTAGGATACCCAGTAAATGGAATAAGAGATTCTAGGAGACTCTGTGATCATAAGAGTATATGTCACAAGTGATCAAAGAACCAATAAAGCATAATGATACGCCATGTAAGTGAAACGCACAGAACATGTAGTACCCGATGCTCCCTAAGGACAACATCTCAAGAAGCGATCCATATAGTACCAATCGGTGTGACCAACGTGACAGTAACAAGTAAAGTAATTTAATGCAGGAAATAATTCTAAGCAGGATATAAAATGATTAGAGAATGTAATCGCCTGGTATCTGAGTGTCCAATATGAAAATACTGTCCGAGGAGTGGTGTCTGGCTCCTAATCAGAACAGCACAAGTCACAACAAGTCTAAAATGGTAAAATGAAGTTCTACTATGCATTCTACATGAGTCTAGGTCAATCTAGGCCAAAGTCAACTCTTGGTCAACTCTGGTCAATCCTAGAAGCCAAACTTGGTCAACTATGGTCAAACTAGGTCTAACAAGTCTAAACTAGGTCAAACTAGTCTATACTAGTCTAACAAGGCTATTCTAAGTTCTAACAAGACTAATCTAGACTTACTAGGCAATATCATGCCTAAAGAACCAACCAACATCTATACACAACTACACAAGATATTATCTATATCTAAAACAATACACATATATATATATATATTTATATAGTCTAGCTTAGGAATACATGTAATAACATATGTGCCCCTATAAGAAACATACATACATTATATATTAAATATATATATAGATGCACACACATATATATAAGATATCTATATATATATACATCACACTTTATATATATATACACATATAGGAAATAGGAACATTGAACTGTATATGTAGGTATCAGGAATAAATTAAGAAATGAGAATTGATCTACAAAACAGAGTTAAAATAATGAACTAATGGTTGGTAATCAAAATATACATAGTGCACGTGTCCCTCAATATGTTTGTGTCCAAGCACGAGGACACAAACGTGTCAAAACAATTTAAAACACAAACAGTGCAAATACTGTGCCATTCCTCGTGCATGTGTTCACGGGGTTCGTGCACACGACACGACACGACACAGACCTCGTGGTCGTGTCCCAGTGTCGACTAGGTCTAGGGCTAGGGCTAGGACATCCTGATATGGG
Source organism: Iris pallida (assembly GCA_029216955.1). Lineage (NCBI taxonomy): Eukaryota > Viridiplantae > Streptophyta > Magnoliopsida > Asparagales > Iridaceae > Iris > Iris pallida. Next base: position 8,085,919 of record JANAVB010009196.1, read on the forward strand.
TCCACGACACGTGTGTCAGTGACACGACACATGTATCAGTACTCTAAATCAACTGAACCCGGTCCAGTACAAATGTAATGCACGTGCTCGTGCGTGTCCGACACGACACGTGGGGGTCTGAGACTTGACACACGTCGTGTCAGTCACGAGGACGACCAGTGTGTCAAGTGTCGCATGTCGACATGACGTGTCCTGAGAGTTGTGGCCCCCGAACTGCAGGGGATAAATCTGTGCGCGCGCGCGTGTGTGCACCGCTTGTCCGCGTGTCCGCCGAGACCCGACACGACACGAAAACAAAACACAGACACTGGAAAACCATAGGCAAGATCAAAAACCTAATTCCTATTCAAAAAGTTTGCACAAAAAGAATCAAAATGCCCTTTGAGGCATTTCGACAAACACTAATGAACAGTGTCTGATACGTGTCCGATACGGACACGTACAGTGTTCAAAACCTAGGGTTTCCTATTCCTACAGCTAGGTTAGGCCTAGGACTCCCTAAATATGAAATAAAATCAGGGATTCATGGTGTATTAAAGAAATTACCTATGGTTGCAAAATCCTCAAAAAAACCCAATAGAGAATGGTTCTCCAAGCTTTAAAACTCCCTCAAATTATCCCAAACCTGTGATGTGACTCCACAAACAGCAAGAAAATGTTGATTAGGTCACAATGGAAGAAATCCCAAATAAAATGGAGTCCTATCTATTAAACTATGAAGAAAACTAAATGAAGGCTTACATATTCCTTAGAAAAATGAAGAACTAATAAAGAAAGAGGCACAATTTCCTATAGAGACATTATATAGGCAAGGGGGAAAGTATTGGCTGGTCATATTAGTTTGGGTTAGGGTTTTTAGGTTTCATCCTATGGCTAGGAATGAATCTAGACTAATGGATGGCCTAGAACAAAGGGTTCTATCCTAGTCTTTTGCAAAATCACTTAACTTGACTAAACTTGACTTAAACCCTTAACTAAACCATCTAATTCTCAAAGTGGCTCACTAAGCTAGTTATGACCAATCTAGGTTAGGTCCAATCTAGGTTAGGCTAACCAAAATCACAAGGCAATAATTAAATTAGTATTTAAATCAACCATTCAATTAAATTATTAAAAATTCCTAATAATATATATTAAATTCTAATAAATTCAAATAACCCCAAAAATGACAAAAATACCCTCACACTAGAAATGTGGTAGTGACAAATCTACCCTCCTTAAAAAGAATTTCATCCTCGAAATTGAAAGGCGAAATGTAACTGATGAGAAGGATAGAAAGTATACCTCACGGTCCAAAAAGATAAGGGTATCGCTCGCGCATATCATCCTTCCGCTCCCAGGTAGAGTCACCTAGAGAATGATGCCTCCATGCAACACGTTCCAAGGGTATCACCTGGTTCCTCAGAACCTTCCTCCGTCGATCCAGGATCTCCACTGGCTGCTCTGGTTAGCTGAGAGAAGGCCCAACCTCAATCTCTAAATGATCGAGCACATGGCTAGGGTCAGTCACGTACCGTCTCAACCGTGATACATAGAATATGTTGTGGACCCCCACTAGCACAGGCGGCAAGTCTAGCCTGTATACAACGTCACCGACTCTTCCGTTGATAACGAAAGGCCCGATGAAGCGCGGACTAAGCTTCCCACCTCCACCAAAACGTATCATACCACGAGTCGGAGATATCTTCAAGAAAACCTGGTCTCCGACCTAATCACAAGCAAGGTTTCAATTAATTATAATAAACAAATATGATCAAAAATCACAAACAAACAAACCTAAATCTAATCCTACTCTAATATGTACCTCAAACTCTAACGGCCTCCGGTGGCTATCGGCCCAGTGCCGATGTCTGTCCTGCGCCACACGAAGTCTGTCCCTAATGAGCTTCACCTTCTCGGCTGCGTCAACAACCATCTCTGGCCCCAGTAAAGCTCGCTCTCCAACATTATCCCAAGATAAGGGTGTACGACACCTACGCCCGTACAGAGCCTCGAAAGATGACATCTCAATGTTGGCCGAGAAACTATTATTGTAAGCAAACTCCACCAAATGAAGATGATCCTCCCAGGAACCTCCAAAGTCCAGGACGCACGTCCGCAGCATATCCTCAAGTGTCTAAATAGTCCTCTCTGACTGTCCGTCCGTCTGGGGGTGGTATGCAGTACTAAACTTGAGCTGAGTACCCAAGCTGGTCTGCAGACTCCTCCAGAAATAGGAAGTAAAGCGACTATCCCGATTTGAGACGATGCTGACTGGAACCCCATGAATCCTGACTATCTGTCGCATATACATCTCCGCCAACCTCTCTGTAGACGTACCCACCTTGAATGGCAAGAAGTGGGCCAATTTGGTCAACCTGTCAACGATGACCCAAATCGCATCTTTTCCTTCTGGTGTACGCGACAATCCTGATACGAAGTCCATAGTGATATGCTCCCATTTCCACTCGAAAATGGGCAGCAGCTACAACAATCCACCGGGCCTTTGTCTCTCTGCCTTGACCTGCTGACAGACCAAGCACCTAGCCACGAAGCGAGCCACCTCCCGCTTCATCCCTGACCACCAAACATGCTCCCTCAGATCTCGGTACATCTTGTTGACACCCGGGTGTATAGAGTACTGAGATCTGTGGGCCTCCTGCATAACCTGCTCCCTGAGATCTCCGCTGGGCACACATAACCTGGAACCGTGCCTCAAGGCACCATCCTCTGTAAGAGAAAACTCGCCCTCCAGCAATCCTGCTCGAACCTGCTTTCGAAGACACTGCAGAGCAACATCCTCAAACTGTGCCGACTTGATCCTCTCTACCAAGTCTGATTGAATCTGCATGCCCCACATCTGCATCTGTACTCCGGGCACGATCACCTCAATCCCAAGGCTCTTTAAGTCTGCAAGCAAATATCGATCCATGGTCAAACACATGGCTGTCGGATACCTACTCAAGGCATCGGCAACCACATTGGCCTTCCCTGGGTGATACTGAAGTAGGATGTCAAAATCCTTCATCAACTCTAGCCATCTATGCTGTCTCATGTTCAACTCCTTCTGAGTGAACACATACTTTAAGCTCTTGTGATCTGTAAAGATCTCCACCCTCTCTCCATACAGATAATGCTTCCACAACTTCAGAGCAAATATCATTGCTGCCAGCTCCAGGTCGTGGGTAGGGTAGTTCTTCTCATGGGGACGTAATTGCCTGGAAGCATAGGCAATCACCTTCCCATGCTGCTGCAAGATGCAACCCAGCCCCTTCCCTGAAGCATCACTATAAATAGTGAAACCACCTGATCCTGAAGGCAATGTCAGAATCGGAGCTGTCGTAAGCCGCTTCTTCAACTCATCAAAAGCTGCCTGACACTCCTCTGACCAAACATACTCAACATCCTTCCGAGTCAACCAAGTCAACGGCTCTGCAACCCGGGAGAAATCCTGCATAAATCTCCGATAATATCCTGCCAGCCCCAGGAAACTCCTGATCTCTGCAACTGAAGTCGGCGCTGCCCATGTCTCAATTGCTACAATCTTCTTGGGGTCAACTGAGATACCATCTCCAGTCACCACATGCCCCAAGAAGTCCACCCGGTCCAAGAAGAACTCACACTTGGAGAGCTTCCCGTAAAGCTGCTCCTTTCTGAGAATCTCCAGCACTATCCTCAAATGCTCCTCGTGCTCCTCCTCAGTCATAGAATATATCAAGATGTCGTTAATGAACACCACCACAAACTGATCCAGATACTGGTGGAACACCTTGTTCATAAGGTTCATAAACACTGCTGGTGCATTGGTTAGCCCAAACGGCATAACCAAAAACTCAAACTGTCCGTACCGCATCCTGAAAGCGGTCTTGGGAATATCCTCCCCCTTCACCTTCACCTGGTGATATCCCGACCTCAGATCAATCTTGAAAAATACCCGAGCTCCGCTCAACAGGTCAAAAAGATCGTCGATCCGCGGCAGTGGGTATTTGTTCTTGATCGTGAGGTTGTTGAGTGCCCTATAGTCAATACACATCTGTACTAACCCATCCTTCTTCGGCACAAACAACACTGGTATACCCCATGGCGACGAACTCGAGCGGATGAAGCCCTTGTCCTGTAGCTCATCCACCTGCTTCTTCAGCTCCACCAGCTCGCTGTTGTTCACCCGATAGACATGCTGAGAGATGGGTTCCGCTCCTGGAACCAAGTCTATCGAGAACTCTATGTCTCTGTCTGGTGGCAATCCCAGCAACTCCTCTGGGAAAACATCCATATAATCTGCTATCAAGGGGTGTGGAATCGTCTGCTCCTCGACCGAGACTCCACAGAAGACTCTGCTGCTCTGCTCTGCCTGACGTCTGGAGTACTCGAACTCTGGCTCCCCCGGTGCTCTGAAAAGAACTCTACCCCCTCTACAATCAATACTGGCGTGGTGCCTGCTCAACGAATCCATGTCTAGTACTATATCATAGTTCGGCAATGGCATTACGAGCAGGCTCACCTCCAACTCACGGCCTCCCAAAACTACTCTCCGACCCTTACAAACATCACTCACGAGGATAATGCCACCCCCGATCGTGATCTTGTAAGTCCTAGGCAACGATTCAGCTACGATATTGTGTCTAATCGCAAAAGATACTGATATGAAGCTATGCGAAGCACCGGAATCGAATAATACAAAAGCTGGACTAGAGTCGAGAAGAATCGAACCTGCAATCAGCTCTCCGATGGCCTCCGCATCCTTTACTGCCATGGCGAATCCTCGCCCCTGCTGGCCTCCCCTGGCCTGCTGCTGGTGCTGGACGAACCTCTGCTGCTGCGTCTGCAGGGCTGGTCCCCTCTGCTGGCCTACTGGAGCCCTGGCTCCCCCTTCCGGGCCTGTTCGTGCTATGCGGCACTCCCTCATCTGGTGGTCTGCTGAACCACACACCAGGTACTGGCCCAGTCTCTTCCGGAACTCATTGAAGACGTGCCCGGGCTTCTTGCAGTAGGCACAAGTAACACCCTATCTCTGACCCTGCTGGTACTGTCTCGGTTGCTGCTGCTGATGAACTGGCCTTTGCTGGATCGGCTGCGGCTGGAACTGCCTCAGCTGCTGGTGCTGAAAGTGGGGCCTCTTGGCCTGGCCTCCGCTGCTGCTACCCCCAACTGGGTCTCGCCCCCTCTTGAGCCTAAGCTCAAGATCAACCTCTGCCAACAAGGCTCCCGTCAAGATCTTCTCGAATGTGGCATCCCGGTTGCCCTTGGTCAAGGACTTGACCTCCTTGACTAGACCCTTCCGGAACCTCTGGGCCTTCGTCGTCTTGCTCAAGCCCTTTACGAACCTGTCGAGGCGTCCGAACTCCCCAGCATACTCCTCCACTGAAAGGCTCCCCTGGACTAGGCTCTCGAACTACGACTCCAAGGCTCTGAGTGCTGAATCTGGGAAGAACTTTATCTTGAAGAAGCCCTTGAACTGCTTCCAAGTCTGTCCAGCTACCCCCACCCTGGGGTCTGACTGATACCAGGTGCGAGCAAGATCTCGCATCCGGCTAGCTGCGGCCTCGATCTAAAGATCTGCTGGTATCCTGGCCAGACGGAAGATCTCCTCTATATGCTCGATCCACTCATCGGCATATAGGATCTCCTCTGTCCCCAGAAAGTCTCTGGGGCTCATCTTCTGAAACTGCTCTATCCCCGGTGTCCTCGGCTGATAGACCACTGATCGAGCTACAACCGTCGTAAGGGCCAACTCCATGCCCCTGTCCTGTCGAGCCTGCTGCCGGTCCATGAACTGCTGGAAGTATGCGAACATCTGTGCTGCATCCACGTATCCTGTAGGCGGCGGCTGCTAGAAAGGATCCTCCGGGATTACTGGGTCTTGCCTCCGAGCCGGTGGAAGCATATCCCATGCTACTACTGTCGAGGTCTCAATACGAGCAGAGGTGGCAGGAGCTGCAGTCCCCTAGCCTCGCTGTACTGGCTGAGAGGTAGCAGTCCCCTCCATAGCATCCCCATGAATGGTACGCTGCGATCGAGTCTCTACCATCCTGAAGATAGACAAACAAGAGTATCAATTTCTGAGAAAGAAGCGAAATAACAAAGGCGGACAGTTAAAATTCAAAGGATCAGCTGACAATAAGGATTCAGATGTCAATAAAACAATTTTTCCTGAAGTGATTGAGTACCTTAAAATTAATGTCCCATATTCTACTGCAGGTTGTAGTGATACTCTAGTTCGAATACCACTACACTTCTAGTCTAGACCTGCATGGGCCACCACTAAAAACGTGTCACGACCCACACCCTAGAGTAAGGGCACGAGACGTGGGTACGTCCAGCCAACGTCGCAGTGTCGGAGGTAGAACGCTGTCCTAGGTCAACATACATCTAACCATATATCTCTAAACAGTTTATACTCTCCGAATGGGGGTGACATAGCGGTAAATAAACTCAATCACATCTAAGGAAGAAGAAAGCACGATATGATATGGTACTCAAGGAAAACAGATGATAAAGTAGTCTAAGATAACATCCCAGCAATATCCAGAGTACAAACTCAACTACAGGACATGAAAGAATATATACAACTCCAAATCTCTGAACAGAAGTAAAGTCTAGCTAAACAGTCTCATGACAACATAAAATAAGATAAGCCTAACTAAACTAGTCTAGGCAATGGAGGTGATGTCCTCGGCTAGAGCTGGGTCCTCCTGAGAGTCCAGCTCGCAAGTGTCGTCTAGGGCTGCCCCGTAGAAGGTATCCACAAAGGCCTCCTCCTCGTCCTCTGTAATATTTTCAATAGGTCCAGTCAGGACAAGAGCGAGCACAGTACATCTCAACAATTCATAGCAGGCTAGAAAATATAATCATGCAGTAAAGTAAGATACAGGTACTAAAAGAAATGCAGTATGTAAACAGGGAAAGAGCTGTAATAGAAATATCTACTATAAATAGAGACTAACAGTGGCTAGTGAGTCAGAGTACAATATAGACATATAAATAGCATAGGAGATTCTGATAAGACACTATAGAAAGATTCTGTTAAGATACTACTTGGGTATTATTCACATGTCTACTTCTACTCCCCCGTACCCCCAATCAATACACAAGGATCCAACCAGGTTATGTTATGATTCCATGCAAGCCCCCGAAGGGTGATACATGGATGTCCCATAAATGGGAATTCTAGGAGATTCTAGGATACCCAGTAAATAGGATAAGAGATTCTAGGAGACTCTGTGATCATAAGAGTATATGTCACAAGTGATCAAAGAACCAATAAAGCATAGTGATACGTCATGTAAGTGAAACACACAGAACATGTAGTACCCGATGCTCCCTAAGGATAACATCTCAAGAAGGGATCCATATAGTACCAATCCGTGTGACCAACGTGACAGTAACAAGTAAAGTAATTTAATGCAGGAAATAATTCTAAGCAGGATATGAAATGATTAGAGAATGTACTCGCCTGGTATCTAAGTGTCCAATATGAAAATACTGTCTGAGGAGTGGTGTCTGGCTCCTAATCAGAACAACACAAGTCACAACAAGTCTAAAATGATAAAATGAAGTTCTACTATGCATTCTACATGAGTCTAAGTCAATCTAGGCCAAAGTCAACTCTTGGTCAACTCTGGTCAACCCTAGAAGTCAAACTTGGTCAACTATGGTCAAACTAGCTCTAACAAGTCTAAACTAGGTCAAACTAGTCTATACTAGTCTAACAAGGCTATTCTAAGCTCTAACAAGACTAATCTAGGCTTACTAGACAATATCGTGCCTAAAGAACCAACCAACATCTATACATAACTACACAAGATATTATCTATATCTAAAACAATACACATATATATATATTTATATAGTCTAGCTTAGGAATACATGTAATAACATATGTGCTCCTATGAGAAACATACATACATTATATATTAAATATATATATAGATACACACACATATATATAGGATATCTATATATATATATATATATATATATATATATATATATATATATATATATATATATATATATATATATATACATCACACTTTATATATATATATACACATATAGGAAATAGGAACATTGAACTGTATATGTAGGTATCAGGAATAAATTAAGAAATGAGAATTGATCTACAAAATCGAGTTAAAATAATGAACTAATGGTTGGTAACCAAAATATACATAGTGCACGTGTCCCTCAATATGTTTGTGTCCAAGCACGAGGACACAAACGTGTCAAAACAATTTAAAACACAAACAGTACAAATACTGTGCCATTCCTCGTGCACGTGTTTACGAGGTTCGTGCACACGACACGACACGACACAGACCTCATGGTCGTGTCCCAGTGTCGACTAGGTCTAGGTCTAGGGCTAGGACATCCTGATATGGGTCCACGACACGTGTGTTAGTGACACGACACACGTATCAGTGCTCTAAATCAACTGAACCCGGTCCAGTAAAAATGTAATGCACGTGCTCGTGCGTGTCCGACATGACACGTGGGGGTCTGAGACTCGACACACGTCGTGTCAGTCACGAGGACGACCCGTGTGTCAAGTGTCGCGTGTCGACATGACGTGTCCTGAGAGTTGTGGCCCCCGAGCAGCAGGGGATAAATCTGTGCGCGCGCGTGTGCGTGCACCGCGTGTCCGCCGAGACCCGACACGACACGAAAACAAAATGCAGACACTGGAAAACCATAGGCAAGATCAAAACCCTAATTCCTATTAAAAAAGTTTGCACAAAAAGAATCGAAATGCCCTTTGAGGCATTTCGACAAACACTAATGAACAGTGTCTGATACGTGTCCGATACGGACACGTACAGTGTCCAAAACCTAGGGTTTCCTATTCCTACAGCTAGGTTAGGCCTAGGACTCCTTAAATGTGAAATAAAATCAGGGATTCATGGTGTATTAAAGAAATTACCTATGGTTGCAAAATCCTCAAAAAAAACCCAATAGAGAATGGTTCTCTAAGCTTTAAAACTCCCTCAAATTGTCCTAAACCTGTGATGTGACTCCACAAACAGCAAGAAAATGTTTATTAGGTCACAATGGAAGAAATCCCAAATAAAATGGAGTTCTATCCATTAAACTATGAAGAAAACTAAATGAAGGCTTACCTATTCCTTAGAAAAATGAAGAACTAATAAAGAAAGAGGCACAATTTCCTATAGAGACATTATATAGGCAAGAGGAAAAGTCTTGGCTGGTCATATTAGTTAGGGTTAGGGTTTTTAGGTTTCATCCTATGGCTAGGAATGAATCTAGACTAATGGATGGCCTAGAACAAAGGGTTCTATCCTAGTCTTTTGCAAAATCACTTAACTTGACTAAACTTGACTTAAACCCTTAAGTAAACTATCTAATTCTCAAAGTGGCTCACTAAGCTAGTTATGACCAATCTAGGTTAGGTCCAATCTAGGTTAGGCTAACCAAAATCATAAAGCAATAATTAAATTAGTATTTAAATCAACCATTCAATTAAATTATTAAAAATTCCTAATAATATATATTAAATTCTAATAAATTCAAATAATCCCAAAAATGAAAAAATACCCTCACACTAGAAATTTGGTAGTGACAGTGTCCCCTTGTTTGGACACGAGATACCCTTCCCATGGCACGTATGCATGCATGACACGGCTGTGCACAATTGATTTGGGATATTTGGGTTTTTCGAAATGAATTTAGGTTTGAATGTCGGATTACCTACTGTTCTGATACTCACATTTTCAAAGCTGAGTTATTTCTTTTTATGTTTAATTGAATGTTAATTAGATGTATTTGTATAGGTACACATGTCTGTGTGTATGTATGCATGACTGAGATTAATGTTTGCATGAGGGAATCAATGGGATGTTATGAATGGTTGTAAATATGGTTTTTCAAACTCATTTGATACCTAGATATATGGCTGACTAATCTGAGAACACTGAAAATATGAGATTAATGTTCTATACCCACACAGGTTTACACACAGGCACATTGCACCTCAAAACTGAGATTTCCCAACATGTGTAAAACCTGAGAACCCTTAAATGATAAACCTGAGAAGGAACTATGAGTTGGTTTTTGCAAAAAACTGAGAATCACTGAGATGTCACACACATTCAAATCTGAAACCTGGGATTCAAAACTGTTTTGTGCATTAATGTGTAGACTGAGTTTTAACTACATATAGGGTTGCATGTTTGCATGAGAATTGGATTTTTTGAAATTGTTTTGGGACTCAAACCAGAGAGATTCAAACTTTTATGTGTATCATTAACCTGTGAACCATGAACTGATAAATTTGAGTACGTAATGTCAATTATATATTGATTTGTGAATACTGAAAACCTGTGATTGAACACACATTTGCAAATAACTGAGACCCACTGTATGAGGGCACATACACACATGAACTGAGATGCACCCCTATTATTGTCTACATACTGTTTTCCCATATTTGTTCATACTATTTTCCTATTTTCTGACATACTGAGTTTGACACACACATTGCACACATTGAAGACACTCCTACACTCGCACACACACACACACTATTAATCCTAAGAATTTTTCCCTTGTTGTTCAAATCTGTGAACTGAGTTAAGCTTGCAAGTTAGGTTTTATGATTAGCTAAGTATTTAGTTTCGATTTGCATTGAATTTGTTAAACTGTTAAGTGTGCTCTGTCAAGCTAAGAATTGACACATAGTTGAGATGACTGGAAACCTGAGAAACTATGATTGCAGCCATATACACACATACTCTCACTCCCCCTTGCTTGACACTCATGAGACCACCCACACACACTCCAATTTCTGAAATCCTGAAACACTGTAAACCCCTCACATTGCCACACTCTGTCACACCAATGATACCCACACACACTAAAACCCCTATAGCCTTACATGAATGCATGCCTATTATAAATTTAGCTTTCTATGCATTGTAATATAATGTACATATATATATATGTATGCCATGTTATATATAGGCCTAAGTGTTGTATGCTAATTTATGCATGTATGTATATATATATATATATATATATATATATATATATATTTTTTTTTTTTATATATATATATATACACACACACACACACACACACACACACACACACATGAATTTCATGATTGATAGCTTAAATAGCTATATGTGAATGTTGTCTAATATGGATAGCTTTTGTTTGGCTTGTTTGGCATTGTGATGATGTGTGCTTGCTAGAATAGGCTGGTTAGGCTTAGTGAGACTTGCTTGGGTTAAGTTGACATAGTTTGACTAGTGTAGTTGACTAGAGTTGACCAAGTGTTGACTTTAGTATAGTTTGACCTAGACAGCATGCAGATGCATTATATATTACATTTATCATCCCCTGTATATGTCTTGACTTGTGTTGCTCTAAATAGGAGTCAGATACCTCATCTCAGGCAGTATATTCTCACAGATATTCAGATACCAAGCGAGTACATTCTCTGATCATTTCATAACTTGCTTAGGATTATATTCCTGCTCTAGATTGCCTTATTTGATGTTGCCACGATATTATCACGGATTGGTACTATATGGATCCCTACATGAGATGTTATCTCCCTCGGGAGCATCGGATACTTCATGTCATGTGTTTCATGTACATGATGTATTCCTCGCTCTCATGTTATTCATGTTTCTCATGTGCTTCATGCTCGTTCATGCATGCTCATGTACTCTCATGTGATCTCATGTTCGGTTATATTTCTCATGTATCTCATGTATAACTTATACTTCATGTGTACCACTTCATGGGCCTTCATATGGAATTCATGTGCACTCAGTTCTGAGCCCTTATGTATACTTCATGTACACACATCTATTAGCTTTCATGTAAAAATTATGTACGTAACATAACTTGTCTGGATCCTTGTGTATTGATTGGGGTATGGGAGAGTATAAATAGTCATGTGAACAATTCTAAAGTAGTATAACCATGTGCGTCTTTTTAGTATATTCATGTACAATTCTAGCCGTTCACATGTCGACTATGTACTGTACATCACTAGTCACTGATAGTTCTCTACTTATAGTAGATATTCCATTACAGTTCTTTCTTTTACATCATGTACATTCTTTCAGTTTCATGTATCGTACTCTCTTGCATGTTTATATTTTCTAACCTATTATGATCTACGTGAGTTGTATTGTGCTCGCTCCCGTCCTGACTGTACCTGTTGAAAATTTTACAGAGGATGATGAGGAACCCTGCACTCCTTACTATAGAGCTTGCCTAGATGACACTCGTAACCTGGACCCTGGGGGAGGTTCAGGCAGCTGCTGAGGATGATATCCATGCATAGTATAGATAGTCTAGACTGTTCTTTCTTTTCATGTTAGTTGTTGTCTTTGATTTCAGAGTTGTATTATTATGGAGATGTTGAGACTTATGTTATTTCACTTGTTGTACCTCAGTTGAGGATTTTCTTATCTATTCTATCGTGCTATATTCTACCTCTAGATTGTGATTGAGTTGTACCTTCTGTGACTTGGCCTCCAGTTGGAGAGTATTTCATATTGTGTTAGTTATAGTTCATAACCTAGAACAACGTTCTACCGCCGACACTACGACATAGGCTGGGCGCTGTTACGCACTCGTACCCTCACAGTGGGTGCGGGTCGTGACACATTTTTAGTGGTAGTCTATGTATGTCGAGTTTGTGTAGTGATATTCGAACTAGAGTATCACTACAGCCTGCAGTAGGATTAGGATTATTTTGAGATACTCAATCACGTTAGAAAAAAATCTTAACTGAATCCCTGCCATCTAAATTCCTGTTGAGGATTGCTTTCTTGAAATAACTGTCCTCCCTTGAATTATTATTTCTATTTCTGTATTGATTCCTTTTTTGATCTGTCTCCAGGATGGTGATTGAGACACGATCGCATCGCTCTGGCCCAGCATACGCTGGTGAGAGGTCGACCACCCCTCGCCCGATTGTAGACGCTGGGACCACAGCACCTCTTGTTTCTGCTCATATAGGAGCATCTGCAGCTTTTGGGAGTGCACCTCCACCTGTCCGGAGGTCTTCCCCCATTATTTCGGATATGTATCAGCAGCAGTTGCCTTCAGGGACAGTGGATGCAGCTCAGATGTTTATCCTCTTCCAGCGATTCATGGAGACTCAGCAGCAGATGCAGCAGAGCTAGTCTGCTGATTTCCAACAGAGCATACAAGATATCACCAGTTGGTCAGGACGGCAGAAGAGCTGGTGGCTACCCAGCTACTGGGAGGACGGATGCAGCAGTATCAGTCGAAGACTCTAGACATCCAATCCTTTAAGAAGATGGGACCCCGGGACTTCAAGGGTATGGAGGGCATCATATACGCTGACGATTGGATAGAGCACATTGAGGAGATATTCTGATTGGCACAGATACCAGCTGGATTACAGATCGAGGCAACAGCCAGTCAGATGCAGGACTTGGCCCGTACTTGGTACCAGATGGACCCGAGGGTTGGTACAGCTAGTCATTCTTGGGCAACCTTCAAAAAACTGTTCAAGGAGAAATTCTTTCCCCATACAGCACTCGGTGCCTTGGAGGCACAGTTCGAGAGTTTGGTTCAAGGGAACCGGACCGTTGAGGAATATGCCGGGGAGTTCTGTCGTCTGAGCAGATTCATTGAGGATCTTACTGAGGCCAGAAAGGCGAGGAGGTTCCGCAGGGGCTTGATCAGGGAGGACAGGTCGTATACCAAGAGCAGCCGCAACGCCACTTTCGAGCAGATTCTGGTAGGAGCCATGGTAGCGGAGGACGATCTTGGGCTAAAGGAGAAGTGGACGCGAGACACTCAGAGAGCTAGTAGCAGTGCGGGCTCGGCCAAGATGTCCCACTTACAGATTCAACAGCAGTATCCGCAGCAGATGCCCCACCTACAGATTCAGCAACAGTATCAACAGCCGAGGGTCTACTCTCAGCAGTAGCAGTTTTAGGACCGTGTACCCTTTCAGCAGGTGCAGCAACAACAGAGGCAGCAGGAGGCCCTGGAACAGTAGCTTGTTATCATTTGCCCTTTTTACAAGAAACCAGGACACGATTGGGAAAAATGCCGGAAGAGGCTGGGCAGATGTTTACTTTGCGAAGGATCCGATCATCGGCTGAAAGAGTGTCCTGAGTCATTTGGACAGACAGTTCAGGGAGCAGGAGCTAGGGCTCCGGTGGGCCAGCAGAAGGGATTACCCTTACCAACTTAGCAACAGAGGTACATGCAGCATCAGCAGCAGGCCAGGAGAGGCCAGCAGGGGCGAGCTTTCGCCAGGACATTCGAGGATGCACAGGCCATTGGAGATCTTGCTGCAGGTTCCGTTCTATTCGATTCTCTTTCCGCAATTGTCTCTTATAACTGTCTTCAAAATTCGATTCCCTTTGTTCCTTATTGATTGATCAATTTTGTCCTGTTGTCCTTGTGTTATGTTTGATTTTCTTCTGAGATAAATCATATGGGCTGGGTCACCTCAGTTATGGGATCTAGAATCTTCGATAGTCGTGTTAGCTGGCATAGTGAGGACATATAATCAGATTTTGGACGTATTTTTCGTGTATAGGAATTTAAGATTTTTGCTGCCAAGTATGCGGCAATGCAAAAATTTTAAATACCCTGATTCTAGAGGTATATACCTTACTCAAGGACTCTGTGATTATCGTAGCCTTGCTCACTAGCATGACGAAGATTCTGAGTATCATAATTTTGGACAGACGCATATGATTATCGAACTTTGTGATTTGAGACTATGATTGTGGGAGTGTTTGACCTAGAAGGAGTATTACCATCTTAAATTTTGAGGATGAAATTTTTCTAAGGAGGGTAGACTTGTAACACCCAATTTTCTAAATGAGAGTTATTTTGAAATTTTGTGATTTTAATTATTTAATTATGATATTTAAATAATAATATAATTTTTGGTGATTTTTAATCATTTTAAAACTATTTAAAAATCACGACTTATGATTTTGATGTGCAGCTAGTGAAACCCTAGAGACTGTCTGCCCTAGAGCCTAACCATGTGATTAGGATTTATATTTATTATTTTATCCTAGGGGTACTTTGGTTATTTCGACTTATTAGAATTATTTGATTAATTATTGGATTGATGGTTGTTGATTTTGACTTTTACTAGTTGTGACTTAAGAGACTAACCTAGATATTGACCCTAGCTATGGTGACTTGATTAGCATGGTGAGACCCTAGTCTAACTTAAGTCAACCTATGTTAGTCATTTAGAAATCAAGATTTGAATAAGAGGATTAATGAATAGGTTCATAGGCTTGAGACTTGTGAATTAATTTCATGACTAGTACAACTTGGCCCATAGCCCACTAGAATAAACCCTAACCCTAATTTCCATTCATTATGACCAGCCACTAGGACTCCCTTTCCTATAAATAATCTCTTCATTGAGTTCTTGCCTCTTTTGTATTGAATGAACACATAGAGAAAAGAAAGGTATGACTATTCTTTTTCAATCCATAGATTCTTCATTTTAATTCCTTTTTCAATCTAGTTTCTTGCATTAGAGTCTAATACTCTCTTATTTTCTTTTTGTGGAGAGTAATACCAGCTTTGGGTCAATTTGGAGCATTTGGCTATCAAAAAGAACACCCCATTTGAAGCTTTTTCTTGCTATTTGCATCTATAGGTAAAACTCCTCAAATTGTGCTAATATTCTAATTTCTTTGTATATTAGGCTAGATCTAGATGTCCCCTAGCTGTCCCTAGAATTTGGATAGAATTTGTGTCTGTTTGGTATCCGTATCGGACACGTGTCATAGTGTATGTGTAAGTGTTTGATAGAATGCCACTTAGGATTTAATTTTTGATTTTTGTAAAACTAATTGCATGGAATTGTAGATCTATATGTGTACATTTGATTTCGTAAAGACTGAGCACATTTTCGTGTTGTTTTCGTGTCGAAAACAGCCGTGGACACGCTGTACGACACAGCGCACGGGTGCCCTGATGACACCCACTGATTTCTCACGTATTTGGACACGTGGACTCGTGCCACTTGACACGAGAGTAGGGGCACCCTCTGTCACGACACCACTCGAGTTTGACATGAATTCGTATCGTGTCGAGGGAGCATGGACACGCGCACGGGTTTTGTACAGTGTGCGTACAGTCAAAAAATCTCGACTGATACTCACTTCGTTTCCTTCGTGGACACATCGGGGACACTGTACAGGCACCCCACGACCTACCCCTATCCCTGGCGAACACATATGTACGAGCACGAGGACACTGGGATACTCTGTCGTGCCACGAGCTCGTGTCCTCGCTGCACGAGACAGTGCTCGACCAGTATCCTGTTCTTAGTTCAAATTTTATTTGGACACCTCGTGTCCCCTTGTTTGGACACGAGACAGCCTTCCCATGACACTTATGCATGCATGACATAGCTGTGCACAATTGATTTGGGATATTTGGGTTTTTTGAAATGAATTTAGGTTTAAATGTCGGATTACCTACTGTTCTGATACTCACATTTTCAAAACAGAGTTATTATTTTTTTTATGTTTAATTGAATGTTAATTAGATGTATTTGTATAGGTACACATGTCTGTGTGTATGTATGCATGACTGAGATTAATATTTGCATGAGGGAATCAATGGGATGTCATGAATGGTTGTAAATATGGTTTTTCAAACTCATTTGATACCTAGATATATGGCTGTCTAATCTGAGAACACTGAAAATATGAGATTAATGTTCTATACCCACACGTTTACATACAGGCATATTGTACCTCAAAACTGAGATTTCCTAACATGTGTAAAACCTGAGAACCCTTAAATGATAAACCTGAGAAGGAACTGTGAGTTGGTTTTTGCAAAAAACTGAGAATCATTGAGATGTCACACACATTCAAATCTGAAACCTAGGATTCAACACTGTTTTGTGCATTAATGTGTAGACTGAGTTTTAACTACATATAGGGTTTCATGTTTGCATAAGAATTGAATTTTTTGAAATTGTTTTGGGACTCAAACCTGAGAGATTCAAACTGTCATGTGTATCATTAACCTGTGAACCATGAACAGATAAATCTGAGTAAATAATGTCCATTATATATTGATTTGTGAACACTGAAAACCTATGATTGAACACACATTTGCGAATAACTGAGACCCATTGTATGAGGGCACACACACACATGAACTGAGATGCACCCCTACTGTTGTCTACACACAGTTTTCCCACATTTGTTCACACTGTTTTCCTGTTTTCTGACACACTGAGTTTGACACACACATTGCACACATTGAAGACACTCCTACACTCACACACACACACTATTTAACATGAGAATTTTTCCCTTGTTGTTCAAATCTGTGAACTGAGTTAAGCTTGCAAGTTAGGTTTCATGATTAGCTAAGTATTTAGTTTCGAGTTGCATTGAATTTGACAAACTATTAAATGTGCTCTGTCAAGCTGAGAATTGACACATAGTTGAGATGATTGGAAACCTGAGCACCTATGATTGCAGCCATGTACACACATACTCTCACTCCCCCTTGCTTGACACTCATGAGACCACCCACACACACTCCAATTTTTGAAATCTTGAAACACTATAAACCCCTCACATTGCCACACTCTCTCACACCATTGACACCCACACACACTAAACCCCCTATAGCCTTACATGAATGCATGCCTATTATAAATTTAGCTTTCTATGCAATGTAATATAATATACATACATATATATATATATATATATATATATATATATATATATATATATATATATATATATATATATATATAAAATATATATATATATATATATATATATATATATATATATATATATATATATATATTTTATATATATATATATATATAAATTTAGCTTTCTATGCAATGTAATATAATATACATACATACATACATACATATATATATATATATATATATATATATATATATATATATATATATATATATATATATATATATATATATATATAATATATATATAAAATAAAAAAAATATATATATATATATAATATATATATATAATATATATTTTTATATATATATATATATTTATATATATATATATATATATATATATATATATATATATATACAAAAAAAAATTATATATATATATATATATATAAATATATACACACACACATGAATTTCATGATTGATAGCTTAAATAGCTATATGTGAATGTTGTCTAATATGGATAGCTTGTGTTTGGCTTGTTTGGCCTTGTGATGATGTATGCTTGCTAGAATAGGCTGGTTAGGCTTAGTGAGACTTGCTTGGGTTAAGTTGACCTAGTTGACCTAGTTTGACAAGTGTGGTTGACTAGAGTTGATCAAGTGTTGACTTTAGTCTAGTTTGACCTAGACAACATACAGATGCATTATATATTACATTTATCATCCCCTGTATATGTCTTGACTTGTGTTGCTCTAAATAGGAGTCAGATACCTCATCTCGGGCAGTATATTCTCACAGATATTCAGATACTAGGTGAGTACATTCTCTGATCATTTCATAACTTGCTTAAATTACCTTATTTGTTGCTGTCACGATATTATCACGGATTGGTACTATACTGATCCCTACATGAGATGTTATCCCCCTCGGGAGCATCGGATACTTCATGTCATGTGTTTTATGTACATCATGTATTCCTTGCTCTCATGTCATTCATGTTTCTCATGTGCTTAATGCTCGTTCATGCATGCTCGTGTACTATCATGTGCTCTCATATTCGATCTTTCTCATGTATCTCATGTATAACATATACTTCATGTGTACCCCTTCATGGGCCTTCATGTGGAATTCATGTGCACTCAGTTCTGAGCCCTCATGTATACTTCATGTACACCAATCTATGGGCTTTCATGTAAAAATTATGTACGTAACATAACTTGTATGGATCCTTATGTATTGATTGGGGGTATGGGAGAGTATAAATAGTCATGTGAACAATTCCAAATTAGTATAACCATGTGCGCCTCTTTAGTATATTCATGTACAATTCGAGCCGTTCACATGTCTTGTACTCTACATCACTAGTCACTGATAGTTCTCTACTTATAGTAGATATTTCCATTACAGTTCTCTCTTTATATTATGTACCACTATAATAAAAAGGCCCATTAATAACGCTCGATAAGACGTATTGATGACGCCTGATACCTAAGCATGATAAAAGTTCGAAATACCTTTTTTCTATGACAGTTTGGACTAATTCTGGACTTTTTATAACGTTTTTAAAATAAAGCGTTATTAATATTTTAGAGCGGTGGCAAACTTGTAATATTTTACAAACTTATTAATATTAAGCGTTCGAAAATGAAGGTCCCCTCTCCTCTTTCTCTTCCTCTTCTTCTTCCTCCGCTTCTATGCTCAGAATTAGGGTTCGGTCCAGCGTCCAGGCCTAGAGTTAGGTTTAGGGTTTCTCCACCGATCCATCCGTCCGATCCCCTCCGCCATGGACTCCGACGGGGCCTCCGGCGCCCTCTTCTCTGTCGACCCCCTCGAGCGTAACGCCGCCAGAGGGTACGACACCATCACCTCTATGGCCTTCGGCAACGACATCATCGTCCGTGGTACCAGCAAGGGCTGGATCATCCGCCACGATTTCGGTCTCGGTGACTCCTTCGGTCCGTCCCAAAACCTAACCCTAATTCCACCCCTCCCCTCCCGTTAATTTTTTCTCTTCCCTATGTCTAATTCAAGAAAATTAGTTAGTAATGGAGGTGATCGTTGAGACATCAAAAGGGAGGCACTTCAGCATGGAGATGGATGGAGCCGCTCGGCACACTTCTCGAGCTCAAGAAGAAGATCCAAAAGTCCTAGGGATTCCCCCTCGCCTGCCAGATCCTCTTCTTCAATGACGAAATGATGCTGCAGGAGGAAGACGTCCTCGCGGAGCGATACGGAGTCGAGGACTGCTCCGTCGTCCGCCTCGATGTCGAGCCGGACACCGCCACTCCCTTCATGCTCCAGCGGTACGTTCGCATCGCCTCCCTGCCTCCGTTGAGGGAGCTAACCCTGGTGCACGACGCCATGACCCAGCCCATCCGCCGGCTCAGGGAGAGGATCTCGGAGTCGGAGCACGTCCCCGTGGAGAGGATCATGCTGTTCACGGGGGACGACAGCAACGTGGAGCTCCGGGATGACGGGGTGCTGTACGAGTACGGGGTAGACGACCACGGGATGGTTCTGTACCTGGTGATGAGGCAGCAGCCGTCGAGGAAGGCGAATGTGACGGTGGTGTCGGTGTACGGGGGCAGGAGGATGCTTATTTCAGACACCACCAAAATTGTAAGCATCCTTACTCTGTCACAAGATGCTGCATAGTACATTCACCATCCTTTTTTGCACATGTATGAATTGTATGCATGTTGGTCTCTAGGTTTTGTTATGGGAACCAGTGAGATGTCGTGATTCTGTAGATGTTGGATGGTCTAGATTGTCGGATCTGAATATATACAAGAAAAAGCTTCTAGGGTGCTCTTATAATCAAAGTTGTGTTGGAGTATGGGTTGTGGATGTCTCGGTATGCTTCAAATTTCCTCTACTTACTAGCATGTTCATTGTCATGCTAAGGGATATAATTTTGATACTAAAATGTAAATTTAGAAAGTTGATGATGCTTCATATACCCGACCTTTCTATTGCAGCAGATTGAGCTATATACGGTTGCTAGTATTAGAAGATCAGGTACTCGTTCGGATTCAAAATCTACTACAAATGGTAATTTGAACTTACAAAGTGACAACACCATAAAGGTTGGCATGGGGAGATTGTCAGTTTCACAAAATTCAGAACCTGTAGTTAAGGAGGCAAAGCCTGCAGCATGTAATTTTCTGATTTTTGCTACTGGAATACTGTGGCTCAAGACACAAAAAATGTTGGTACCAACTTTTTCATATATTTTTGTTTCATTTTCTGCAAATAAAGTTACTGGAAGCACTCCTGGTACTCCTCAAAGGATCGAAATAAGCCCTGGTCCAAAAGTGAACACAGTAAATTCTGCATCACAGCCTAGTTCTACAACTCTGAAGCGAAGCTCATCAAAGTCTCACGGATCAGCCAATCCTCAAAGTTTGGAATGAGTCAGTTACCAGAACCAAGTACAAGTTACAACGACAAAAATTGTATGTTTCAGTTCTCAGCCTGCTCTTACCTGTCTTTTAATTGACTCGTCATTCATCTTCTGTTTATTATCATTTTAGTATATTTAGAAGTTAATTTTCCTTCATCTTCAAGGCTATTGAAGATCATTAAGCATTGTGAAAGTGCTCCTCCACTTTGACCATCCATTTTGTTACATGGATACGCATTGGGAGGACTGTATCCGTATATGGCACGTATTGGGCACAATTATTTATTTGACACTCTTGTCGGATATAGCTCACCCATGTTTAGGCTCCAAAGAGGGTGAGAATATATTGAAAGTAATTTTGACATTGGTGATCATGCTAAACATAATTGAGATATAAGAAAGTAATATTTTGTTGCATTGAACCCTTTCTAGGACTTGGAACATTTTGGTTTGAGGGACTCAGTATAGTTTGCTTGTTCTGGTTCAAGCTTTTTACAAAGCCTTTTAGAGCATGCTATGTTTGAGTTATGTAGGGCTTTGTCTAGTAATCTGCTTGTTAATATTTAATTTGTGGAAGAAACATGGTCTTTGTTTATTTCTTTATACCAGGTATTCATTATTTGGTGGTGCATATATAGAGGCCAATTTGCTGTAATTAAATTAATTTGGTCCCATTAATGATGTTCTTGAACCATTGAAAACATGAAACATAATCATCTGTAAAATGTACCTTTATATTGTGGTTGTTGCTGGGACGCAGGATAACTGTTCTATTGCTAGCTTCTTTCCCCAACTATACCTTTATATTGTGTTTGTTTTTATAGACGGTGAAGGAAATCGAAACGTCCACATTCCTTCAAGATACTGTTCTATTTCTTCCCTTTTAAAGGCATGGGGTCGTTGGAATTGGGTTTTTTCTTGCAAAATCTCTATAATAGTTTTTTATGGTTTCTATATAATGTTATGATTGTTTCCATTTTCATGAAAACTCTTTTCTAAGGGATTATTCTGTCAAGCTTGCTCCAGATATGGGACAAATAACTGATCCCTATCATGACCTAGTTTGTTTTACTCCTTTCTCTTGATATTTCATGATTAGATTTGATTTTTAGGTCTGACAATTATATGGACTGATTTGGTTGTCTTATCTTTTTTTCAGGATTATTTTACTGGTGTTCCGGCTGTCGTTGATCTTTCATGATTATTGGTTATGTGGCCAAGTTTTGATGTGGACAATTTTGGTAGTTGTAAATATATATATGTATTTGGATATTCTATTTTGAGAATGTAATGAAGATGTTGATATGTACTCTATTTTGAGAAATATAATAAAAATGGTGATATATAATGTTAAGTTTTTGGAATATAATATATAATGTGCAGTATAGAGCGTTATAATTATGCTAATTTGAATAGTATAAAGTGTTATAAATGTGCTGTACTGAGCCTATACATATTATCTATTCATAACATTTTACAAAAGTCCTGAATTGTGCACTATATATTAAATATTCATAACGCTTTTATAGAAACTATTCATGGCGGTTTTTTATAACGCTTTTAAAAAATATTTATAACACCCATTTTCATAACTGTTGCTTTGAGAAAAAAAGCGTCATGGTTTGTCATTAATGACGCTTTTTAGCCGTCATTAAAAGGATTTTTTGTTGTAGTGTACATTCTTTCAGTTTTATGTATCATACTCTCTTGCATGTTTATATTTTCTAACCTGTTATGATCTGCGTGAGATGTATTGTGCTCGCTCCCGTCCTGACTGGACCTGTTGAAAATTTTACAGAGGATGATGAGGAACCTTGCACCCCTTACTATGGAGCTTGCCTAGATGACACTCGCGACCTGGACCCCTGGAGAGGTTCCGGCAGCTGCTGAGGATGATACCCATGCATAGTGTAGATAGTCTAGACTGTTCTTTCTTTTCATGTTAGTTGTTGTCTTTGATTCAGAGTTGTGTTATTATGGAGATATTGAAACTTATGTTATTTCACTTGTTGTACCTCAGTTGAGGATTTCCTTATCTATTATATCGTGCTATATTCTACCTCTAGATTATGATTGAGTTGTACCTTCTGTGACTTGGGCTCCAGTTGGAGAGTATTTCATATTGTGTTAGTTATAGTTCATAACCTAGAACATCGTTCTACCGTCGACACTGCGGCGTAGGCTGGGCGCTGTTACGTACTCGTACCCTCACAGTGGGTGCGGGTCGTGACAGAATCCTATTTGTCACTCTCGCACTAAGATATAGAGATTAGACATCATTTTGTTAGAGATCATGTTTTGTAAGGTGACATTTGTCTAGAATGTGTGGACACAGAACGCCAATTAGCTGACATTTTTACTAAATTCCTAGTAGGAGATCGCTTTACCTTTATACGAAGAGAATTAGAAATTTTAGATGTTGAAGTTTTATAATTATATATTACTTGACCTAAATTCATAAAATCATAAAGAGTATTTTGGTTATAGGCCGAAAGAGCCCTTCTGACAACAAGGTGTAAAAGACACGGTGCCAAGTGTCTTCAGACTATTGCTAGCTGCGATTCGGCCCCTACAACTAACCCG
Source organism: Iris pallida (assembly GCA_029216955.1). Taxonomy (NCBI): domain Eukaryota; kingdom Viridiplantae; phylum Streptophyta; class Magnoliopsida; order Asparagales; family Iridaceae; genus Iris; species Iris pallida. The sequence continues at coordinate 8,109,581 of JANAVB010009196.1, forward strand.
AAATATTTGATACAATTTTTTGCATTTTGGGTAATTAGTATAAATTATTATTTTTCAACACAATTATTTCAAATTACTACTTTGTATACATGTTAAAATATTGTATCAAAATTGTCCAATTATATTCAGGATACCTATTAACCGAGCTCGGACAAGCCTGTGCGAACTTGGGTAGGCTATTTCCAGAACAGAAGCTGTACAGTTCGGAACTCCTTTTAAGAACTCTAACACATCATCTTCTTCCCCATCACAACAACAGCCTCCACACCGAAACCCTAACTCTAGAAACCCTAATCTACTTCCTCCAAGCCTGCCTGTAACCACTACTTTTCTAAAACAAGAATAATTTTGAACTTTTGCTAACTGATCATTAAATAATAGGATTTAATGATGTTAATGATTATTCATGAATTTAGATTAGTTTAATACTATTTAATTTAGTGTATTGTGACTTTGGCATTTTACTAGTATAACCTTAGAGCTACTTAGCCTAGAGACTGACCATGACCACGGAGACCTAACTATGTGATTAGATTACCTAATTACCACATTTTAGGCTAAGGGTATTTTGGTCATTTGTGAATATTGGAATTATTTTGAATTATAGTTTATTAATAATGTGCTAATTGAGATATTAGGCCTTAACCAAGAATTGACCTAATCAAGATGTTGATCGCGAGACTAGATATTTCATTAGTAGCTTCCAACTAAATGACAAGGTTAAGGATATCTAGATATTATGTTAAGGTTAGATATTTAGCATGGAAACCCTAATTTACATGTGCATTTACCTAGAAAGCCTTAAATTATGCATGTAGAGGCCATTAATTGCCTTGAACTTGAACCTAACCCTAGATATTACTTATGACAGCCAAGAGGCAGCCCCTTCCCTATATAAACATCATGTTAGACCCCCTTGCCTCTTTCATTACACCCTTCAAATCCTAATTTGTGTTCTTCCCCAAATTCACCCCCTTTCTCCAAATCAACTCCAAATTGAGCCTAATCAATTGCAATACACTCCCCTAGTCTAGAGAAAGCCACTAGAAGCTAGCTAGCAAGGATTGGAAGTAATTTGACCATTAGAGCTTGGTGGAGATCTAGATCTAGAAGATTTCATTGAGATTCCAACTCTTAATAGTTAACGGTCTCTAAAACTATTACATTCTTAATTTCTCTCCATAGATGCATTCATTTAGGGTCCCCTAGCTGTAGACTAAGTTTATGTTCAAATCGAATCCATTTGGTATGCGTATCACAAGATTATCGGAGTGCTATGTAAAGTGTTTGATGAAATGCCTCATAGAATTCATTATTGTTAATTTTCAAACTAATTACATGATTTTGTAGCTAAATATGTGTAGATTAATTATTGTATTGACTGAGGTGATTTTAGACATGTTTTATGTCGGTTATTGGATACGGGGACACGGCACAGGACTGTGGTGCAGTGTCATGTTGCCACACACCAAGATCTAGCTGGATACGATACTTTTTGACAAAAAAATTAGTGGACACATGGGGCTGTGACTGACAGCATGCTCCCAAAATTTGGGATGAAATGGTTGGGTAGTTTGTCAGAAACCACGACCACAATGGTCACTCGACACACGCACACACGCACACACGCAAAAATTTCTCACTAATACGCACTTGGACACTCGACATGACACATTGTGGACACATTCTAACTAGACACGCATGTACCCTGACATCTAGCGTATCTACTAACACGGCCCCATGACCATTAGTTGCACACTTTGTGTCCTATTGAACCCGAAATACACCGCACACACCCACTGTGCACTGGTTGCCTGATACATGTTGATTCTTAGGTTTGACACAATTTTGACACTTGTTTTGGACACATCCAAGGACAGGCGACACACACCTTGACACCCGCACATCTTGACACTCTTGTATGCACAGTGCACAGGTTAGTTAGCTCTGCATCTTTTAGCATACTGTAATTCATCAATACCTGCATAGTATTTTGCCCCTGCCTCCTTTAGGATTAATCCCAAACGCTTAATATCTTGTGTCTTTAATGTTTTGATCTGTCCAAGTTATCCAATATGTTTATTTGCATGCTCAGGTTGTGAGGGTTATGGTAGATTTGACCTTTTTAGTTATCTGAGTTTTCATGTGGTGTTAAATTAATTTTCCTGAGTTTTTAGTATATAAGTAAGTTTTGATCTTACATACTGAGATGATTTGGGTGGGTATTAATTCTGAGTTTAGTCCCAGATTCCATAATATAGGATTTAGGTCTGTTCTCAGATTTCCTGAGATCCCTATGTGAACCTAATTTAGTGTGGAGCTTTGGGCCATTGCCTTGAGATGGTAGGCAGTTGGATTAGGAGGAATTTAAAGTATAAGTGAAGTGTGCAGTGTGTAGTACAGGAGTTGAGGGGTTATAAATATATGAGTGTGTGAGAGTATATAAGTATAGGGGGAAAGGATTTGCATTTGGGAGTGGGTTTTGAGTTGAGTTATATGTTGTATTCAGTTGAGAGGTTTGAGAGTTGATCTCAGATTTCATGAGATCCTGTTGGTACATATGTTCAGTTGGTTAGAGGCATGGCAGTAGGTTACCTGGAGGCTACAGCAGCAGTATGTTGCAGTAGCAGTAGCAACATGGTCATGGCCATAGGCCAATGCCAAGTGGTCCCATATGTTAGTGAGGAGTAGCCTATGTTAATTAAGATGTTAGTTTCCATTCCCCTTTATACATCAGTCGATTTTGTACATGTTAACCTCATTTACATGTAGGTATCAGTCCTTGTATGGGCAGGGTACCAATATTGCCAGTATTTTAGTTAGGGATTTGTATCAGGATTTTAAGGAGGCCAGGTAGCAGTAGGTTAAGGCAAGAGATCAGAGGTTCGGTCCATTATCCCTTATTGATTCACTCCATACACATTTGTGTACTACTCAGTCCAAGCCTTTAGCTCAGACCATTCCATGTTGATGTCGGTCTTGAGTGATAGGATTTGTATGTGTGAGAGTGTTTATGATATAGGTTCATATGGGTTGTATCTTGATTGGGGTTATGTTCGTGCATGAGTTGCATGGAGATGTGGGTTAGGTAGATGTGTGTGAGGATATATATGATGTATATATATAGTTGGTTTTGTATATATGACATATGTATATCCTTGACTTGATATCATAGCCTATACCTTAAATGGACTAAAAGATTGACCAAGAGTTGACTTTAACCTAGATTGACCTAGAATCATGTAGTTTGCATTGTATACTTCAATTATTTTATATTGAACATATTATAACCTGTATCTCATTAAATAGGACATTGTGACTCCGGTTCGGACATCTGTATTCATCAATCACTCAGGGTATCAGGCGAATATATTCTCTGATAGTTCTTTTATTTACCTGTCGATTACTGTATTTCAGTTCTAGTTAGTTCTATTTGATTCTCTGTTACAAATACGGATTGGTATTACTGAATTCATGTATGCAACACTCACATCTTTCATGTTTGGCCTCTATTTTTGGACTTACCCCCTGGCATCATATTTTCTGGCTGAATATGTACTCTACTGTCGTGTCGTTTTATGGATTCACTTATACTGTCGGGCGGGAAAATACTTGAGTAAACATGTAAATGTTCCTACTGGAAGCACTTCATCTGGTCTAAGCCTGGTCTTACCTGGTATAACCTGGGAGCATCTCATCTGGTCTCACCTGGAAGGATAGCAGTCGTACACTTGTGTGCAATGAGCTGTATTTGCATATATTATTTACATGTCAAAAATAGTATTTCAAAACACACTGGGTAATGTTATGTATATAACTCACATTGGGATCACACTTGTCTATATTATACTATCTGGACTTATATCACACCATTCTAGTTCAGCTAACTTTTATTTACAGTCTTCCTTGCTATGCTTTCCTGTTTTGTTATATTACTTCTTCTGTTCTTTAAACTATTGTTCTACCTTACTACCTGTCCTAAACTTACCATGTTCATCATTATAACTGTCTATAACTGCTTTATAGTCTTTGTCATTTACTTAGAATTTCTAGATGAGTTGTGCTCGTTCCAATCCTGACTGGATACGTTGACAAAATATTACAGATAATTGCCCTGAGGATATATGTTCTACTTCCTTGGGATCCGGAGATGGTTTAGCTACCTTGGACCCCGACTCTCAGGAGTGATCGGGAGATTAGTTTAGTATACTTGTTTTAGAATTCATGTTTAGAACTTGAATTGTAATAATTTGAGACATTGACTTTGTATTTGAGATTGTTTTGAGATATTATTATTTAGTAGTTTTATTTTTGTTATTGTTGTTTAGTCTTATTAGTTATAGACTTCTATGTTATATTATCGTGCTTAGTCTGTGATTGAGTTTTATTATATCTTTACTTGTCCTCCGTTCGGAGTTGAGATTTATGACAAGTATATTATATATTTGCATGAGTTGTTTAGATAGTGACCTAGTATAGCATTCTACCGTCGATTCTGCATCGTAAGCTGGGCGCTGTTACACACTTGTACCCTTACACCGGGTGTGTGTCGTGACATGTTTTTAGTGGTGGCCATACAGGTCAAGATTCACATTAGTACGAAGACATGGTAGTACGACGATTAGTTGTACTACTGCACGCCTGCAGTAAGAGATAATGAATAGGCTTTAGCGTTAGAGGTTACTCAATCACAGTTAGGACTACTTCAGAAGATTTCTGGGATGACCCTTCAGAATCTTATTATAAACTATCTCAAAATTCGATTCCAACAGTTTTTGTCTACTTTCCTTGCTCGTTGTTGAATTTGATTCTTGGTGTTCATTGTTGACTTAATTTTCTACCAAGATAAAACTTATGGGCTAGGTTGCCTCAGTTATGGAATCTAGATTCTTCTATAGCCATATTAATTGGCATGGCGATGAGATAGAGTCTGATTTTGGATGCATTTCTCGGGTGTGGGAATTTAAAATTTTTACAGCCAAGGATGCGGCAATACGAAAATTTTAAATACCATAATTCTAGAGGTATGTACCTTAGTTACGAACTCTATGAATTATCACAGCCGTACTTACTGGCATAACAAGGATTCTGGTAACATGGTTCTGGATAGACGGGTAGGATTATCATATTGCAAAATAGATACCATATAGATGGTGCCCTAGTATAATGGAGTGACATCAGTGTGGATGTTACTTGAGTATTATGGATTAGATAGAGGGAGCTAGGCCACCTGTGGTGCAGCACCATGCCCAGCACCAGAGGGGCGGTGCTTTTGCGCTGACGGTCGAGGAGAACGACGCTATGGATGACGGGTTAGCAGGTCTGTCTTTTCTGTTCTTCTTCCCCATCTTGATGTGTGATTTCCTTAGTACCTGTCAGGATATTCTTGTGATGTGCTAGATAGTATAGTGACCTTGTTCGAGAACGTGAAATCACGACCAGTAGGACCATGATTTGCATGTTATAGGATAGTTTTCTTGGCTTTGATTGTTTGGGGGTTTGACCTAGAAGGAGTACGACCAACATAAAATTTGAGGACAAAATTATTTTAAGGATGGTAGACTTGTAACCACCACTTTTCTAAAACAAGGATAATTTTAAACTTTTGCAAATTGATCATTAAATAATAGGATTCCTAAAACCCCTAAATTTTTACTATTTTTTATTAATAAATTTGATAAGATTTTTTATTTTATTTTATTTTGTATATTGTACGTCGCGTAGTTGCATTGTACGTCACGCGTGAAATTTTATTTTTCGTAATCGCTCGACGAGTGCGATTGTGTGCGAGCGTACATATTTTTAGAAAAATATTTTTTCTATTTTTATAGTTTAAAAATAATATATATAATAGTTATCTTAGCTATCGTACTAAAGTTTCGAAGTTATTATTTTATTTATTTTATTTATACAAGGCCTTTCGTTATAACAATTATTAATAATAAATAATATTTTTCGTGCATACATATATATTTCATAAATATTTTATTAGTTATTTTTAAATAATAATGTAATTTTCAAAATTAATTATTATTATAATTTTAGTGTTCATAAAAATATATTTTAAAACGGTTGATATTTGTTTAAATTAATTATGATGATATACAAATTTGAATTTATGGATTTAGTATCTAATGTAAAGGTAGATTTATTTATATTTAAATTGGATTGAATTTGGATTTGATTTGGATTTGTTTTAAAATTTATTTGAATTAATAGTGATTATCAAAGGGAGTTTTAAACTAATCATAATCATTATCCAACTGAAAATTCCCACATCCTATAAATAGGCAGGTACTCCTCCACATTATTTTTTCATATTATTCCTCCACAAATTCCACAACCAAACGTGCGTGCATCGTGTCCGTGTTCCCCATCCAATTCTAATTCCATCTTTTACAAATACATTATTTCACCTTCTCCGTGTCCACATTTCGGACACATCTCCTCATCACCATCCCCGTGTCGGTCACACCCGACATGGCGTAATTTCTAGCAAAACCTAATCCTAACCTAACTGTCTGCAGCTCCTCTCGTCTCTTTCCCCTGTCGCCAGCAAACCTTCAGCCCCGATCCCTCGTCTCGGGCCAGCCACCCCAGGCCATCATCATTACCGCCACGAGCAGTATCACCACCGCCACGATAACCGACAGCCCGGCCATCCCGGTCTTCCGACTCCGCCACAAACCACCATTACCCATCATTTGGACAACCGACCACCCTGTTCGGCCAAACCCCCACCGAAACTCCGGTCAGCCTCACCCAATCACCACCGTACACCCAAACCCAGCCTCCTATCCGATCAGAGCCGTACCACCATGACCTTCGTCATCTCCTCCACCCGGCCACCCGCAAAACCCGACGACCAACCTCTCAACCTCAGTCACCCTTCACCGCCACTAAATCTAAACACCAAACAACAAGAAAAATATAGAGCCCTCACCTTCTCCGGCGTCGCACCGCCTTGGCGCCGCCTCTGGCACCATGCTCCGTACCGCCGCGTCCACCGCGTCGAGCAACTCCCGACTCCACCGTTGCCGTTGCCCGACCCCGGCGCCGCCGCCCCACCGGAGAACGCCGGGCGAGCCGCCCCCCCTTCAAAATCCCCTTTTCTCCGACCTTGCCGAGCCATCCCCACGAGCTGCGACCGCGGCCAACCTCGCCTCCACGCCGACTTGACCCGCGACGAACCCCGCCTGCGACCGCCGAACGCCGCCCTGCATCGGCGAGCGCGCCGCACAGTCCGAAACCCCTCACCCGTGAGCCGCAGATCCTCCGACCGCCTTGCCCGCCGACGACCGCCCGAGCCTCGTTCCCCCTCCGCTCACCGAGCTCCCCGCTTTCCCGCGTTCTCAGCCTTTCTCCCTCTCAGCTTTTCTCTCTCACTGCTCCTCTCTATCATATGATTTGTGTTCTTTTTTTAATTTTTTATTTATTTTATTTTAACTACTGGTGTCTCACTTCTATCGAGGAGAGAAGCATACTGTTTTGCTTTTGATATTTAACGAAATTTATATACTTTTATATACTATTAATTAGGATTATTAATGTTGTTACTATTGATTATTATTACTATTTTTTTGTTATATTGTATTATTATGCTAACATCATATTTATTATTATTATTATTATTATTTTATTATTATTATTATTATTATTAATATTATTATTAATATTAATATTATTATTATTGTTATTATTATTATTATTATTATTATTATTATTATTATTATTATCCTATTATGTTATTTTCGATTTTACAGTATAAGTATTTCATAATAATAGTCATTTTTACTGTTAATATTATATGTACACTATGTACACTATGTATTATTATTGTCATTATTATTAATATTATTTTATATATATTTTTATTATTGACTAAGAATTTTGGTTAATTTAGTTATTATTAGAAATTGGTTTTTGTATGATTAGGTATAATAAGCTTTCAAAATTTCCTTCTAAAAATATATATACACATTATACAAATATTATATTTGGCTTGGCCTTATTTTAAAAATATGGTTTTAGAACCCTAAATAAATTTTCGGGATTTTTAATATTTATTTAGAAATATTTTGACCCGCAAACCCAATAATGTTTTTGACTCAAATTAGGTTTGCCTTAAATAATTATTTTTGAATTGTCTAAAACTACGTTTGAAAATATAGATTGAGCTATGTTATTATTTAACAAACTTAGAGTTTGCCTTAAAACATTTTCATTTTTCAAGAATATATATCTAAAAACTATTCTAGCTAATAAAAATATATGTTCGAATATTATAAATAGTTTTTCTAAATCATATATATTATTTATCCAAATTCTATCGATCAATCTCATGTCCATGACCAATCCCAATCTCCCTATTCCTTTGCCAATTCTTTCCTTCCACCTATTGAACCTAACTAATTTGACCCTTCTGGACCCAATGAACTGTCCGTGCCACCATCAGAGGTCCCCTTGTGTAGTTGTTACCCGAAGTCGCAGTTCGAGCCACATTGATCATTGCAGTACACCAGACGTACTACCAGGCAAGACACCTTGTCATTTGCTGTTAATTTATTTTAGCTCATATTTTATGCATTGTTCATTTTTTACGCAAATAAACTGTGATACATGGCATAACCTGTTAGAACTTACTGTTCAGTTATATTTCCTGCTATGTATTATTTTTCTTACGTATTAAACCTAGATTCAAGGGACCACCTTTGTGTGTTGCATTCATGGCCTTGACACGTTGTACCACGAAGTTGTGTGTCGCATGTAGAACACGAACGTGCGAGATTGGCTGGCCACCAGTACGTACAAGTCGTGTAATAGGAATAACCGCTAATAGAGGTTGCATACTTAGTTTGACTTAGCGGTTATAGAGGTTTTCTGTTGTGGATACAACATAGTAGGCATTGGGCGGGGAGGACAATTCCTTAGCGTTTGGGCTTCGATGCACTTTCCGTTGTGACCAGAAAGCTCCGCTGGAGATACGGGGTTGATGACCCATGATTACTGACGGCCACTAGCGTTCTGCGGAACGTTATGCTCTTACTGATTGGGCCTCTAGTGCCCCAAGGGGGGACTACGCCGATCCTATTTAGCCAGGGCCCATACGTAAGAAGGATTGTTCTTATCTATATTTCACTTAAAACGGTTAGGCACCTTTATCCGTTAGGTACGAGTACTTTTGGTTTGGGTACTTGTATCGGACCGTAGCTTGGAACAATAAATTGTCGTGAATTAGTTCGTCACATCTTGTCCTTATTTGGTTGTAGGTGTGACTTACTACTTCGATGAGAAGATATTGAACCTTGTTGGGGTCCGAATACCATATTAGATTCATAGCATGGAAAGATACGTCACCGTGAATTAGTTTACCATCTCCTGTCCTTGTTTGATTGGGGGGATGGTAAGCTAGTTTAATAGGTGTGTATTGGACCATGTTATAATTCAATTGACTTATTTATTTGAGCAATATTTATTCAGTTTATATGGCATGATATTATGTGTCTTGTTACGTTCCTCTGTGGACCTGGTTATCTCGCCAGGTGTATACTCTTGTCTTTCGCAGGTGCTCTAGCTCTAGCCGTGACCATCTCCATTTCTTCGAGGATGATTGCGCTTGGATCGTCTTCGTTTCGCTCACCAAAAATTATTTATTTTCTCATGTATTTTTCCTTTACTTGTTGGTAGTGGATTTGTCTCCGCCCAACATATTTTATCAAGACAATTCATTATCATTATATGATATCTTTTATTCATTTATTTTGTGTGGATGAGATTAGTTATGGTTCTACTGTATTTTACAGCTTATGTATTCATACGAGGTTTTCATATATTAGAGTGTACTTCGTATGTATACAGCTGGCATTTCTACGTTCCTAGTCCTACGTATTTTGGGACTGGAGCGTTACATGATTTAATGATGTTAATGATTATTGATGAATTTAGATTAGTTTAATACTGTTTAATTTAGTGTATTGTGACTTTGGCCTTTTACTAGTGTAACCTTAGAGCTACTTAGTCTAGAGACTAACCATGACCATGGAGACCTAACTATGTGATTAGATTAGCTAATTACCACTTTTAGGCTAAGGCTATTTTGGTCGTTTGTGAATATTGGAATTATTTTGAATTATAGTTAATTAATAATGTGCTTATTGAGATATTAGGGCTTAACCTAGAATTGACCTAATCTAGATATTGATCATGAGCCTAGATATTTCATTAGTAGCTTCTAACTAAATGACAAGGTTAAGGATATCTAGATATTATGTTAAGGTTATATATTTAGCATGAAAACCCTAATGTACTTGGGCCTTTACCTAGAAAGCCTTGAATTATGCATGTAGAGGCCTTTAATTGCCTTGAACTTGAACCCTAACCCTAGATATTACTTATAACAGCCAAGAGGCAGCCCCCTTCCCTATATAAACATCATGTTAGATCCCCTTGCCTCTTTCATTACACCATTCAAACCCTAATTTGTGTTCTTCCCCAAATTCATCCCGTTCCTCCAAATCAACTCCAAATTGAGCCTATTCAATTGCAATACACTCCCATAGTGTAAAGAAAGCCTCTAGAACCTAGCTAGCAAGGATTGAGAGCAATTTGACTATTGGAGCTTGGTGGAGATCTAGATCTAGAAGGTTTCATTAAGATTCCAACTCAATAGGTAATGGCCTCTAAACCTATTAATTTCTTGATTTCTCTCCATAGATGCATTCATTTAGGGCTCCCCTAGCTCTAGACTAAGTTTGGGTTCAAATCGAATCCATTTGGTATGCATATCGCAAGAGTATCGGAGTGCTATGTAAAGTGTTGGATGAAATGCCTCATAGAATTCATTATTGTTAATTTTCAAACTAATTACATGATTTTGTAGCTAAATATGTGTAGATTAATCATTGTGTTAACTGAGGTGATTTTAGACACATTTTGTGTCGGTTATTGGACATAGGGACACGGCACATGATTGTGGTGCAGTATCCTGCTACCACACACCTAGATCTTGCTGGATACGATACTTTTCGACACATAAATTGGTGGACACGTGGGGGCTACGACTGACAGCATGCTCCCAAAATTTGGGATTAAATGGTCGAGTGGTTTGTGAGAAACCACGACCACAGTGGTCACTCGACACACACACACACACGCAGAAATTCCTCACTGATACGCACTTGGACACTCGACACGCACGTTGTGCATACATTCTAACTAGGCACACACGTACCCTGACATCTAGCCTATCTACTGAGATGACCCCATGACCATTAGTTGGACACATTGTGTCCTATTGAACCCGACACACACTGCACACACCCACTGTGCACTGGTTGCCTGATACATGTTGATTCTTAGGTTTGACACAATTTTGACACTTTTTATGGACACATCCAAGGACACACGACACATACCTTGACACCCTCACATGTTGACACTCTTGTATGCACACTGCACATGGTTAGTTAGCCCTGCATCTTTTAGCATAATATAATTTATCAATACCTGCATAGTGTTTTGCCCCTACCTCCTTAAGGATTAGTCACAAACCCTTAATATCTTGTGAATTTAATGTTTTGATCTGTCCAAGTTATCTAATATGTTTATATGCATGCTCAGGTTGTAAGAGTTGTGGTAGATTTGCCCTATTTAGTTATCTGAGTTTTCATGTGGTGCTAAATTCATTTTCTTGAGTTTTTAGTATATAAGTAGGTTTTGATCTTACATACTTAGATGATTTGGGTGGGGATTATATATATATAGGTTGCTGTTTAGTTCTGAGTTTAGTTCCAGATTCCATGATGTAGGATTTAGGTTTGTTATCATATTTCCTGAGATCCCTATGTGAATCTAAGTTAGTGTGGAGCTTTGGGCCATTGCCTTGAGATGGTAGGCAGTAGGATTAGGAGGAATTTGAAGTATAAGTAAAGTATGCAGTGTGTAGTACAGGAGTTGAGGGGTTTCAAATATATGAGTGTGTAAGAGTAGATAAGTATAGGGGGGAAAGGATTTGCATTTGGGAGTGGGTTTTGAGTTGAGTTATATGTTGTATTCAGTTGAAAGGTTTGAGAGTTGATCTCAGATTTCCTGAGATCCTGTTGGTACATATGTTCAGTTGGTTAGAGGCATGGCAGTAGGTTACCTGGGGTCTACAATAGCAGTATGTTACAGTAGCTGTAGCAGCATGGTCATGGCCATAGGCCAATGCCAAGTGGTCCCATGTGTTAGTGAGGAGTAGCCCATATTAATTAAGATGTTAGTTTCCATTCCCTTTTAGACATAAGTCGATTTCGTACATGTTAACCTCATTTACATGTAGGTATCAGTCCCTATGTGGGCAGGGTACAAATATTGCCGTAGTATTTTAGTTAGGGATTTGTATCAGGATTTTAAGGAAGCCAGGTAGCAGTGGGTTAAGACAGGAGATAGGTTCAGTCCATTATCCCTTATTGATTCAGTCCATACACATTTGTGTACTACTCAGTCCAAGCCTTTAGCTCAGACCACACCATGTTGATGTCAGTCTTGAGTGATAGGATTTGTATGTGTGAGAGTGTTTGTGATATAGGTTCATATGGGTTGTATCTTGATTGGGTTACGTTCATGCATGAGTTGCATGGAGATGTGGGTTAGGTAGATGTGTGTGATGATATATATATGATATATGTATGTATATGTGTGTATATGTGTGTATGTATATATATATGGTTTTGTATATATGACATATATGTGTATCCTTGACTTGATATCATAGCCTATACCCTAGATGGACTAGAAGATTGACCAAGAGTTAACTTTGACCTAAATTGACCTAGAATCATGTAGTTTGCATTGTACACTTCAATTATTTCATATTGAACACATTATAACCTGTATCTCATTAAATAGGACATTGTGACTCCGGTTCGGACATCTGTATTCATCAGTCACTCAAGGTATCAGGCGAGTACATTCTCTGATAGTTCTTTTATTTACTTGTCGATTATTGTATTTCAATTCTAGTTAGTTCTATTTGATTCTCTGTTACAAACACGAATTGGTATTGCTGAATTCATGTATGTGACACTCACATCTTCCATGTCTGGCCTCTATTTCTGGACTTACCCCCTGGCATCATATTGTCTGGCTGAACGTGTACTCTAATGTCGTGTCATTTTATGGATTCACTTATACTGTCGGGCGAGGAAATACTTGAGTAGACATGTAAATGGTCCCACTGGAAGTACTTCATCTGGTCTAAGCCTGGTCTTACCTGGTCTAACCTGATGTAGAAACATAGAAAATATGGGGTTCATGCGGATCACAATTTGCCGCATATGTACTTTGGGCCAAACAGGTCCGCATAAAGGAGAGCCGCATGTCAGATTCAATACCTTATGCGGCCCGTCGACAACCAGACTGATTCGAGCCGCAGAAGAAAGATATGCGGCCAAGTGGATCAGTTCGTCTGATAAAGCTGACAAGTTCTATCAAAACTGACAGCTCTGACACTATGGCAAAAAGATAAGACGTGAGACGTCACCAAAAGCAGGGTTCACACGCTTTCATGCGGCCAGAAGGAGTGTTACCCAAGCTGCATGAACCTTATGCGGCTCAAACATATGCAGCCCCAAAGTCTCCGAGCTTCATGCGGCCAAGGGTGACTGTGACCAAAGCCGTATGAGCTTTATGCGGCCCAAAATACAGAATCTATGCGGCTTAAAAGTCCTTAAGCTATATGTGGGCTAAGGAAGATAGCGACTTAAGCCGCATGAGTCTCATGCGGCCCCACATGGTCGAAAACCGAGAGACTCGTACGGCTCAAAATGATTCCTATCCTGCGATAGGACACGTAGCAGGCTGACCAAGTCTCAACCACCCAGATTTACTGCAACAAAATCCCAACAAATCAACAGCTGGCGGCCAAAGAGCGGGTCTTCACGTGCTGATTAGCCACGTGGCCACAGGCCATCTATGCGGCTCAAAATATATACCACTATAAATAGCAGGGTGCCACACCCCTGCAAAAGACTGGCAACCTTCGAAAGGCAATTTTTTCAAGAGCTAAGGACTGCATCAGATAGTCTACGGAGTAAGGCAAAGTTGATACACTTTCTCGAGCCTCCACCGTCACCCTCCAGAATCAAAAACTAAATAATTGTACTTAGATTGTTTCCTAGGATTTCTTTCTAGACTTTTCTTTGTACAAGCGAGTTTGTAACCAATTTCAGTATTTCTGTAATACCTGTCTTTGATTTTTAATGGCAAATACAATGGCGACTCTACTGGGGACGTCCTTCTCTTCTGATGAGAAGCTGGTGAGGCAATCTGACGCATCCAAGCTTGATTCTACATAGAAAATACTTGTGGTTTGTTCTGACCAACAAGCCTTCAAAGAATTGCTCTTTGAAGGGAGCACCAGCCCGTCACAGAAGCTAGCCAACCCAAAGAGGACTCGCAGGACGTCGGCGCACAAAACTGTTGCCCCCGACCAAGTTCTCGAAGAAGCTCCTTCTGCAGCCCAAGATGGTGACCAAAGCTCTCCTACGACTTTGCTTTTGACCGCAGAGGACCCCACTGTCCCCAAATCCAGCAGAGAAAAACACTACGATGTTGATTTTTTGGAGGCACAAGAGAAATTCATGCAGACAAAGAAGAAGCCGCATAAGATAGATGGGCAGTTTGTCCATGCTGCAGCCAACTCTGGCCGCAGGCAGACAACTCATGCGGCAGCCAACTCTGGCCGCAGGAAGATGGCCCATGCGGCAGCCAACTCTGGCCGCAGGAAGATGGCCTATACGGCAACCAGCCTTGGCCGCAGAAAGATAGCCTATGCGGCAGCCAATCCTGGCCTCAGACAGGATGTCTCATGCGGCCCTGTCAGAAGCTCTGTGTTCAACCGTCTCTCATTCGGGCCCGACTCTATGCGGCCCATTGAGAATGTGGGATGTACCAATCTGGACTCTTTTACTATGCACCTTCGGGTGCTAAGTCAAAGAAGTCTAGGGTAGTGCGGGCTAAATAAGGCCAGTCAACTGTCCAAGTTGCTGACTGTCAGTGGGCTTCGTTAACTGTTATACGGGCTCTTGATGGAAAGTTGTACAGAACCACCCGTGTCCAGTCCCCCAGGCTAATGAACAGGGTGGGTCTTTAAATTCTCCCTCCAACGATCCAGAGCAAGTGCTTTTACTAGCCTCGGATCAGGGAGCAAACATGATACCTATGCACATGTGCGCTCGGGATACCCGAGTCCACAAGTTTGGTGCAAAGGTAGATCAGCTTGCTACCGATTTGCATGAGATGATTACTCACAAACGTAAGGTGGCAACATTGGCATGCGATGAGTCCCTCTCGGGACGTCGTTGCACCCAAGTCATCATCAACTACTGCTGCGACAAATTGACAGCACCTGAAGGTCGGCAGTCAGTTTTCCAATGACTGCAGCAGCCAGCACCTGTCCGGCAATAACTCAAGAAATAGGTGCAAATTCCGAGAGACGAGGAGTTTTCTTTCACCTCCTGTAATTAAACTCAGAAGGTTCCTCCTGGCAAGGGAGGAAAGAAGACGGGCTCTTCCAGCACGTCAATCTTGGCCAGTATTGCAAGAAAACTCTTATCTGGAGGGCTACCGCCGATAGCCAAAGGGGGTGTCTATTTAGGCACTCAATCCAAAAAGAAGCTTCCAACACCTGGGGGTGCATCCTCGACCCCCTGGGAGTAGATGAAGCCGGGGGTAGCAGTCCCCTCAATATATGCGACAACCCAGTGTACTAAGAGCACATACAGGGGGTAGAGAGCCCCCAGAACTGCATAACAGACTTGGCCTCTCTTGAGGGCCACCATCCTTGCCAAGACGATGCGGCTTCCTACACAGGGGGTAGCACCCCCTTTCGAGTCCGAGGAATATGACATTCCGACATTCCCTGACGATTTCTCTGTACAAGGGTACGGCATAGAGAGCACCTCTGCTACGATCCCTTCCAACTTTACCCACGTGAGGACAGTCTTTATGGCTGACGATGATCATAAAGCGCCTACTGACCGACAACGTCTAGAAGTACTTGAAGCCAGGCTCCTGTCCTTGGTCAAGTCTGTAGACGAAATCAAAGCCACCTTGCCAACTCAACCAGCAAGGACACCCGGGCAAACAAGCTTGGGACCCGCAGTCAATGCGGACTCCAACGCAATCGCCCCTCTTTTGGGTGACGATCCTTTAGGAGCATCCGTTCCTTCAGCTGCGGACAATGCCAAGGAGGCGAGGAGGGAAGTCCAAGAGCTTCGAACATTGTTCAATGCCCGAGACTCCTCTCAGGACCTAAGAATACGGCAGCCGTATCCCATTGCATGGAGAGATGTGCCTTTTCCACCATGGTACAATCCGTTCCATATCGATTCGTATGACGGGAAGACCTCTGCTAGTCGATACATGACTTACTTTCAAGTCACAATCGACCACTTGCCGCATAGTGATGCCATCCTTACACGATTATTCATCGGAGCATTGGAGGGGATCATGTTCGACTGGTACCGCAACCTTCCCGACAACTGCATCCATTCTTTTGACGGCTAGCTTCAAGCACATGTTTCTGGAGAGATTCTACGAAGTATGACATGATGTGACAATATCATCTCTCATGGACGTCGTTCAGGGAGAGAGGGAGCTAACAAGGAACTATATCGAGCGGTTCTGCCAAACCGCAATGAGATTGCCCCAAGACAATCCCGAGAGCTCCTTGATTGAAATCTGCCAGAAGAAGTTGCTCCCCACAATTTTCCTCTGGATGGGTGACGATCAGTTCAGGGATTGGACGACCTTCACCATAAGTGCTACCAATGCGAAGGCAAAATTGAAGAAGGCTCGCCAGCTGGGATTACACATCCCAGATGGAGAAGATAAGGGCAAACATCCTGGTTCCACCTCCAGCAAATAGGACTTACTATAGCACATTTTTAATAGCGTTCGGATCTGAACGCTATGGAAGACTATTAGTAATAGCATTCTTTTATAGAATGCTATTAGGAATGCAGAACAAAAATTACAGATTCAGTGCTATAGCATTTTATGAATGCCGTAGCGTGTATAGAGTTATTGTATTGCTATTTACTTGAGAAAAGTTCGTCAAAATGGGTCCCATCACTACAAGAAATACTCTATAAGGCAACGAATTTTTTAACAACGCAACATTTTTCGTTACTGATAGATCTTTTCTACAACACATATTGTTGTCGTTACTAAATAATATATTTGGCAACAAAAGTTTTCGTTGCCAAAGCCTAGAAAATAAATTGGCAATGCCAACCTCATTGCTAAATTATCTGTATTTTCTATGTATTAAGATTAGCAATGAATTAAGTCATTGGTAATACATTTTATTTAACATTGCTAAATATTTCAAAAAAATTATGTGCCATTTTTTTTGCTGGTTATGGTTTAGGAGGCAAACCAAATTTCTTCTTTCAAAACCATTTTTTTTGAGACAGTCGATTACAAAACCCCTCTCCACTACTCTTTCGTTCCAAATACTAGAAATATGCCTCTCCCAACATCTCTCAGCCCCATCCTCTCATTCTCATCTCTCCTTATGCGCCGCCTGTCGCCACCGCTCTCTGCCTCATACCGTACCTGCCTCTTTCTCATTCTCAACATGGCAACATGGCAACAACATCAGGTAATTATTTTTTTCCTTCGATTTTCCTATTTTTTGGGTTTATTCGATTCAGTTCACTTACGAATGATCATATCATATGCATCAGATAGTTGTTTCTTTCCTTCGTTTTCCTTTTTTAGGGTTTTATTTGATTCGATTCCCTTATGAAAGATCAGATCAGATTGGAAAAGTTTAGGGCTTTTTGGTTAATATTTCATTCGGCTAAGAGTTTTGATTGTCAGCTGGTAGAGCGGCGACATGTTTGCACCGAGTGGCAAGTACCAGGTACGACTCCTGCTTCTTCTCTCCTCCTTCTATCTTCTTCTCTGGAACCAACAACAACTACTGCCACCATTCCCTCTTCCTTCTTCCCCACCCCTTCTGGATCTGTGCCCGACCAGGAGAAGCCCGACCAATCCCGAGCTCCCCGACCCCCTCCGACCACCTGGACCTCGCGTAGGGTTACAGAGATCTCTTATCAGTGACTATGGTTACCTATATTATTTTGATCGAAAAGTTTGGTAGTAACGGAAGATGACGGATGCATATCAACTGTTCGACAAAATGTTTCTAAGCACTACATAAAATGTTTTTGGCCATCTATCAGCTAATTTTGATTACTCTAATAGAATATCTTCAACTATTTCAATTGGTAGCATGGTGCATTTCTAATTTTCTATTATAATTGGTTTTCTTTATCAACATGCATTGCTGAATTATACATTTGATGTATTTTTGGCAAAAATTAATTCGAGGACTGTGGAAAATGGAAAATGGCTGACATTGTTCAGTCTCCACATCTCAAAGCCTTATGCTTGCCAGAATCTGGGCAACAAAGAACAAGGTAAATTGTATACTATTATTCAGATGTTGATTCATTACTTATATTACTTATGCTTGAGATATGCTAATTTCATTAGTTGTGCTTGATAATATTTCATATTTAAGTCTTCTAACCATTAGACAAGAACTTTACATCAGTTGTAATATTTTCTAGCTTTTTTCCATTCATATTAGTGTCCCGGTCACTTGTTATAGTTTGAATCCTGGATTGACTGTACAATTTATATGACAGTATCAGCTGCATTGTATAATGTCACACCTAGACTACAAAAGAGACGTTGGCTTTGATATCATGAATGCTCTTATCTGTGAGACTATAGGAGAAGCAAGTTCTTGAAATGCTTTATGCTTTTCATGGTGTAATACTTCTGAAGCTAGCCTTAAGTGCATATCTAAGTTACAACTTAGATAACATGTGTTTGAGGAGTTATCTTCTTGTTCAGTTAAATTTATTGAATGTCTTCACTCTGCAGGTTAAGACCGAGCTCAAGGATCACTAGAAAAAGATTACTGGCCTTGCATTTCAATGGAACTGAATGTGCTGTTGTCTTTAGGTGTCGATGCATAGGTATATTGATTGCAAAAAATTATGATACATCAAGCTTTCATTATTCCAAAATTTAACTAGAATTATATGTCAAAGTTTCTATTAAGTTGTTGATTCTTGGATTATATGGACGTGCCCTCCGGATTATAATACTATCAAGTTCAGTACCAACATTTATTTTCTTGCATTTGTATTGGGTTTATGATATTCTTTAGTTTAATAGCTTCTTAACATTGTATAGATTTTTGTAGTTGTGTGTTTGGAGCATTGATGGGCAGGAGAAGAAGAAATCATGATTTATTCAGGCACCAGCTGCCGATGCAACAACATTAGTTTGGGAAAGTAGGGTCCAGTTCTACAATGATCAGAATATTTTAGTTGTCCATGAAAGCCAGTTGTCCGTGAAAGTTCTTATTTTGGGATTGCCCATTTGGTCAAAGTTGCCATCTTTTTCCTTGGTTGGTTTTGTTCGTCTAGGTGTTGAATGCCCCGACATTGCAGGATGATTTCTTTAGTTGGTTTTGTTAGAAGAATAAGACTGAGGCGACGCAAATTTTTCACAAACACAGCCTTATTGTTCACAAACAAGAAGATAAAAGAAATATTCATAGAGGAACCGAAGAAGAGAAAGGTGAAAGAAATCAATGGAGGAGATCAACAACTCCGAACAAAACCGGCGGCTGCTCCTCAAACCTCTCACGAAAGATCAGCTTGTCGACCATCTTGCCAAAGTGTACAATTCTTCTTAAAGTTTTATCTTCTTTCCAAATTAGAATAATTGGCTTCGCCTTGAGATGAAAAATCTTCTATTCGATCTTAACCATTCTTCTAATTTATTCTATTAAGGAGTTATTTAATTAAGCCCTTTTTTTATTAGATTGGATATTATCTTGGTCTAAATAAATGTAACTTCATTACTTGCAAAGGATATAATGATCATTTTAGTCATTATAAGGTTTAAATTGTGCTGTAACATATCAGTACAAGTATTTTGTCTGATGGCATTCAGTGTTCCAGGAAAAGCATCGTGTCCAATTCTTTAAGAATGATGCCACATGTTGCATGAATCTATATATTTCTTAACTGACAAGCATGCTTTTTACAGCTCCGTCCATTTTGATACCTGAAAGACTGTAAGAAGAGGGGGTCTTGCGCTGATCCAAGCCTCAATGGCTGAAGATGGAAGAGAGAATAAGCGCAAGCAAGGTGGCATGAAAACTATGCCATTCATACTAGGTAAACTTGTGTGTCTAATTGAACTAATGCATTTGATCTTTAATCATATCTTAGTTTTTTAGTTTTTTTCTGTTCTTGTTTAATTTTTTGCTTTTAGTTATTAGTACTGAGTGGTGAATAGTGACGCACTTGAGATAATTTTAGACGACTTCTATAATTTGGACTAATGACAAAAAAAAATGATCAGTGAACTCCACAAATTCCTGATACAAAAAGTGCTCGATCTCTCATTTGTTTATCTTTTTACTAACATTGTATGAAACTAGAGAAACTCTTCTAGTACTGAATCAGTCTTTAAATTGGCTGAACCATGTGTGCCTTAATTTTTTGTGAGAGACGGATTCTTTTCCTTCTATATGTGTCCTAAAAATTTCTTTTCTTATGAGATATTTGTAGTCTTTAAATAACTTTGTTACTTCTTTCGTTCTCAGGTAATATATAGTTGTAGAAAGAATTTGTATAGCTGTAGAAAGCAAAGAGTGGGTAGAAGGACGGTACATCATTCATATCTAAGAACTGGAAACCTGATGCAATACCTTTTGTTACTCACATTGCTACATACACCTGGTGAGTCCTTTTCTCTGTTGCAGTTTTATCTTTCAAGATTTTATGCAAATTGTCAGAAACATAACTATGGAACTGAAACATGGAATTCATATCCTCTATATCACTTATACTTGTGCTTGTCCATTGCTTCCATCATGAGCAGCCATGCTACCATAACCGTGACCTTCTCCATCATAAACCAATTATTGGCACTCTCTTGTTTCCCAAGAGTGAAAGTTGTGAAAACTTGTGATAGAATTCATAGGCAGGAGCACCTTCCCGATATTGAGGTTCATTTGCATGTCTTTCTATATTGGAAATGCAACATGTAACTAATGTTTTGGAATTTAGCAACATTCAAGATGTGTCTTTACATTTTCTCTATCAATGGTATTTTCCCATTTTCTCATATAAGAACACTCAATCTTGGTCAATTCGAAGAATTGGGATAAAAGCTTAATAGTTGTTTTCAGTTCAGTTCGGTTCGGTTCGGTTATTCGGATCGAGAACCGAAAACCAAACCATTATTTTAAAGTTTCAAAATTTCAAACCGAAAACCGAACCGTTATCTTGAAGGTTTCTAGTTTGGAATAACTGAAAGCTAATAAAAAGTGGAATATACATGACTTTGAAGATTCTTACTTTATTAAATATATGAAAATTTAATGCATTGGCTCTGTTATATTGTTCTTTAATCAATTTGTGTTGTTACTCTTAGTTAGTTTTTATTTCACTTATTGATATTACTCTTAGTCTGTTATATTGTTTTCTTTAATCAACTGAATCATGAAAGAGGAGAGTATAGATTGAATCTTAGTGTGTATGCTATTATTTCTTTTTCTGATGTCTATCGGTTCACATTTTTTAGCTATTAAGCAAATCATTAATATTTTAATAATTCTAATTTGGGAGCTGAAGCGTGAGGGTTGAACTTGTTTTAAAGATGAATCTCACAAAGTTTTTGGACGTGTGATGTGCATATTTTTTATATAATAATGCTAATGTGTTTTCTTCTCAATTTTCTGTAGGTTGCGTGTAAATTTTTGATGGCTGTGGATATAAGCTAGAAGGAAAGTGTCGATCGAGCTGCATTTTGGACTACAAACATTTTGTATGAAAATGGAATGGTTTAGTTGAATTTTGGACTAGTGTTAGGTTACAAATATTTTGTAGTCTTGGATTCTCTTTATATGAAAATTTAATTTTGGACTACTATTTCGATCACTTTTGGCGTACAATAACCTTTTGTACATCTTGAATGTTTTAATAAAAAATGTATGAATTTATTTATTTTGGCAAACCATTTCTATATCTTGATTGATCGAAATGGAAGTTGCGATTGAAATTGTTGAAATCAAAATTACAATTCAGCATGAATTTTTTTGATGCACAGGATAATTGTATGTGATACAAAACAGGTTATTCAGATATGAAATTTTATTGCATATTTATGGCACTCAAAATGCTATAAAAATCGACAGCGTTCAGAAACGCTATAATAAATCAACAGCATTAAAGAACGCTATGAACCATCCACAACATTCATGAACGCTATAATCTATCTACAACATTCACGAATGCTATAAACCATCCACATCATTCATGAACGCTATAATCCATCTACAACATTCAAGAGCGCTATAATATTATAGCGTTCACGTGTCTTGACATACTATAGCATTGGCAATTATAGTGGACAGAATATGCTATAGAAGGCTTTCTATAGCGCTCTGCGCATGCTATTGTAGGCCATATTTGTTGTAGTGCGTATCCCATTGCATGGAGAGATGTGCCTTTTCCACCATGGTACAATCCGTTCCATATCGATTAATATGACGGGAAGACCTCTACTAGTCGATACATGACTTACTTTCAAGTCACAATTGACCACTTGCCGCATAGTGATGCCATCCTTACACGTTTAATCATCGGAGCATTGGAGGGGATCACGTTCGACTGGTACCGTAACCTTCCCGACAACTGCATCCATTCTTTTGACGGCTAGCTTCAAGCACATGTTCCTGGAGAGATTCTACGAAGTAGGACATGATGTGACAATATCATCTCTCATGGACGTCGTTCAGGAAGAGAGGGAGCTAACAAGGAACTATATCGAGCGGTTCTGCCAAACCGCAATGAGATTGCCCCAAGACAATCCCGAGAGCTCCTTGATTGAAATCTGCCAGAAGAAGCTGCTCCCCGCAATTTTCCTCTGGATTGGTGACGATCAGTTCAGGGATTGGACGACCTTCACTATAAGTGCTACTAATGCGAAGGCAAAATTGAAGAAGGCTCGCCAGCTGGGATTACACATCCCAGATGGAGAAGATAAGGGCAAACATCCTGGTTCCACCTCCAGCAACAACAACAGTGGCGGCACCTCCAATCGAAACAATAAAGACAAATAGGCCATGGTCGCTGATGTGACCCAGAAGCCCGAACAAAAATAGACGAAAGGTCAGTGGCCTAAGGTGAATTACTCATTTGAAGATAGTCATGTCAAACCTATCTTCGATATGCTCTTGCAAGGGGGTAGGATCCAGCTCCCGCCACCAAGACGCGAGCCCCGAGCGGCAGAAATGGATGACCCAAAATATTGTTACTTCCACTGCTATGTCCATCATTCCAATCATGACTGCTTCCAATTAAAACGGTACATCCAGAGTCTTATCGACTCTAAAGATCTGTCGATAGACTTTGAAGAGGTTACTGTCGCGGCGAACATGGTGTCAATTCAGTTCGGCGACTTTCCTGCAACAAGCACTCCAGACGGGATAATACCTGTCCCGCGGGCAACGATGGAGGTTACCAATCTTCCATCCGTCCGGAACCAGACATCTGGATTGGTACCTCTCACCACATCGTGAGGAGAGATCATGTGGGTACATCCGGACTTAGTGCCCGAAGTTATCCAGGAGGTGTCATCTCCTACCAACAAGAAAAAAGGACAGGAAATCTAGATCCTGCCATACAATTTTAGCCGAAGCTGAGGAAGCGATAGCCGTTGTTACCCGGTCTGGAGCACAAGTCCAGCCCACACGGGACAGTTCAGTCGAAGATCCTCAACCGACAACACTGCCTCCCTCTGATGTTCCAAGGCCATCTCAGCCTCCACTGGTGGATAAGTCCAAGCCAAAGGAAATCCGTTTCAACAGGCCACTCCGTAACGATGCACCTCAGGGACTGGAGAGACCTTACAACTTTGACATATTAGCGCAATTGGCTAATACGCAAGCAAAGTTGTCGTTATACGAGCTCCTAAGGCTCTCCAAGGATCTTCATGGCGCATTGAACGAAGCACTCCAAAATACTGACACCTACTTAGCTCAGGTCAAGCCTTCAAGGGAAGACCCGTCAGCAGATATACAGGGCAGTAGTGGCACAGATGCAATGTCCAACATCATATTTACTCCACAGGACATATTGATCAAGTCCAACTTGCATGATCGCCCCTTGTACTACACTGGATACATAGGCGACAACAAGGTGGATCGGATACATATCGACCCTGGCTCGTCAATAAGCGTCATCCCGAAAAGCTTGCTCCAATTTCTTGGCATTCCTATACACCGGCTAGCGGCGACCAACACTGCCATTAGCGGTTTCAACTCGGGAAGGAACTATCCCCTAGGGAAGATCCGATTGAAATATCTGATTGGTGACCTGAAGACGGAGGTTACCTGCTACGTCATAGATGTAGACACATCCTATAACATCCTCTTGGGGCGTCTGTGGATACATGGCTATATGATCGTGCCATCCACCCTCCATCAGTGCTTCAAGTATGTCAATAGGCACGGCTTCGTGAAGATTGAATTCGCCAACATCAATCCCTTCAAAGGGGTCGAGTCTTATTATTCTTCAGAGGCTTGCCTATATGAAGAATCCAAGAAGTACACCACCAATTAACAACGTCCGAAAGTTTCGATGAAGAATGCGAGTGGCACTCTCATTCGTCCGAGTCACCCATTTACGACTCCGATAGCAGCATTGGAGATATATTTAGACAGACATTATCTGTCAACATGACATCCGCTGATATCGAAGAGGAAGACGAAGATCTGCTCGAACCACTTGAGTTAGAGCCGTGGGTCCAGCAACTAGATGCACAATGGGAGAAATGCTTTGAACTTCGTGATCCTTCCACTGAAGACGAGGTCATGCAAGTTAACCTCGATAAGGAATCCTCTCCAAAGCCAATCTTCGTCAGTAAAATCTTGACAGACGACGAACGGGAGTCGTTGTTGCAACTCGTCAGAGAATACATCGACATCTTTGCTTGGAGCTATGAAGACATGCCAGGGCTAAATCCCGAGATCGCACTTCATAAGCTCAACATTTGTCCAGACGCAAAACCAGTCAAACAACAGCAGCAGCGGTTTCGTCCAGACACCATAAACTCCATTGAAGCAGAAGTAAACAAGCTTGTAGCTAGAAGTTTCATCCGTGAAGAGCAGCACCCAAACTGGGTAGCCAACATAGTACCAGTCATCAAGAAGAATGGAAAGATCCAGATTTGCATCGATTTATGCAATATGAATGCGGTATGCCCTAAGGATGAGTTCCCTCTTCGATCACCGACATAATGATCGAAAATACGTGTGGCTTCGAGCGCATGTCCTTTATGGATGGCTTTTCAGGATACAATCAAATCAAAATGTCTCCTGATGACGAGAAGCATACGTTATTCTGAACACCGATCGGCGTGTATTGTTATACGGTCATGCCCTTCGGCCTGAAGAATGCCAGTGCTACATATCAACGTGTTATGAGCGTCATCTTCAGAGATCATTTGCGTAAGACAGTGGAATGTTATGTTGATGACATCGCCGTCAAAAGCCGCTCCAAAAATGATTATTTACAGGATTTGAGAATAGTGTTCGACCTCATACGAGCGCACAACCTGAAGATGAATCCTACCAAGTCCTTCCTGGGTGTGTACAGCAGGAAGTTCTTGGACTTTGTCATTACTTTCCGGGGCATTCACATAGATCCCAATAAAACAAAACCAATCCTGGAGATGAGTCCACCGAGGAACCTCCGTGAACTCTACGACCTTCAGGGAAGACTAGCCTATATCAGGAGGTTTATATCTAACCTCTCAGGGCGATGTCAACCCTTCACTCAACTCATGAGGAATGGTGTCTCTTTCGTGTGGAACGACGAATGTCAGTGTGCCTTTGATGACATTAAGGAGTACCTGACGAATTCGCTAGTTCTGGTAGCCCCGGTCATCGGAAAGCCCTTACTGCTCTATGTATAGGCGATGGAACACTCCATCGGTGCTTTACTAGCACAGAGTAATGATGCGGGGCATGAACAAGCCATTTACTATCTCAGCCGGATGATGGTAGGACCGGAACATATGTACACCATCGTAGAAAAGGAGTGCCTTGCCCTAGTGTTCGCCATTCAGAAAGCACGATAGTATGTGACAGGGCAGACCATCCATGTTGTTTCACGAGTTAATCCTCTTAGGGTTCTCATGACCAAGCCAGGCGCACTCAGTTCTCGTCTAGCCACCTGGGCGATACTATTATTCCCATACGACATGATTTTTGTTCCGCAGAAGGCTATCAAAGGTCAAGCCCTGGCTGACTTCTTACCAGCCCATCCAGGCTCAGCAACAGCCAAAATTTATAAAGAAATCCCCGACGAAGTCATCGCCTCAAACATGACTTCGCATGATGCCATTTGGCGAATGTTCTTTGACGGTTCTTCAACAACGGAGCCACAAGGTGATATCGTTGCTGGAGTCGGGGTAGTATTAATTTTTTCCTCTGGGTTGGTGGTCAATCGGGCATATTCTCTTACAGAACCCTGTTCAAACAACGTAGCCGAATATAACGCTCTAGTCATCGAACTCCAACTCGTAAAAGAAGTAGGAATGAAGTACCTAGAAGCATATGGCGACTCACAGTTGGTTGTTAACCAGATCCGAGGTTCATATGAGGTTTGCAACGAGGACCTGATTTTCTACTATCAAACAACAATTGCCATCATTGCAACCTTGGAAGGGTTCTTTATAGAGCATGTTCCTAGGCTCCAAAATATCAAAGCCGATGCCCTAGCAGGCCTCGCCGCTTCCTTGGCACTTCCAAATGATACTCATCATCTAGTCGACGTAATAGGCCATGAGCTGGTATGTCCTAAGAACAATCTTCAACTGGGTACGAGTTACTCCACCCAGATAACCAATGACATACAAGACTGGAGGAGCCCGCTCATCGACTTTGCAGTCTATAGAATTCTGCCAGAGAATATGAAGGAAGCAACTTTAATCAGAAGACGCTCTCTCAGATTCTTCTATGATACGAAGACGAAAATGTTATATCGACGATCCTATGATGGGCTACTATTAAGATGCATGTCAAATGTAGAAGCCAAAGAAGCCTTATGCGAGGCTCACGACGGCGCTTGCGGGACTCACCAACCTGGCCCAAAATTACAAGATCGTCTCCGTCGGATGGGTTATTACTGGCCCACAATGGTAGCAGATGCAGTTGATTATGCAAAGAAGTGTAAGGCTTATCAGATCTATGCAAATTTCATACATCTGCCATCCGAATTCTTGCACCCGACAGTGGCCTCTTGGCTATTTGAAGCATGGGAAATGGGCATCATTGGGCCAATCACCCCACCGTCGTCTAGGGGCATCGGTTCATACTTGCAATCACCGATTATTTCTCCAAATGGGCAAAACTATTCCGCTTGCAGAGGTGAAGACATCGAACATGATTAGCTTCATAAAGCATCACGTCATCTACCATTTTGGACTTTTCTAGAGGATTATTCACGATAATGGTCTGCAGTTCGCAAGCCACGCTTTCTATCGATTTTGTGACAAGAATCGGATTCAGAACATGGCCTCAACAACATATAACCCATCGGCTAACGGTCTGGCTGAAGCTTTCAACAAAACCATAATCAAGCTCCTCAAAAAGTTTGTGTCTTCAAACAAATACGACTGGAATGAAAAGCTTGGCGAGTGCTTATGGGCGTATCGTACCACGATTCGGACGACTACAGGAAATACACCGTTCTCCTTGGTTTACGGAAGCGAGGCAGTCCTCCCATTGGAGACTCAGATCCCTTCACTCCGAGTGGCCCTTACTTACTGGTTAACGTCGGACGATAACTACCGCCGACGGCTACAAGAATTGGAAGCGCTAGACGAGAAGCGTTTACAAAGTCAACAAAGCATAGAGCTCTACCAAGCGCGCATCTCTCGGGCTTTCAACAAGAAAGTCAAACAGAGAATATTCCAAGTCGGTGATCTCGTCTTGGCCATTCGCAGACCAATGGTCATGACTCACAAGACCCCCGACAAATTCCAGCCCAAATGGGAGGGTCCGTTCATCATCGAGACCGTATTCTCCAACGGTGCGTACCTTCTCGCAAAACAAAATGGAGACTTGCTCATGATGCCCATCAATGGCAAGTTTCTCAAGAAATATTATGTCTAAATGACATCTTCCAACTATGTCTCAGATTGTGAGTTATGTACCCTCTGGTATCGCTGAACTTACACTCTGACCTCAAATCTCTCAGATTGTTGAGTTATGTACCTTCAGGTACCACTAAACTTACTCTCTGACTACTCCGAGTGGATTCATATCAAATCTCCTGGTCATATCTATGATCTTCCACATTAAATGCTTTTTTCCACCAGAGTTTGCCTCAAAATCTATTACCCGCACCACCAGTGTGCAGAAGGGTAATAGGTCCATAAAACTTATCATAATCTATTACTCGCACCATCGGTGCACAAAAAGGATAATAGGTCCACAAAATCCCCCAACAGGAAAAACAACCACATCTCTATTAGCTCTGAGTTGTTTTCCCGTCCATCACAAACAAATCACCCAATACATAAAAATTCCATGTTGATAGCACCTCTGAGTTGTCATGTGTATCCCCATTAGGCCTACTCCTACCACGTCCTCATTACCTTTGAGTAGGGAGGCTCTACTTTAGACCCATATTTACCACGTCCTCATTACCTCTAAGTAAATATGTTGGTTTTCTCTCCACTTATTATCAGTACTCGCATCGCCAGTACACAAAAAGGATAATAAGTCCATAAAAGTTATCCTAATCTATTACTCGCACCATCGGTGTACCAAAGAGTAGTAGGTCCACAAAATATCATTCAAATCTATTTGCTCGCATTTCCAGAAGCACAAAAGGGCAATAGGTCCACAAAAAAAATCCTCCAGTGGGATGTCCTTTATCAAACACAAATGCTGTATTAGGCCCTCTAGTACAAGCACTACAAAATACTACAAATAAAGAATGGAGTGAACGTATTCTGTTTATTCAAAATCAGTTACATTCATAGGACTACATCAACAGCAGAAAACAAAGAAAGGAAAATCTAGCAATACATAATTCGGTCAGTTTGACAACACTTCGCCTTCATCAAAAAGCAGTTTCGTGGCCCTCGAAAGAAGTCATGTTTTACTGCTGAGAAGCAAACAAGGCTGTTGAATCTCCAAGGAGCTGTCCGGAGGAGGGAAAATATAGCATGCTATTCTTCCCTCCGTATTGCGGATACTTTAGCCCCGCTCCCTCGAAGGACCATACCTTCAAAACAGCATCCCTAATGGTGGTTTCGCCTACTTGGAGAGTCGTAAGACAGGACGTTCATGATGATGCCTGACTACCGTCCAATTCTCCGAGGTATAAAGGCTCTTCCTACCACCTGGGGAAAACTCTTCCAAAGCATGAAGAGTTCTGAGTTATTTGATGTGTATGCCAAAATGGTACGGGGAAAACTCTTCCAAAGCATGAGGAGTTTTGAGTTGTCTGATGTATGTGTCAGAATAGTATATTTTCACTCTATCGCTGACACCGATCCTGGAGAAGTTTGCTAGCCAGATTCCTACAAAACATGGAAAAAGGGCTTAGCACCGAAAAGAAAATAAAGGACTATATTTTTTTCAGTTATGCGGCCTAGCCAAACAAAACTCATACGGCTCAGTCATGGGGCACTTATACGGCTCAGTCATAAAATACTCATGCGACCCAGTCACAAAGTACTCATGCGGCTCTGTCATGAGGCAATTATGCGGTCCAGTCATACAGTATTCATGCGGCCCAATCATGAAGTGCTCATGCGGCTCAGTCATGAGGCACTTATGCGGCTCAGTCATAAAGTGTTCATACGGATCAGTCATGGGGCACTTATGCGGTTCAAGTTAGAATAAGCAGCGCTCATGCAGCTCAGCCCATGCGGCCCTATCATACAGAACGCATACGGTCCAAATGAGATAGGGCATGCATCGACCAGGCTTGAAGCACAGAGGAAGTATATGACAGGACCACGCATAAAATATGCGATATAGACATTCAAAATTTCAGTCGTCACCTTCCCACCATCCTTACTCTTGATAGGGAGTTGCACGTTGGGATGAATGGACAAAAATTCTACCGCTCTCCACGGAGTAGCAAGTCCCTTCCCTTTGGCCGCCGTACCAGTCGACTTAGAAGCTTTTAGAGCCATAGCAGAAAGTATAATGAAGTCGAAGGAGAAGAAGATGAAAGATAAAAATCTCTCTCCGAATGACCCCTATTTATAGATTTTTTGAAAAGTACCTCTTCGATTCTCGAGATCATTTAAGATAATGACGACGTTTGGAGACTTTATCCCAAATAATCGCCGACTTTATCTTGAAGAGTGCCTCTTCGATTTTTGAGATTATTAAAGACAATGTCGACGTTTAGGGACTTTATCCCTAGTAACCGTCGACTTTATTTCGAAAAGAGATCCACAACCAAATCAAGAAAATTAAATGCAGTAGTGACAGCTGGCAGGCTGGACGGAGTCTCTCTGCGGCTTAATATTTTCCCTGCGACTCAAGATTTCCCTGCGGCTCGAGATCTCTCTGCGGCTCAAAAATTCCCTGCGACTTGAAGACTCCCTGCGACTTGACATATCTCTATGCTTTTTATTCAAAGTATTCCAAATTTGCAATTTGAAAACATTGAAGGGGGTCTTTGTAATGCCCCAGAACCAGAATACTAGAGAGCGGGGGCGTACATAGCCAACTACGTATATTAAAGTGCAACCCACCTCTCTATACGGTCATGGCTGTCTAGATATATGAGGGTTTAACTACAAGCCATCAGTCTCCTACGGTTATGAACAAGCCTATAATCTCAATCTCAAGCAAGCAATAATAGTTATAAGATGTCAGAGCACCAAATATACAATAGTAAGGCGTCCCATACATTACATATTCGAATGATCATGAAGCTAGTCGTACAAAATGTTAAGACTAGCAAGAGCTTCAGTCATACATGATCAACCCTAGGATTTGTCAATCATGTTACAGCCCGTAGGCAGACAGTAAATAAAGGTACAATACGAGCTAACACGTGCTCGCCGGCTAAACGCCTCAAAAGAATTTTTTACAATAGAGTGGAAGAGCCAAAAAAACCCATTCGTTGCCAGGGTTACGCTTGGTGGTCACAATCTGGCTGGAAGGTAGGTAGATCCTCTGGAGCTGCTCCGATATCTGGCCATACAAAACCAGCTGGGTCAGACCCCAGAAAGAGCAAGTGCCACAAAGGAGGCTTCACTTAGGAACTAAAACCAGCATATAACAATTGAATATTAAAGATAATTATAAACGACATAGATAATAACAGGGACAACAATAATGAACTGAGTACCAGGAAACCATTCAAGTAGCCAGGTTGCAACCCTTAAACTAAACAAGGACTGTGGTTGCCACCCTTCACCTGAATAGAAACTCGTCTCCAATGCCATTGATAAAGTAATAAGACAATAAACGAAGAGAGGACACAGAACTGCTCTGGAAGCTAGGTTACAACCCTTAAACCAAATAAGGATCAGGGTTGTAACCCTTCGCCTGAACAGAACCAGACCCCTGATCTTTATTGTTAAGGCCGGTGTAAATAATCATGCTATTGAAGTAAGGTTAAACATGACGAGCATGGCATGGGGTGCAATAAGACAATAAAAGAATAAACGAAGAGAGGACACAGAACTGTTCCGGAAGCCAGGTTACAACCCTTAAACCAAACAAGGACCGGGGTTGTAACCCTTCGCCTGAACAGAACTGGACGCCTGATCGTTATTGTTAAGGCAAGCAAAATAATCATGTCATGTCACAATCTTGTACAGGATCAGGACGAGACGAAGCTGGGCTAGACTCCATCCAATCAATCACGGCCAAGCAAAGAATACAGCTTGATACTTTAACTAACTAGGGTTATCACATGCCTACTTACTAGCAAGATGCAATGAGATTATTCCAACAGCTACAAGCCCTGCAGACCATCCAGGTTATCCAGACGCAATTAGGGGATTGATCTCATGTGGATACATCGTCCAAGAAATGCATGTACCCTTAAGTAGTTTGGTGGTTGTAACACATGTCAGTATGCTGAAAATGTGTCCTACTCGACGGTAGGCTACAAATCCCATAATGTGGCATCCAGATAATGGGATTACCTGTAGCTGAGAAAATCTTTTCATGGCTACTGGTTTATTCTAGTCATTAGCCTTAGTAAATTTCAATAGGTACCCCTGACCGTGGTACTCAGGGGTTCTTGTCCTAGACATGATGCAAGACAATACTGGTTTATTTGTACTAACACAATCATCCACGGTGTCCAGGTCAATCATTCTTGTCATGTCAGGTTATCTACCATAACAACATAACGAGGGATGTCATGTCAGGTTTTACTTGTCAAGGGTGCGCCATGGCGGGCCACTGTCGTGTTCCGAGAATATGTGCAAATCTATATAGCACTTCAATAATAATAATAATAATAATAATACTAATAATCAAAGAGATCAAGGATTAAGGGAAAGGCCATACGGCTAAGAGAATCCAGCTCCTGTGGCTTGGAGAAAGAGCTCATGCGGCTTGGGAAGGAAGGGGGCGCATGCGGCTGGAGAGATGCGGGCTTATGCGGCAAAGAGCACAGGGCGCATGCGGCTGGGAAGACGCAAGCATATGCGGCTGGAGAGGAACAAGCTCATGCGGCTGGGGATTGTGAAGTCTTATGCGGCTGAGGCAAGGAGCCCATGGCCTATGCGACTATGAGTCAAGCGAAGCTTATGCGGCTCGGGAGAGTTGAGCATATGTGGCTGCGGGGAATGCGCTCATATGCGGCTGCAAAAAATAACTCCATGCGGCCAGGAGAGGGAACAGGGGTATGCGGTTCGGGAGAGCGGGCTTATGCGGCTAGGAGTATGCAGTGTCATGCGGCAAAGAGATGGGGACTTAGGCGGCTGGAAAGAAATATGGGCCTATGCGGCTACATGGAAACGAGTTATATACGGCAGTGGACTATTGAGTTCATGCGGCAGCGGGCTATTGAGTTCATGCGGCTATGAACCATGGAGTCTTATGCGGCTGAAGCAAGGAGCCCATGGCCTATGCGGTAATGTCTGCCATGCAGCCAGGAAAACTTGCCGCATGAAAATCCATGCGGTCAAGTACGACTCTTCTTCCCCAATGAACCGAGAAGATGAGCCATGAATCCATGGCTTCAAAGCTTCATAAATCCTTCATCCAAGGTCTGAATCCAGACTTCCATAGGTCAAAATGGGGCAGAATAAAATTCTTCACAACATGGAACCATCAAAACTTGATAATAACAAGGTTAAATAGATCAAAACCCAAGAAATCCAAAAATACAATAAGCTTAGATCTAGACAAATTGAACCATAGAAATTAAAAATGATAAGTATTAAAGTGTCTTAAAACCTCGTGAGGAAGAGAATGGAACAATAAAACTGAGTTCCTCCATGAAGCAAGCTGCACTTGCCGGTGGGAGAGGGGGTAGGTGGAGCTCCACGCCAGGGAGGAAGAAGAAGTAAATGCTAAGTTATGAGGAGAGAGAAAGGTAGGTGGGAATATAAATGATGATGGTGGTGGTAGGTAGGTAGGTGGTTTTCCTTTGGTTCATGATGAACCCAAAAGTAAACCAAGCCAAGCTGAACCAAACCAATATAAACCAAGTAATGAAATATCAAGATAAACCATGCAAGGAGACAGGCAATACGAGTCAAGATATGTACACGTATACCAAAATATGTAATACGAACCACGATCATTACAGTATTGTAGAAGCATGGAAAATATGGGGTTCATGTGGATCATAATTTGCTGTATATGTACTTTGGGCCAAACAGGTCTGCATAAAGGAGAGCCATATGACAGATTCAACACCTTATGCGGCCCGTCGACAACCAGACTGATTCGAGCTGCAGAAGAAAGATATACGGCCAAGTGGATCAGTTCGTCTGATAAAGCTGACAAGTTCTATCAAAACTGACAGCTCTGACACTCTGCCAAAAAGATAAGACGTGAGACGTCACCAAAAGCAGGGTTCATACGCTTTCATGCGGCCAGAATGAGTGTTACCCAAGCCGCATGAACCTTATGTGGCTCAAACATATGCGGCCCCAAAGTCTCCGAACTTCATGCGACCAAGGGTGACTGTGACCCAAGCCGCATGAGCTTTATGCAACCCAAAAGATAGAATCTATGCGGCTTAAAAGTCCTTAAGCTATATGCGGGCTAAGGAAGATAGCGACTTAAGCTGCATGAGTCTCATGCGTCCCCACATGGTTAAAAATTGAGAGACTCATGCGGCTCAAAATGATTCCTATCCTGCGATAAGACACGTGGCAGGCTGACCAAGTCTCAACCACCCAGATTTGCTGCAACAAAATCCCAACAAATCAACAGCTGGCGGCCAAAGAGCGGTTCTTCACGTGCTGATTAGCCACGTAGCCACAGGCCATCTATGCGGCTCAAAATACATACCACTATAAATAGCAGGGTGCCACACCCCTGCAAAAGGATGGCAACCTTCGAAAGGCAATTTCTTCAAGATCTAAGGACCGCGTCAGATAGTCCACGGAGTAAGGTAGAGTTGATACACTTTTTCGAGCCTCCACCGTCATCCTCTAGAATCAAAAACTAAATAATTGTACTTAGATTGTTTCCTAAGATTTCTTTCTAGGCTTTTCTTTGTACAAGCGAGTTTGTAATCAATTTCAGTATTTCTGTAATACATGTCTTTGATTTTTAATGACAAACACCTGGGAGCATCTCATTCAGTCTCATCTGGAAGGACGGAAGTCGTACACTTGTATACGATGAGCTGTATTTACATCTATTATTTACATGTCGAAAATAGTATTTCAAAACATACTGGGTAGTACCATGTATAGGACTCACATTGGGATCACACTTGTCTATAATATACTGTTTGGACTTATTTCACACCATTCTAGTTCAGCTGTCTTTTATTTACAGTCTTCCTTGCTATGCTTTCTTGTTTCATCATATTACTTCTTATGTTCTTTAAACTGTTGTTCTACCTTATTACCTGTCTTAAACTTACCATGTTCATCAGTATAACTGTCTATAACTGCTTTATAGTCTTTGCCATTTACTTGGGATTTCTAGATGAGTTGTGCTCGTTCCAATCCTGACTAGATACGTTGATAAATATTACAGATGTTTGCCCTGAGGATATATGCCCTACTTGCTTGGGATCCGGAGATGGTTTAGCTACCTTGGACCCCGTCTCTCAAGAGTGATCGGGAGATTAGTTTAGTAGACTTGTTTTAGAATTCATGTTTAAAACTTGAACTGTAATAAGTTGAGATATTGACTTTGTATTTGAGATTGTTTTGAGATATTATTATTTAGTAGTTTTGTTTTTGTTGTTGTTTAGTCTTATTAGTTATAGACTTCTGTGTTATCTTATCGTGCTTAGTCTATGATTGAGCTTTATTATATCTTTACTTGTCCTCCGTTCGGAGTTGAGATTTACGACAAGTACATTATATATTTGCGTGAGTTGTTTAGATAGTGACCTAGTACAGCGTTCTACCACCGATTCTGCGACGTAGCCTGGGCACTGTTATGCACTTGTACCCTTACACCGGGTGCGGGTCGTGACATTGCCAAAGCCTAGAAACTTGGATTTGAGGTCATTTCGGGATTCTCTTCCATATTCCTTGCTCAATTTTGATATCTCTCTATTATTTCTACTTTTTATTCAATGGCACCAAAGTTATCTCAAGCTTCCAAAAAGAAATAAAAAGTTGAGAAAGCTTCTTCTTCTAATGTTCAAGAGGAAGTTTCTTTCTCACTTTTTAGTCCATCTATGCCGGATGGTGACAACTTTGATGAATTCATATTTGTCTCCATCGATACTTCAATTGAATGGTTCGTCGATTTTGTCGAACAGACAATTTGTCCGGGAAGCCCGATCAATTTTAACTTATTTTTTGACCATTTATTGGTATTTCAATACTTCGGTTTTGAAGAATTGGTACAATCTAGTTATCCAATTTATATGAATGCAATTCGTATGTTCTAATGCAATCTTACGGTCATAAACTGCATTGTTCAGTCTAGAGTCGGTAGGATAGAAATTGAATTTGATGCTGATGATTTAGCTCTTATGTTTCATATTCCTAATGAAGGGGAAGCACTTGTGGACATTACAAAAGTTTAATTTTTGGCTCATATGACTTTAGATTCATTTCGTCACTCGTTACGTGAACCCAATCTCCGTCCCAAAAGATCGCCTTCAACCAAAACATATGAATGACTATTTCTATGATTTGCATCGGATGATATTTTTTGTTGTCATTTCTAAATAAACATCCATCGATGAAATCACCTATCTTGAACTCTCTGCTATTTATCATCTCCATTTTGAGATTTCTTTTAGCTTACCGAAGACGACCATTTTTGCTATGGAACGGTGTCACAAGAAATCGCAGAACCTTCTATACGCGATGTGTCTACCGTATATCTTTGAGTACTTTGATATCGTCTTAGATGACTGTCCTTGAGATGCTCCTCATGCCTATCTTCATATGCATCGTCGAGTAGCTTCTACTTCAGCCGTACAGGCTCCTCCTCCTCCTCATCCTGTTGCTGACCCATCTGCTAGTCACCATCCTTCACATCCTTCCACAGGCGTCACCCTTAAGTCTTTTAGGCATTGGTTATGGATTAGTTCTGGTCTATGGATTTTAGGACCACCCTGCAGTTCCAGGCTGTAAACCCTCTTCCCAAATTTTAAAAAAAAAATATTTTATTATTTATCTGACTTAAATAGGAATTTATAGAATTTATAATTATTTTTTAAAATAATTATTACTATAGAAGGCCTTAGTCATGGTTAAGATTTAAGATAATCAAGAATTTTGGCATGGATAGTGTAGTCGTGTGCTTTGACTTGTGTTTTAGCTATGGTGAGGAAGACCCAGCCATAAGTGTGTCCCAACTAGAAAAACCAGGCTAAGTTGTTATATGATCCCTAAAAATATAGGAAGTATTTATTTAATTATTTTAATGATATAATTTTTATTTAATCATATTAGGTCATAAAATTTGTTATTATGATTTATGGTGGAAAATTTATTGATTATAAAATCAAACTGTTGGTTATTTTTATACAAAAATAATTAGATATTATAGGTCACAAATATTTTAGATTCTTATTGTTTTGATATGAATTAAAATAAAATTTATACATGTTTAGTAAATTATTTTAGAAATGGTATTGATAAATGAGTAAATATATACAATATTGTTACATAAATAAAATGTCAGTTTATCATACTAATATTTTATATAGAAATATTATAGCATTTTTATCATAAATATTTAAAAATAATAGTAATAAATTTATGGAATTTTAGACAACATATAGGACCTTAGACCCTATTTTGTAGTTTCAAATTTCATCAATTGTGTGCAAAGAAAACAGATCTCAAAAATTAGGAAAAATTACTTTTCAAAACTGTAAAATTTAATCACTTTTACCGATACGGCGTGGGCCCCGACAAACTGGGCGACTTCGTCACAACCCGTGAGCGTCGAAGG
Source organism: Iris pallida (assembly GCA_029216955.1). Classification (NCBI taxonomy): domain Eukaryota; kingdom Viridiplantae; phylum Streptophyta; class Magnoliopsida; order Asparagales; family Iridaceae; genus Iris; species Iris pallida. The sequence goes on from JANAVB010009196.1 coordinate 8,147,280, forward strand.
ACGCGTACGGATGTTCCAGACGTATAGGATTAGACGGAACCCGATTTTGCTGTGTGTGTGTGACGAAATCGAGGCATATCCCCGTATCGGCCCCTTTGCAAACTAGCCCATAACTTTGTGCATGTTTTTCATCTCGAGACAAAACTTGTGCCAACAGGATCGTGTCATTTTTTTGGTCCTGTATGCCAAGTTTGGTCCGATTCTGAGAAGGTCGACCGGGACGCTATTTTGGCAGGTCCGCGATCCGATCCAACAGACAAATTTGTGCACGGCCCACCGAAATCCAACTTTGGACATACGATTGGGTTCGTATCGTCGAATCGAATCCGTAGACATGTAGTTTTATGACTTTAGAGACCGTAGATACTGGCATATTTTTTGGTACAAAGCGGATCCAACGACGGATATCATTTTGATCCAAATTTATAATTTTGCCCATGTATCTAGAATTGAATGTTTGGGTAGACACTTTTGGATATTCTTTTATACCAAACTCGTTGGTGATGTCTGTTTCAGCATCCGGAGACTGTTGCACGAGTTTGACTTTTGTGGCTCCCTAAGTGGCTGGGTATTATCGGTTTCACCAGCAAAGGACCACAGACAAATACATATGTTGATTGCTTTCGATTCATAATAGTTTTTCTATTACATGTTATACATATTCTCTCCTGCTGTCTGACACGCTTGTTACATGGGTTAGTATCATGGAGCTCTACATATTATATTCTTGATTCACATGCTTCCGTGTTCGTGACTTGTTCGAGTCCATGAGTACTAGTCAGGCGAAAAATATTCTAGTAGATGTGTGAACTATCCTTACCATCCCCATTGTCATTTGTGGAGAATAGCAACCGCACAAGACACGTACGGGGTGTTGGATTTACCCCTAGCCGTTCACATGTCGAACACGATATTTCAAAACACAGAGATAGTTGACATTTAATCGATTTCTTATTTTCTTCACCACTTGCCATGTCATCATATTTACATGTTTTTCTCTAGTTGATACATCCTATTTGTAGAGTACTTACTTCATTTCTAGATATGCCATGATTTCAGTTGCTACCTAGTTTTATTTCACATATGCTATCTTCATGTCTTGTAGATTCTATTACATTTTGAATAGCCTGTAAGTCTGTGTACTTGTTCCATTACTGACTGGAAACCAACATTTTTTAGATTAGTTGTGGCTTCTCTTAGCATTGGGTGATATGGGAGTAGCAGGCCAAAACCTAGAGATTAGATAGATATGTTGTAGTTATTTCAATATGAACATTGTACTTTCTTTAAATATAAATATTATAAATTTTGTAATTAATTTAGTAATGTGAATGAGCAATAAAGTTATTATTTACATAATTTTGAGCATTGTGTCCATACAACATTCTACCGTCGACACGGGTCGTAGGCTGGCTTGGACATGCACTCGTATCCCGAAAAGGGGTGCGGGTCGTGACACAGGCCATGACCAATACTATAAGAGATTTTAGTTATAGCTTTGCTCACAATCCTGGCGACCCTATTCCCATGGTTCGTGATCCCTCGGTGATTGGTTATCGTATTGATGATCCGGAGGCTCAGCGCCACTTTAACCCTAATGCTGCTCGTTATGATCCCCACCGCTCCATTGAGTCCGGGAACCCTTCTCGGGCAGATGATGATGATAAGGATAATGATTAGAGGATGATATCTAGTGATACTGTGTCACTACTATGTTCTATTTTCTAGCTGCTTTTTATTTTCATGTATTAGTGATAGATGCTTCTTCAAAGCATTTTGTGACATTTAGTATCTTATGACAGTTTCATACTATTTTAGTACTCTACGTATGACGTTGCTAGTTATTTGACTTCAGAGCGTTTCTAGTTTGTGCATTACTATTTTATCTCTACTGAGTACTTAGAATTTTATGTCATTTTGATTATATGACAAACGGGGGAGAATTCTATGATTATACTTGAACAAATTGAATACTGCATATTCATATACATATTGCTCTGAAAACTTGGTATAAGAAATTTCTCGCTAGATTTCAAATGTTCTGAGGACTTTGTCATTTGCGGGAGAGCAAGCTAATGTACCAATGCTACTATACCACTGTACCAAGCTACTTTCGTACTAGTTGGACATCTGTTAAGTATTAATCATAGTTTTGTCAAATTATCAAAATGGGAGAGATTGTTGGCCCATGCAGTCATGATCAACCTGATTTCGATAATTGACTTAAAACTTTGAATCTGATACGTAAAGTACGAAAACTACAGAAGACTGCAGCTATTCTCCACTACACCAAAATATGCAATTCGTAACACATTTATTTTACAATTAGTAACAGTTATTACCGTGACATTTGTGTGACGGTAATAAACGTTACAATAGTTGACAAACTGTTACAAAAAGTCTAATTTTATATTTTTATTATTTTTATAACACTCAAAACTGTTAGAATCACATGGCTTCCACATGACAGTAGGAAAGTGTTGCAAACAAGTTTTTTTTTTTCATCTCCCTAAGGGTGTTTGGTAGGAGGGAAAAGTGGGAGGAAGAAAAATATATGAGAAAAAAGTGGGAGAAAAGAAACATTTTCTCTTGTTTGGTATGAGAAGAAAAGTGGATGGAAGGAAAAGTGAAGGGATTGGTTTTCTCTCATAACCTAAGAAAATCAATCATCCCAAAAGTGGGAGAAAAGTGAAAGAAAAGTGCATATCCATCTTAATTTACATTATACCCTAAGAAATTATATTATTTTAAAGTAGTTCAATAAAGTTAAATGGTAAATACATGTTGTTAGTTGAGGATATAATTGATAAACTCTATTTTTTTATTCCTTCCTTCCATTTTTCTTTCTATACCGAACAAAGGAAAATATATCACTTCCATTTCCTTCCATCTTACCAAACAAAAGAAGGAAATAGTATTTCCTTTCCATATGGATGAAAAATAAATCTTTCTGATTTTCCTTCCTTCCATCCACTTTTTCATCTTTCCTACCAAACACAGCCTAAGTCATCTTTCATTTCTCTCTCTCTCTCTCACTTCCTCTCTTTTCCCTAAATTCCTTTTGCGTCCACTAAAACCTTGACACTAACCCTAGATTTACTCCTCCCAAATTCTCATCTCCGCCTGCTTCTTCTCTGCCTCTTTCCGGGAGAGGCAGTCAATCGCTGCTCAGCTATGATGGAGGCCACGGAGCACCGCTGCGTGCCGGATGCACCTTCCATGTCTTCGTCGCTGCTGAAGGGGGACGATGGTCCTCGAAGGGAACCATATGCTCAATTCCTCCATTTATTTAATTTAAAATTTAATTTCCATCTCAATCATATAATAAAATTTCAACTATGTTACTTGTTACAGCACTGATATTCTTTGTGTTTGTTATTCCTAAATCCTGATAGTAGTTCATGTGGGGATATTTATGGGTTGGATGAGGAGCTCCTGGAATCGGTGCCGAAGCCTGTTCTTGCTGTCTCCCTATATCCCGACTCTCCACAAGTAATAATCAAGTAATATCCAGATGTACGGAGTCATTTTTAGCAAAAAAGACTGAAACTGGCCCATGTTGATTATGTGACCTTTTATTTGTAACTATTAACTGTAGCATTAAAATTAACATCCAACAAATTTGGGTTGAGGCTTTGTTGATGTTTGTGAGGATTAAAAATTAGGAAGTATTTGTTCTCCCTTTCATGTAAGTGAAGACTAATTTTCATGAAGAGAGCTAGATTTGGATGAATATCCTAATGTCAGAGGGAGGATATTGTGTTTGAGTAATTTTCTTGATTACATTGAGATAGGCCAATTTTTATTATAGATGGTAGTTATTAGTAGATATGGAGGCACTTAATTTTTTGCTTTTAAATAACGTATTGCCAGATCTACTGTTGGTTATTGTTGCAACAGGCTGCAGTAAATAGGCATCCATCAACTGTACTTAGCATGGCATAGAGCATGTTTATTACTTTTTTGACCTTTTTCTAAACAATATGTAGTTTTGCTTATTACGTCACAATCAAGAAAACCGTGAAAGTGTTACATGCGTAGCATGGGAACTTGTCTTTTTTTTTTTTTTTACATGCATGGACTTTCTGCTTGTAATGACATTACTTATCTTTGATTATGGTTGTTTTTGTTATTCAAATATAAAAATATTTTAGCTTAGATTTCTACCTCGTATGTTCTATACATTATAGTTGCAATGTTTCTTAACTGGCATGTCATTGTGATATATGCATTCTTTTAATATATTTGTTTCTCGTTGTGTAGATCAAATGGCTTCTGAGAACATAACAACTTTGTTTCCACAATGGATTCATGCTAAGCCTAATGAAAGCAAGGTTTGTCTTTCTGCCCCTTCTTTGGTATTTACCTTTTATCTTTCTAATGCTATAATTTTCTATAGATAAAAAAATCTCAGCTCGAGGAATTAAGTTGAGATTTGCATCTAGTGGCACCATTGTTCTGTTCTCTCGTAGGATTAGTGGACACGCCACATACACTTCGCCATGGACATGGGCGTCCTCCATGCATACATAACAAAATCAAGGCATGGGGCACAACTATACATGTACATGTTTGTAAACATATACATATTTAATATGAACACGTATATGTGACCGAGTGTTTGCATAGTATAGAACTTTAGAACCACAAATGACAAAATTCATAATACAGAGGAACTTTATACTTTTGGTAAATATGGCATAATACTGTCTTATTAATGTTTTTGCAATTCATAAGAGCGGATAACTTCATGTGTCTAAACAAGTGTCGACAGATATCTGATGCCATTAATTTTCCATCTAGCTACTGGAGAGAGAGGGGGCGTGTAAAACCCAAATCTGTTTTTTGTTTAAAAAAAAAAAGCCAATTTACTTACAGACCCCTTGACTTTTTCCCATTTCCACCCTATACTCTCTCCCACATTCACCACTCCACCCCACAATTTACTCGCCAGCACCAGCACTTTCTCTTCCTTACTCCACAAATACTCTCTCTCTTTCCTCAAACCACCACCACCATCACACCATTTCTTCTTCAAAGAGAAACACCAGCACTTCCACCATTCTCTTCTTAGAGAAGAAAACCCCCCCATCACCTCCTCCGGCCGTCCTCCCGGCCGACCCCGCAATCCCTCTCGTTGGCGCGCCCTACGTGGCCAACCTCCCTACGACCGCATTCCACGCCGGACCCCGCGGCCCTGACCGTGCCTCGGTCTGCCCGCGACCCCCCGCGCGCTCCCCGCCGTTGTGCCCGCGGCCCGCCACCGCTGCGCCAGAACCTGTCGGCAGCCCCGCGGCGCCAGCAGCCTTCCGTGCGGCCCCGCCGCACAGCAGCCCGCCGGCCGACCTGCCAGCCTCTGCAGGCCGCGCCTGCCGACAGCAGCCGGTAGCGCTCCCGCGCGGCCCCCGCACTGCCAGTGCACCCACGTGCGCTTGAGAGCCCGCGTCCGCGCACTCTCGCGCACTCCCGCGCACCCCCGTGCCCTCGTTCGGTTTTTCGTCGACGTTCCGACGTCCATTCCGAGCCCGAGGCCTCCCCTCGGTGCTCCTTCGTTCAACTTTCGGTATACTCTGACAGAATGCTTTCAATTCAGGAATCTTTACCATGCCCGACCAAGTGACAGAAATAAACACTGTCAACTTGGGATAATTAATGTTGTGTGTTACCTTTAGTTATTACGTCGATAATAATGAATTAATATAGATTGATGGTTTAGTATTAGAATTGTAGTACTGTTAGCTCAATAGTTATAGGAATATGTTTTAGTGATAGACAATATCGCAATGTTAATTACTGATTAATGTAGTCGGGTTATAAGATAATAATATTAACTCAAAAATATGAATTTTCGGCTTATTAAGAAATATGAAAAATGAGTTTATTAATGTTTGTACTAGCTAATAATTAGTTTTTTATAAATAAAAAGAGTATAAAATTCTTTTCTATGATAAAATGTTTGTTAGTAAATTATTTTGGACAAGAAAAGTATTTTAGTAATAATAACCGGAAAATGATTTCTAGTTAACTAAAATATTAGTTTGGTCAAAATCGTAATTTTTGGTAAAATATTAATTTTTTAAATGAGATTAAAATATTATTTCCTTATTTTGTGAATAATAGTCAAAAATGGGTTTTTAGCAAAATCGTATTTTTGCGTAATTGGTAATTACATAAAAATACTAATTTCGATAATACGATTAAATAATAATTTTTTACCCTTAATTATTATGGTAAAAACACTTTTTTACTAACACGTTTTTTTACTAACACGTTTATTTTGTCACTTAGTGATAATCAATCAACCTATTCTTAAAATATAAATATTTCCTATATTATTAACAAAATTGTGTTATTTTCAACTCGACCAGTCCTAGCCTTAATTAGCTAGTTAGCGTTGCCTTAAGGATTAGAGTGTATGTTTCTAACTGCTGAACCTGGTGTTACGAATCTGTAGGTTCGGAACCCTAAACCTTAGCGGTTACCTGCTACTCGTTTCTTTCCACGTCGAGGAGACATCCAAGGCAAGTTTATATCTATTCCATGTCTGTGTTTTTACTTTAATAATTAAATGTATGCATCAGTTGATCTCATATAGTATTGTGACACCGATTCACCGTGGATCCCTCTCGGACTCTACATCGATTGACGGATTGCTGGATTGCTATAGTGGCTTATTGACTCATTGACGTGGGGATTGCTTGGGGAGTAGTATAACGTCTGTGACCAAAGCCAAAATTCTCGCTTGTCTCTCTCGCGCTAATCTCTACCACACAGGGGGTTGAGTCGTACCGTATACTATTCGTTTTGGCAGAAACGTTAGTATACATATTGCCTCTATCCCAGTCGGTCACAGGTCCTGTAATATACTCAAACCAGTAGCATAGCATTACATCATATTTGACATTGAGACCATATTGCTTGTTGTCTTTTACTATTATTTACAAAAACATATACAGTTTTTTTAAACTGTCTTGCATTTTATTTATTGTTAATTTAGAAATACTAGATGTGGAAGAAATACGTTTTTTGTTTACTCCTGACTGGAGACCCAACATTTTTAGGTGATTGCGATGTGGAGAAGCTAGCTTAGTGTTCTTTCTACGGACCTGACTTGGGTCCGCAGATTTGGCTGAACCAGAACCAGGAACCCCGGAACCATAGATATTGGCATAGTTTCTTTTCCTTTATTTGTTTTCGAACAATTGTAATAAATGAATTGTGTGTTGTCTTATTTCCATTTCAGACCAGTTTCAGTTTAATAAAAATTTTTTTTCCGTTGATATTTGCATGTTGTTTCACTGCTTGATACAGCTTACTGCCGCCGTCTCACAACGGTGCAGGCTGGACATGATCCGACTAGACTCATTAATTAGGATCGGGTCGTGAGATGTTTTTAGTGGTGGCCCATGCAGGTCCAGTCCTGTAAATTGGTCTAGTCAACTTAGTCTAGAACAGTATGCAGTCCTGTAACTTGACCTAGGTCTAGATGAGACTTTAGGAAAATAGACTCTAGAAACGACTAGAACACCTAGATTATATTCACCCTGTTACAACATAGGACCAACTATTATCTATTTATGATATCTATTTTTGCTTGCTTATAGTTCGTAGGTTACCTTGCTTATGTTTGTACCTAAGCCTTTTAGATAATGATTAATATTCCAAAGCTATTCCTTTGTTGGTTTTTTTAAACCATTTCAACTTGACTTTCTTTGAACCAATAGACTATCTATTTAGCTCAACTCACTCAGCAAATTTTCGAACTTTCATTGGTCTTAAGAATTTTTTTTTAAAAATAATCTCGGTAAAGGTCAGTATTCTCGAAGTGTTCTGCTTAGAATATTTTAATTTCTTGACTTCCTCCACTCAACTTGAGACCTTATTATCTCTAGGTAACTTCTTGATCAACTCAAGGCCTAGAAAAATTCTAAACTCAATGCTTGAGTATCATGAAGCAAGAACGATCAGAAAATTGATTCCATTCTATTATTTAGCTTCCTTTAGTCATTGGAAAACTTTTGAATTGTCGAGCTATCCCTTTGAAATTCCTACGGACAAAGTTGAGAAAATATTCAGTGACCAAATATGGCTTCGCATATATGCGTTGCAGCATTTACCTGAATTATGGAAACTGCGAGTTTAGTGTAGCTAGTTGCGCACTGGCGAGGCATACTCTAAGTTGAAGTGATTTCAGGTTTCATAGGTTTTCGAATATTATTGAGACTATGTCTTAAATGTATCATATTTGTCTCTATGTTGTTCAGCCATGAAATAGATAAAGTTGATAGACTATTCGGTAACCTATCATTATTCAAGTTATGGAGCAAAAATTTTACTGCAGTGAGGTGCACTTTGATGAGGCATGAATTTGAGGCAAAGTGACTTCGGATATAATTGGTTTCCGAATATTATTAAGACTTATCCATACCATGGTTGTCTTCCAAGCACCTAAATTGTTTTTTGACTTTTGCCTGATTAGAGTATTTGCATTTCTAGCGGTTGTCTCCATTTTCATAAATTTCTATCACAACCAGAAAGAAAAGATTTTCTATAAAATTCTACTTGATTTTCCTAAAACTTATTATGACCATGTCAATCTCTATTGGCTCAATATCTTTGAAGGTCCAATTTTAGTGTGTTGCATATATTTTGTGGACAGTTATATATTTTGTAGATATATATATATAGTTAGTTGATAGCTATATGCAGGAAAACCTAGATAGTTACCTAGCAACTTTATTATATTATTCCGGTAAGAGCACCCTTAGAGGATCGATTTTTTTCCCAATGAGATTAGATCTCTAAGGGTAGACTGTAAGCAAGTTAGTCTAGAGAGAAATATAAATTATGGTTCATTTAGGATAGAATCATTATTAGTGCTTTGGTATTGGAATTGAACAAATAAATGTATTTGACGATTTTGAATTTTATGATTAAAGAAAGAGTTATGGAAGATATAGGAAAACGTATGTAGAGTTAGCGAGAAAAGTCTAGGATTTGGTAAAGATTTTCGAGGAGGAAGTGAATTTGGATAATATATATAAAATATGAGAATATGATGATCAAGTAAATGAACACTTGACAAGGATCAACTTTTATGATCAGATGACTACTGTACCCAGAAGGGACGGATATAACCATGGAAGGAATATCACGAGCAATGAAATGATAGGGAATAAGCAGTGAGGAATTGAGATAAGACCATTGGCATGTAACTTTGGAAATGAACAATTGGATTTGCAATTCTACCAAACATTGGAGACTCATATTAGTTATGGTAAGAATGATTGAGATTTTATGGTATTTTTGCTAATATGTTTGATGAGAACGATTGTTAGGTGCATGGTTAAAGATTAAAATTTGATTAGTAATTATAATTTGGTCAACTGATTTCAAGAATTGGAAATTTTTGAATATAGATCACGGATCAACTTTAAAGAATTTTCTAAGGATTTGCTATGACAAGTGAGGATTGTGACTTTGATGTAGTCAGTTTTGGAAGAATGGCTGACAATTAGAAATTGATATCGATAAAATGATTTAATCGATAGAAATACTTGAAATTTGAAATACATTTGGTTTACGAGTTACATACAATGACGGATGGAAATTTGATTTAGATGATTTTTGATACCAAATAGATTTAGCCATGGCATCTGCCTTAGTTTTCTATAGATACTGAGAGTTCAGCTAGTTTAGCGAGTTAGAGATTGGTTTTGCATGGGGTATTAATAAGATTGTTATCTTGTAATTCATTTTTTTTCCTGCATATCCTATCTTCTGACCGTTGAAATAGTAACACGATATTTTTCTATCCCCTTTGATCATCACTCAGTTCTCAATGGAAATATCTTGTCTGATTACATTCCTATCATAGCTATATCATTCTAATCACCCTGATATCCTACTATCATACAACTTGTTGATTTTTCTTGAGTCACAAACCCTTATACCTCATTCTAATTTGATTTGGAATTTTTAGTCCCTTATATCAGAAAATTCTATTATTTTCTGCCTTTTCAATAAACTATTGACGTTCGTTTCTTTATTGCCTTTTCTATTTCACTTGACCTTATTCGATTTTTCCTATTTTTATGATCATATTTTAATTGTACCTAGATTTTACTCGTGCCTAAAATGATTTTGCTCACAATAATATTCCAACTCTATCTCAGATCATATCTAGATAATTCTGACTGTGCCTATATTTTATCTTTGTACCTAGTGATCATGCCTTGTATCCGATTATGTCTGATGATTTAAATCTGGAACGATTTATAGCAGGGATTTATAGAGTACATGAGTTATGGAGTAAAGATGAGATAAATATGAACACTTGTGAATTGAATCAAGGGATAATTAATTATGTGAATACCAAGCAACTTGATATTGTAGATTAGAGGTTGGAGATGCACTTTAGAAAGATGCATGATGAATCAGAAGATATATAAAGAACGACCGAAATAAGAAATTCTGGAGTTAAGGTGTAACTAATTAAGGGTGTAAATCATATGAATTGAAGGCTACAAAAGATTACAAATCAGAAACCAGATATAGAAGGATTGTAAATAATGCAAGGTTCGAAGATGTAATAACATATATTATTAACAGAGAAAAGTTTGATGAAAATGATACAGTAAAATCAAGGTAAAGGATTCGAGCTTAAACAGGATAATTAAATTTTATTGAGAATTCGGGATCAAATATGTGAATGAGGATTTGGAATCAAGATATATACATGTTGGTGGAAATAGACGTCCAAATAAATTATAGATTGATCACATATGAGTGCAATAGATAAAAAAAGGAATAATAATGACAAATTGGAGTATTAAACGTGATATTTTTAAAAGTGACATTGGATTACCGAGGCTTGATACTAGAGTATTAAGATAAGACAGAGTGTACCAAATTATAATATTTTGGTCAGGAATGAATAAGATGTATAAGAACGTGATTGCTATAATATAGAGTTAAATTTCGGATATACATTAGCAAGCTGAAGGAAGTACAAAACATATTGCGAAAAATATTATACGTGTTTAGTAAAAAATGTGGGAAGACAAAATTTTCAAGGTTATGACGGTGATTGATAATTCAGGGACAAAAGCATAAATCAATAATTATGGATAGTGACTGTTTTTAAGGAGGGAAGAATGTTATCTGAGAATAGTGGATAAATTGATTAAAATATTGCACTACAAAGATTTGTAATGGGATAGTTAGCCTAGTTAGACATTAGGTTGTTGAGGAAGAATACCCAGACTGGTTTGAGGCATGATTGTACCTCGGCCCTTATCCTTGAAATTTCGATGAAGAAATTTTCTAAGGAGGGAAGGTTGTAAAACCCAAACCTGTTTTTTGTTTTAAAAAAAGCCAATTTACTTACAGACCCCTTGACTTTTTCCCATTTTCCCCCTATACTCTCTCCCATGTTCACCACTCCACCCCACAATTTACTCGCCAACATCAGCACTTTCTCTTCCTTTACAAATACTCTCTCTTTCCTCAAACCACCACCACCATCACACCATTTTCTTCTTCAAAGAGAACCACCAGCACCTCCACCATTATCTTCTTAGATAAGAAGACCCTCCCCATCACCTCCTCCGACCGTCCTTCCGGCCGACCCCGCAATCCCTCTCTTTGGCGCGCCCTACGTGGCCAACCTCCTTACGACCGCCTTCCACGTCGGACCCCGCGGCCCTGACCGTGCCTCGGTCTGCCCGCGACCACCACGCGGTGCTCCCCGCCGTTGTGCCCACGGCCCGCCACCGCTGCGCCAGAACCCGCCGGCAGCCCCGCGGTGCCAGCAGCCCGCCGGCCGACCGGCCAGCCCCTGCAGGCTGCGCACTCACCAACAGCAGCTGGTAGCGCTCCCGCGTGGCCCCCCGCTGCCAGTGCACCCACGTGCGCTTGAGAGCCCGCGTCCGCGCACTCCCGTGGCCTCGTTCGATTTTTCGTCGGCGTTCCGATGTCCGTTCCGAGCCTGAGGCCTCCCCTCGGTACTCCTTCGTGCAACTTCTGGTATACTCTCTGACAGAATATTTTCAATTCAGGAATCTTTACCATGCCCGACCAAGTTGACATAAATAAACACTGTCAACTTGGGATAATTAGTGTTTTGTATTACCTTTAGTTATTACGTCGATAATAATGAATTAATATAGATTGATGGTTTAGTATTAGAATTGTAGTACTGTTAGACTCATTATAAGTTATAGGAATATGTTTTAGTGATAGACAATATTGTAATGTTAATTTAGTGATTAATGTAGTCTGGTTATAAGATAATAAATATTAACTCAAAAATATGAATTTTTGGCTTATTAAAAAATATGAAAAAATGAGTTTATTAATGTTTTTACTAGCTAAATAATTAGTTTTTTATAAATAAAAAGAGTATAAAATTCTTTTCTATGATAAAATGTTTGTTAGTAAATTATTTTGGACAAGAAAAGTATTTTAGTAATAATAATCGAAAAATGATTTCTAGTTAACTAAAATATTAAAATATTAGTTTGGTCAAAATTGTAATTTTTGGTAAAATATTAATTTGTTAAATGAGATTAAAATATTATTTTTCTTATTTTGTGAATAATAGTCAAAAATGGGTTTTTAGCAAAATCGTATTTTTGCGTAATTGGTAATTACTTAAAAATACTAATTTCGATAATACTATTAAATAATAATTTTTTACCCTTAATTATTATGGTAAGAACACATTTTTTTTACTAAAACGTTTATTTTGTCACTTAATCATAATCAATCAACATATTCTTAAAATATAAATATTTTCTATATAATTAACAAAAATTTTTATTTTCAATTTGACCAGTCTTAGCCTTAATTAGCTAGTTAGCGTTGCCTTAAGGATTAGAGTGTAGTTGTTTCTAGCTGCTGAACCTGGTGTTACGAATCTGTAGGTTCGGAACCCTAAACCTTAGCGGTTACCTGCTACTCGTCGCTTTCGACGCCGAGGAGACATCCAAGGCAAATTTTATATCTATTCCATGTCTGTGTTTTTACTTTAATAATTAAATGTATGCATCAGTTGATCTCATATAATATTATGACACTGATTCACCGTGGATCCCTTTCGGACTCCACATCGATTGACGGATTGTTGGATTGCTATAGTGACTTATTGACTCATTGACGCGGGGATTGCTTGGGGGAGTAGTATAACGTCTGTGACCAAAGCCAAAATTTTTGCCTGTCTCTCTCGTGCTAACCTCTACCACACAGGGGGTTGAGCCGTACCATATACTATTCGTTTCGGCCAAAACGTTAGTATACACATTGCCTCTATCCCAGCCGGTCATAGGCCCTGTTATATACTCAAAACACTAGCATAGCATTGCATCATATTTGACATTGAGACCACATTGCTTGTTGTCTTTTACTATTATTTATAAAAATATATAAAGTTTCTTAAAATGTCTCACATTTTTATTTATTGTTAATTTAGAAATGCTAGATGTGGAAGAAATACGTTTCTTGATCACTCCTGACTGGAGACCCAACATTTTTAGGTGATTGCGATGAGGAGGAGCTAGCTTACTGTTCTTTTTTCGGGCTTGACTTGGGTCCCGCAGATTTGGCTGAACCAGAACCAGGAACCCCAGAACCATAGATGTTGGCATAGTTTCTTTGCCTTTATTTGTTTTCGAACAATTGTAATAAATGAATTATGTTGTTGTCTTATTTCTATTTCAGACCAGTTTTAGTTTAATAAAAATATCCGTTAGATATTTGTCTGTTGTGTTTCACTACTTGATGCATCTTACTGCTGCCGTCTCACAACGGTGCAGGCTGGACATGATCAGACTAGACCCATTATATTAGGATCGGGTCGTGACAGGGTGTGTATTTCTATTTGAGAGGATGGATGCCAGGGATGTAAGATAAACAATTTGTGTTATTTGGTTGTTATAGTTTATTATTTTTCTTCCTTCATCTGCATTAATTTATATTTTTTTTTCCTTTTTTTAGCATGGTTGTCAAAAGAATATAGAGAGGTTAGATTACCCAATTAACATGCATCCTGAATTTTGCTACAAAACAAAGTTTTCGAGCCATGAACCTGAGGTAATCTACCTTTTGTTATCATTCAATAACTATAATTCTTTGTGTTCGTCCTTGTAACGTTATCTTTCCTTATGAAGATGTATGCAGTTTGACTACCTTAAAAGTTTATAAGTTAGGTAGAAAAATATTTTCTTCCTTAATATTTCTTGTTTAGTCTTTTCTAATAGAGTGAATTGCTTCTCACTGTTTAAATTTTTTCGGTAAGTATATTTATGTCACTCATAAATTAAAGATCTATGTGGTCATGCGATTCATGTACTTGAGACTATTGATTCTTTTGTTTTTTAGAGTAATGTAATAGCATGATATGGTATGTCATACTTTGCCCTTTAAATTCATTTAGTCTTATTTAATGTTTTAAATTGTTGATGTTAAATAGGTGATGACTGAAGGATTTATATGCCTAACCCCAAATTTAGGATAAAAAGGTTTCTTGTGTTTTTGATGTTTTGATGTTATTCCTTATCCTTTTTTTTGTTACTCGATTGAAGACTGGCAATCCACTCTATGGCTCATCATTGATTGATATGGCACCATTTTCTAATTATTTTCAGTTTATTAATTGAATTTGTAGGTCATGATTATCAACTAGAATTCTCTATTCTCTATTCTCGTATAAATGGCCTAGTTGTAAAGGCACAAAAAATTTCTAACGAGGGTTGGATTATGCAAGACGGAACACCTTGGCCTGGAAATAACACCTTAGATCACCTTGGCATAATTCAGGTTGGTAAGCTTTTATAGGTACTGTTGAATGCTGAACAAGTAACTGATGCATGTGTGCTGAATAAGAACCATATGCCTAGTCATGCTTGGTACTTGATATTTAATTACAGAGTTAAAAGATATTCTTTATGGCAAGGCTGAATAAGAACCGGTAACCGATGCCTGTGTGCAGTTGACTCGAAAGATGTTTAAATAGAATACATCAAGTCTCCTAATTTTATCTATGCCAAAGCTGAATCCAGAGGTAAGTGAGTGGACCAATTTTTGATCACGAGGCCTAGACTTTACTTTTGTCAACTACTTTAGGATTGTGATTTTTTACATTTATTGTACTCCAAAAGATATCATAAATCTAATTCCTAGAAGAATGCTTTTTATTTGTATTACTTTCTATATTTTTTTGTTGTTTTAATTATTGTAAAATAAGGATTTAAGAGCTTTTGTAGGCCCGTAAAGATGCTACTTAAGTTGTAGCAAATATGCAAAGGCCAGCATGTCAGTGCAACAAAAGTTGCTTCTAAGTACCTGGAAGTAAACAAATATATTTTGGTGTCTGGGTAAGCTATAGCTCCAAGTGATTTTGAATTAACAAATTCCTTGTTCGTATGATATCAATTTATGTGCTCTTATTTATCCCTTTATTCTACTCCACTTAATATTTGCATTCTGACTTTCTTTGGATGGTAGGTTGGTAGCTCTATGTAAAGATAGTCTCAAGTACAAGTAGGTTAGTTATAATTCTGGAGAGGTAGACTTGATAATTTCTTCCATCCTTTTTCGTTTGCATTTGACAAATGCAATGTTTGAACTTGTTTGATTATTTCTTTTATATTCAATTCAAATGTCTTTTTTTTACTTTGTGTAAGGAGAAACATGCAGTTAATGTTAATTTTCAAAAATTCTCAAAATGTTGGCTAGTTAAAGCCATGTTTGACAGATTGCAACAAATGGCCTGCATGTCTAATAGCCTGTGTTTGCTTCATACATTTGAAAATTGCTCATTTAATGCTTCTAGGACAGCTACAGATGATAATAACAAAGTTACACCTTTATTATAGTAATTATTATTTTTTGTCTGACCAATATCTAAGAAAAGTCTCAACTTTACTATGTGATACAGCCTATAGTAAATACATTACCTTCTGCCACTGCTGCATCCACTTCCGGATTGACAGACAGAGCTATTGTTTTCTATTATGGATGCAGTTGCCCGCAAATAAATGGTTGATGTTTTGCAGGTAACTAGTAGAACTATGTTAAGTAGAACTAGTAGAACTGTGTTAAGTATACAAAATAATCTCCATCCTCTCTTTCTATTGTCAAGTTGAAATCAAAATGGTTAGATTGTTCCAATTAGTGAGTTCCAGTATAGCACAAAATAATCTATCAAGTATATATATATATATATATATATATATATATATATATATATATATATATATATATATATATATCAAGTATATATATATATATATATATATATATATATATATATATATATATATATATATATATATATGATCACATATGATCAAACATGTGCATTTAGTATGAGAAAATTGAAAGTAAAAAAATCTTTCTCAATTACTTAGCTGCAAAGAAAAGTAGTGTGAGCCTATTGACTAATCAAGTGTCATATGTCGAGTTTTTCTTCCGATTTTCTTCGATAACAGCATTCGCCACATCCACTCTGGCAAGAGAATTGGTTTGCATACTCTGCTTATAATCCTAACACATTATATATATATATATATATATATATATATATATATATATATATATATATATATATATATATATATATATATATATATACGGTCAACCGGGACTTCATGTGTCACTTGATGCTTGCCATGGGATTCGACGAGAGGTGGGTTGCGAGGGTGAGGGAGTGCATTTGCTCTCCTACTTTCTCAGTCCTCATCCAGGGCACGCCGCATGGCTATTTCAGTAGCAACAGGGGGTTGAGACATAGTGATCCCCTCTCCCCGTATTTTTTTACATTGGTGATGGAGTACTTTACATGCATGATGGATACAGTGGTGCATAGCAAGAGGATCGTTCCCCTTTTCCAGTTGGTGAGTCCGGTTGTATCCCATTTGATCTACGCTGACGACTTATTGATGCTCCTCCTAGCCTTCATGCGGGGCATGAGAGCGCTCTCTGACATTATGGAGGAGTTCAGGCGGCTTACTGGGCTCCAGTTAAACAGGAAGAAAAGCAGGGTCTACTTCAGCTCACGATGTACACAGCAGGAGGAGAGAGCCTTCACCTTGGGAGTGGATAGAGGTGAGCTTCCAGTAAAATACCTAGGGGTCCCGCTGACGGTCAACTATGCTAGAGAGCAGGATTGTCACAGCTTGGTGGATTTAGCTCAGCGGAGAGTGGAAGGCTGGCAAGCTGCGAGTCTGTTATTTGGCGGTCGGATCGAGCTGGTGCGTTCGGTTATTGCGGGCATCACGATATTATGGCTCCAGTCTATCTAGATACCTACGGCTACTATTCGCAAAGTGGAGGCCATTTGTGCTGACTTCATTTGGAGGGGCGGGATGCATGCGATATCCTGGGACCAACTTTGTCGGCCTCGGGAGGAAGGAGGAGTGGGATTGCGACCTCTTCAAGAGGTCAGGAAGGCAGCTTGTGTGAAGATGGCCCGAAGATTCATCAGGGGGGTCGCTCTGGGCGGTATGGATGGCGAACAGATACCTCAGGAGGACTAACTTCTGGGCCTGCAGAATAGACAATAATTTCTCGGTCACGTTTAAGGCCATTCTGAGGTGTCGTCCGGTGCTTCAGACCGCTATCTGTAGGAACATGAAGGATAGGACGACCACCAACCTCTGGCTAGACCCTTGGTTGGGTTTTCAGATCTTTGCTCGAGCTTTTGGGAGGTCAGCTGGACAGAAAAGCGGACAGGGGGTTCACATGCAGTAGGATCATCAGGGATGGAGTTTGGCGGCCAGAAGGATATCCATATACTGCTCAGCTTGTCGAGGAGATTCGTCTTATTACTATTGATGCTAGCCAGCATAAGGATTCCTGAAGCAGGACAGGCCCAGGTACGGGGGCGTGTTAGGCTTATTCTACTTTCGTAGCTGCTATGACTTGGTTCGAACCCACCACGACCGGGCTGAGGAGGTGGACTTCATTTGGGGCCAGGGGGTTGCCCGTAAAATACAACTTTGTGCATACCGACTTCTTCGGGAAAGACTGATGACGAGAGACAGACTACTTAGGTTTGGGATGCAGATCCCGAATGCCAAATATGTGCTATGCAATGGGGAGGATGAATCTATGGGGCATCTCTTCTTTGTATGCCCGGTGACCTGGCACATTTGGACTGAGCAGTGTGCGCAGCTGAGAGGAGGAGTTGGGGTGGATAGAGACATCAGGAGCATTCTCAGCTGGATCCGAGATCACAGAGGCCGGAATCCGGGGTGGGCCAGAAGAGCCAGAGTCCGTCTTGCCGCGTCCGTTTGGCACATCTGGAGGGAGCATAACAGACGTATTTTTGAGGGCTTGTCTACCCTCCTATTGGAATTCTACATAACATAGAATTCGATGTATCAGTAATGGCCCCATAATATTATACTTTGGGGCTTGGGAAGTTGTGATATCTTTGTACTGTAATACCTTTTCCGCTATATACGAGGAACAAATTCACCCTTATTCCAAAAAAAAAATATTAGCTTCAAATAACTGTTGGTTAAATGCCAACATAAACTTCCAGGCTAACATTACTAACATTGAAATTATCACTAATAGTGTCAGTCAATTTTTACTTTAACTTTTATGGGCACGCGAATGATAGATGAATATATCTTTTGTTGCTTGGTTGTGGATCCAGGTGGGTACTCACATTAGAGTGGAAGACGCAGATGATGCACTGGAAAGCATCCACAACATCATTATCCGAGCTCTGAGAAGAGGCTTAGATACTAGAATACCAGGACAAGGTTGCGATCGAGACGTCTGTAACTACTTAGACTTCATTAAATTCTCTCTTTTATTTAGTGGTTCATAGGCATATCGTGTGTTAGAAAATAGTACTATTATCAAGACGTCTGTAACTGTTGTTATTTTCGAAAGTTTTTTCATGATGTTTTTCATTAATGCTTATATATTTTGTACATATTGCTTGGGCTTTGGACATAAAATGTTTTGCTTGCAAATTTTTTTCATGTGATTTTTCAAATATTTTGGTTGAGAATGGTCGAAGGTACTTGGTATAGTTGTTATTGGTTGGAAATTAGAGATTTGAACCTTGGTGATACTTATGGTGCAAGCGAGGTTCTAGTGTGGTTCTAATCCGGAGATATGAAGGACAATTTTTTTTTAAATTAGTTTTTGTAACAGTTATTACCGTTACTAATAGAAATTTTGTCATGGTTATTACCATTACAAAAACATATTTTGCAACGGTTATTACCTTCGTCTCTGTAGCAGAGCTTTGGTGGTTTTATACTTCATTTACTAGTATGCCATTGGTGTTGGTCCATACAGTCATGATCAACCTGATTTCGATAATTGACTTAAAACTTTGAAATTGATACGTAAAGTACGAAGACTACAGAAGACTGCAGCTATTCTCGTCAAGCATGATTTTGTCAATTTATTATGTATTTTTACTTTTCATGAGTCTTTGTGAGTCGAGTATCACTGGCATCCAGATGAATATCCTCACTCAAACAAAACCCACTCATAACAAACCAAACTAATACCCAAAAATACATTCTGAAAACCAAAGAACTCTTTGAAAACCTACTAGCCGAACTCGGTGGGAGTTCCCCTCGAACTCGGATCGAACTCGGTCTCCCTAAATTTCTCCTGGTCAGAATAAATACTTATTCTTTTGGATCACAAACGTTCAAAAATTTAAACGTTTCCTTAACCGAGTTCTGCCCAAACACTGGTTCAAAAATACCTATAAGTAGAGAAGAGTTTTTCATTTTACTCAATCATCTCATTCTTCATCTTCTCTATTCATTCTAAGCCTTCTATTACAAAGAGCTTTTCAATCTTCATATTTCCAATACAACTCCCATTCTTCTAAGTGTTGGTGTGTTCCGATTAGAAATGTTCGAGTTGTACAAGCTTGGTGTATAAAAGTTATTAAGTCAGTGTTGATGTTTGTTCATGGGTTTCGGATAAAAACACGACGTTGTAGGAAGTCGGCGTGTCCTTCGAAGTAGAGCACGCAGTGTAACTACTATTTCAAATAGTGAATTTAACATCGAGCAAGAGTACTAGAGTCTGGACTAGTTCTCTCAGAGGAAAATCAGGATAAAATTTTGGTGTCTGCGTATTGCTTCTATCTCACTATTTAATTACTGCTTTACATTATTGCATTGATTATCTGTATTTACTAGCCTTTAGCTGCATTAATTTTTATTGGAGATATTACTTCCGCTAAACTCTTTTCACCCCCCTTCTAGAGGTGTCGTCGGTACCACAATTGGTCACACGACACGGTGCCTTAGGGCAATGCCTGCTGAGGAGTTTGTGAGCCTCAATGGCTGAGCCTGATATTCGAAATATGTTCTCATATACATATCATGTAGAATAGATACAATAGTTGCCTTAGATCATATTTCCTTTTCTGTATCTTGACATGTATATTATGTACCTTGCTATATCCTGAGGACCTGGTCCTTTCCTAGGTATAGACGATGAGGTTTACCCAAAGGTATATGATTCTAGGGAGACCTGCCCGCACAGGAGGATGATATAGTGCCAGAGGATTTCTTTCGAGTAATGTCATTCTCTATTTTAGACTTACAACTTGGTTTTCTTTTAGTTCAGCAGATCTGTAGTTAATTATTTATTTCTCAATGCTTTGGTGACGGGTTATTTTTCCCGTACATTTATTACTTATCTTTACTGCTGGACAGTTGACATTATTACTATTTTTTGGACTTGAATATCATGTGTCTTGATTATTCTGCATGGATGAGATTTAGCATTGTACCCTATGATCTGTGACTTGTATTGTGTTGTTGTTATGGGCTTATTATCATAATTTACAACTTAAGTATTGCGCTAATGGGCTTGTTATGAGGTTTGGCCAATTGGTGACGTGCTGCTGGCATGTATTCTTATAACTGGTGCAATGTATTTTGGGACTAGGGCGTTACGTGTTTTTGTGGTGGCCTATGCAGGTCTACGTTAAATCACTTCAGTTACATTACTGTACCAATGTGAGCATGCAATTATAATAGGAAAGACCCATAGGATCTCATCCACATTCATTATACATCCTTCATTTCTATATCTATTTTGAAATTTATTTCTTAACATGTATCATGCTTGATATTATATGTTCTTAGCTTACAAGTTTCGTTTACACGCAGTGCAATGGACCCGCAAGCCTGTCACGACCCACACCCGGATATTCGGGCACGAGTGCGTGGGCTACGTCCAGCCTACGCCGTAGTATCGACGGTAGAACGTTGTCAATTACCCAATAAATATCTACAACATCTAAATGATCCATAATATTAAATGTACTCAAATCACATCACAAACAGCTAAGGAAGATTTGAAATAGGGAGATATCAAAAACTCTGAAACAACTAAAGTCTACAAATGAATATACATGATCATAATGTATAAGAGACAAATCCTATAACAAAACATAAATCAAAAATACAATGGCCTAGAGCTCTCCAGAGGTCAATTCACGATCTAACAACACATGGAGATCCGTCGTCATGAAGTCCAGGGTGTGGGGCATAACATTACCTAAAAATAGTTATCCAGTCAGGATTGGAGCGAAGGACATAACTCTAAAAGCAATTCCATGACATGGTAGGAAATATATAACTCGTAATAGAATAGAATACATGACATGCTGGAAAGAAAATACAAGAAAATAGAGAAATAGCATCATGAAGATATAAGGAGACTGAGTACATGAATAAGATAGTGAACATGGTAAATTGTAATAATATAAGTGATTTAGAGCACAAGACAGTTATTTGATTGGTTTAGGTTGTACATAACTATTTTACGGTAACTCGATTATATGTGAAGGCATAATCAACATATACATGATTACACTAGAGGGATTTAATCACATAACTACTTCTACTCTCCCGCCCCAATAAATATACAAGGATCCGATCAAGACACGTTACGTACATGATTGTTATTTATACATGAAGCACATGTGAGAACATGAGAGTACATGAGAGCACACGAGAGTACATGAATAATACAAATACAAGGAGTACACGATATACATGATAAAGTACATGAACATGAAATACTCGATACACCTGATAAGGGGATAACATCTCATGACAAGATCCATATAGAATTAATCAATGATAATAATGTGTCATCACCAAGTAAAGTAGTCTAGAGCAGGCAATATAGATACTATTATGATAAAAATGATCAAAGAATGTACTTGCCTGAATTTTGGTTGGAGTCGACGTGCGCGATACGAACGTGTTAACATGGGATAGGTACGATGCTATGCTCGACAAGATGGTCCCAAATGATGGCACATGCAGTTCCATTAAGTTCAGAAATGTCCAAATAGCCTAGTTTGACATATAGAAGCCCAAAATCAGGGTTCGGCACGATAATCAATTTAAGGAAGGGAAACGACTAAAATAGTCATGATCAAGGTTATAAGGGAAAAAGAATATATATATATATATATATATATATATATATATATATATATATATATATATATATATATATATATATATAGGGTAAATTGCAAAAAAAAAAAATCTCGTTAGATTGCCACCTTTTGCATAGAAAGACCTATTAGCCAAAATTAGCAAATAAAAACCCCCACAATATATGACTTGTTCAAAATGGCCCTTTCCGTCTGATATACGTTGGAAGTGACCGTTCGAAGTCAAAATTTTTTGAAATTTTTTATTGAAACACCCAAAATGCCCCTGTGTATTTTATCTATATAAGCCACAGTGGTTTGGGGGTTGGGAGACAACGGCTGAGGATTGTATGTTGCTTTTCTTCTCTGTTCTAATTACTCTTTATTTTCTTCTTTATTTTAGAATTTTACATTCAATGTATATATCTGTTGCTAATTTGTTTATAAATTTTTGTTCGAACAGAGTTCATACAAAGTAGAAGTTATAGCTTGTAGCTCACAAACATCGTTCTCACGACATTCAAGTAGAAATTGAGGAAAATTTATCTACTGCCATTGTGGATTAATTAGTCCATTGAAGACTTCGTGGACGCAAACAAACTTTGGAAGAAGATTCTATGGGTGTGCAAATTTTCTAATAAATTCTTGTGGATTTCTACTGTAGGAGGATGATAAACTTCTAGAGCACTATCAGACTCTAATGTGGAATTTAATGAAAGAATTGAAGGAGCATCGAAGCCAACGTTTAATTTCTTCTAGAGAATCGTCACTGGCGATGACGACAAGTGAACGAAGTTCATACTTCAACATGCATGTTTTGCAATTTGTTTTTGGTTTTCTAATGTGTATAGTTATGTTTAAAATATTTGTATGACGATTGAAATTGTTGAATGAAGTAATTTATGTGAAAGTATAAAAGTGTTACTTCACTGGCAGTAGGAAAACAAAATGAACACATAACCAAAATGAAGCTTACTTCAATAAAAGTGTTACTGGCAGTAAGCTATATCAACAAAAAGTGGCAGTAACATTTAGAAATACAACTATAGAAATACAACCAAAAGTGGCATGAGGTTTGTTTCACCAAGAGAAATACAACCAAAAGTGGCAGTAACATATAGAAATACAACTATAGAAATACAACCAAAATGAAATACAAACAAGGATGAGGTTTACTTCAATAAAAGTGTTCACCAAAATGAAATACAACTATATCAACAAAAAGTGGTAGTAACATAAAAGTGTCCAAACAATACACTTAATACATCTGAGCATTTGTGCTTTGTATTTTTCAGCCAATACACTTAATACATCTGGCAGTAACATAAAAGTGTACAACCAAAATAAAATACAAACAAGGATGAGGTTTACTTCAATAAAAGTATTCACCAATATGAAATACAACTATATCAACAAAAAGTGGCAGTAATATAAAAGTGTCCATCCTTCACCCTTCATCTCTAGCACAAATGAACATCCATCTGTGAGCCAAGAAGCCAAAATGCCATAGTCAAAATGTCCAAATACCATTGTCAAAATGCAAAAAAGCCAAAATGCCATTCTCTCTAGCACCTGACAAGAAATGTAGGGTACCCATTAAAGAAGATGAAGACAATGTAGTATAGACAAAATTAAATAGAAAGGGAAACAGATACTGACCATCATGAATTGGGGGTTGGATCACCATGACAAACATGTAGGTAGACTTAGAATGCCTAGGCCTATAAGGCTTGCCCTTTGGCAGTACCACCTTCTCCTTATAAGGATTTTGGCACGATCTAGTATTATGTCCAACCGTCTGGCACTGGAACATGTCACAGTTGCTCTCTTATATTTTCCTACCTTCTTACTTTCTTTAGTCTCATCATGTTGCTTCTTTCTATTTTTTGGCCTCCTCCCAGTTAGGTTACGAACCACAGGAGGGATCATAGGCACAACCCCAGGTATTTGCCTTAGATGCCTCATTGAAAGAGGATTGATTGGCTCTGCATAAGCCATCAAGTAGGTGGACTTATGGAGTACTTATGCACATAGTCTTCAATTGAATGCCCCTTCTTTTTAAGACATGCAATTGCATGCTCACAAGGGATACCTGTGAGTTCCCATACTCTACAAGTACAAGTCCTAGATCCAAGTCCACTGATTCATTGGTTGCCCTTTGAATTACTCCATATTTGTTGAATCCAGAGCCAATAACTATATACCTTTTGGAACCCTCTTTGACTTCTTCAAGCTTTTCTACTACTTTAGGAACAAGTAACCCATCATAAGCTTCCATTTTTTTCTCTTATCTTGGAATCTTGCCATTAGCATTATTCTTATAGTTTCCAGGAAACAGATAATAGGCTTGTCTCTTGCTTTTAATATGTGTTTATTCCATGATTCACACATATTGTTGCTTGAAAGATCACATTAGGATTGAGTTTTGAATCCATGCTTTGACCACTGTCCTGCAGGCACTTTTTGTAACTAATTGTAAGCTTCAATGCTTACTTTCTTTATCTTATCCATCCTAATCTTGAAATTAGCTAAGGTGTATGCATTTGAAGCTTCCCAAAGAAGATTTCTAAGTTTGGAACCTGGATGTTTCTTCTTAAAGTTGTCATATATGTGCCTGGCACAAAATCTGTGTTCTGCAAGAGGAAGAAGATTATGAAACACATCCAACAAGCCCTTTTGTCTATCAGAAATCTAAGTGATTGAATTTCCATCTATGGCAAATGCTTCCAATAGTTGCTCCATAAACCAATTCCATGTTTCTTTATTTTCTATCTCCACAATAGCCCAAGCAATAGGAAAGAAACTGTTGTTTCCATCTCTAGCAACAACACTTAGAAGTTGTCCTTTGTACTCCGTCTTCAAAAAACATCCATCAAGACCAATGAATGGTCTGCAACCTTCTTTGAAGCCCTTTAGTACTACATGCAAGGTGTAAAAAAATCTCACAAATCTTGTTGATTTTCCATCAGCCTCTAGTTAATACTTGCCCAATAATCATGTTAATACTTGCCCAATAATCATCATCCATATTCATTTCCATCCCTATAGCTGCTTCCCTAAAATCAATAACATGTGACTCATAATCATTTTAATCAATGAGTGACTCATCGAGCTTCCCTAATACATAAAATTTGATAAGACATAGGTCTGAAAACTTTGCAAAGCAGCTCATTAAATCATTGTCACCCAATAATTGTGTCTTCCTTCCATCCACAGGGTCATAGAAATAAATTTCACATGGAGCCTACATCCCAGCACTTGCATATAGGCCATCAAGGTCAAACCAACAAAAGTCATCACTGTGAACAAAATTTTTAAGTTCCAATACAACACCCCCAACATATTTGTCATCAACATCAAAGTGACCCCCAACACACATGTGAAGAACATACTTTGTACCCATCATGTGTTAACCTCTGAACAGACACATGCACATTATTAATCACAGATACTAGTTTGTGCAGACACAGTCACAAATGAATAACAAACTAATTACAAACAAATAACAAATTAATAAAAAAGTAATTCAAAAATATATAATAACATATTTTATTAGTTTGTTAATAACAAACTAATAACAAATTAGTAACAAACTAATTACAAACAATAATTGTGTAGAAACAATTACAAACGAAATTAGGGCTTTTTCTACTAAATTCACACCAAATTGGGGTTCTTTCCCCTAAATTATTCCCAAATTAGGGTTGTTTCCCTAAAAAAACTCACCATCTCAAGAGAAAAAACAACTACATAACGAAACGATGAAGGTGGGGTTTTCTTTTCGGGTTCTTTTTTGCCTAGGAGTGAAAGAATCTATACCTGAATCTCGAATCACACTTGCATTAGGGTTTTCTTCTCCGTCTTTGAATCACGAACGATGAAGGAAGGGTTTTCTTCCGGCTGTGAGTGAAATTTGGGGAAGAAATGAATTAGGGAATCTAACGAGGGGTTTCAGTGTATATTAAAGAGGGTATAACGGTCACTCCACTCAAAATTTAATGTCCGTTAGCGAAAGTGGACTATTAGGGTGCCTAATGAGAAGATTACGTATGTTCAGGTATTTTAAGAGCATGGGGTCTTTCTATACAAAAGGTAGCAATCTAACGAGAAAATTTTTGCAATTTACCCATACAACTATAAAAACAAATTGTTTATAATATTTGGAAAACAAATATATTTTATTAATTAAGATATCTTTAGATATTGTTTTGAATATAGAAAAACATTCTAGTGATAAATATATATTTATAGTTAATAACATTTTAACAAAACTTGCTATCTAGGAAAATATCAATATTATCATATAATTTCAAAATAACCATTACTATCAAATGATAACAAATATTTTTTTTAACAAATATATATATATATATATATATATATATATATATATATATATATATATATATATATATATATATATATATATATATATATATATATATATTATATATATATATATGTATATATATATAACGAACGCATATACATATTTATATTTTCGAAATCCAATAATAGATAAATGGATTTAGGTCCCAAATTAATAAGGACCCCTTAATCTCTAAATCACAAATTAACCCAAAAATCATTTATAATAATAAAATTAGTAATGACTAAAAGTGGCTAGTATGTGATTAGTAATAACAAAAATATTACTATTAGAAGTATCAGTTTAAACGGGGGATTCTAAGTGCTGTTGTGGCCACTCATTATTCCTAACTCACTGCATTAAATAAATAATAAAAATAATAAAAACATTTTTAAATCTATTACTCTACTCACAACAATTTTCAAGGAGAGAGAACTCTCCTCCTCTCAACTCAACACTCAAGAAAAGGGGTCACTGCTGTTGCTTTCAAAATCCCATTCCTACTTACTCGAACCAATGGAACTTAGCTGCTTGTCACGTACAAAAGTTTGCGCCCCACCGAGATAGATTTGCATGATTTTGCACGGGCCAAGGTTATGCGGGAAGCTTCCAGAACATTCTAGAAGATGGCGGAAGGCTCTAGAAGATTGTGGATCTCTCCGGAAGGCCCAAGATCGTTCTAGGAGGCCCAAGAAGCTTCTGGAAGGCCCTTGAAGTTTCCTTTTATGTTGCTAGGGAATAAACCTGGAATATGCCATTCCAGTTATGGTAGAAAGTAATAATCCTTAGAATATTTCTTCCAGGACTTTCCTTGTATTGCTCTATGAGCACTTATAAAAGGGGGGAGGCTTTCATTTGTTCCTCACCACCCAAAGTTGTAGCCTTTTCTAGTATAGTGAAGTTTTAATCTTCCACTCTCTTTCTCTTTTGCTCCACATTGTTCTCAATATCGCCTTAGCGATCTAGATAAGCGGGTTTGGGAAGGCTTGTACGACTCTTCGAGGAGAAAGATAGTGCGCCGCACGGGACGAAGTGCTAGCAAAACACTAAGTCCGTGACAAGTGGTATCAGAGCCAGGTTGGTTGGTGCTATGTCGACATCCGAGAACATCCAGAAGGGACCCGCGTCGCCTAAGGAAGGGCACGCCAAGACGCACAAGAGGGGCAAGAGTAAGGAGTCTGCATGGAGCGTAGCCTTGCCGGTCTTGCCGAATGTGTCGAGGTCTTGGAGACGGGTTCGAGGGATATGGAGATGCGCATGGGCTCCATGGAACAAAGCAACACGAGACTAGAAGAGTACTTCGATGGGATGGAGAATGACGTCGCTTCGTCCATGGCAATCTTTCGGGAGCAATTCCAAGAGGTCTGATCCGCACTTGAGGAGGAGCTCAAGGGGTATCGCGCGGAGATTGAGGAATTGCTAAGAAGGTCCAAGGCTACGAGGAGCTGAAGACCGTGGTCGAGAGTTGCGGAGAACTCAAGACCAAAGTTGCCAACTTGGAGAAGGCCATTGCGAATGGTGGACCTTCGAGTAGGGAGGCACCAAGGCGAAGGAAGATCCCTGAGCCAAAATCCTTCAGCGGGGTGCGTGATGCTAAAGAAGTTGAGAACTTCTTGTGGAACGTGGAGCGATACTTCAAGGCGTTGCACATCAACGATGACACCGAGAAGGTGGATATTGCTCCACTCTACTTCACAGACGATGTGATGCTGTGGTGGCGTCGAAGGTGCACGGAAGCCGAAAAGGGTTTGTGTTCTATAGAGACTTGGGAGGATCTCAAGAAGGAGATCAAGTCCCCGTTCTATCCAGAGAATGTGGAGTTTGCAGCGAGGCGAAGCTTGCGGTAACTGAAGCATACCGAGACGATCAAGGAGTACGTCGCAGAATTTACACGCTTGATGCTCGTGATATCTAGCATGGGCGAGGATGATCGTTTGTTCTACTTCCTCGATGGACTCAAACCTTGGGCGGCTCGAGAATTGCAACGACAAAGGGTGCAAGACTTGAACACCGCTGTGGTAGTAGCTGAGCGGCTCATCGAGTACATGTGGGACGACAACGATGTCGAGGCCAAGCCAAAGTCCACCAAGGAGAATGGTGGGGGAGAGCAGGAGAGCTCTCCTAAGGAGGGTCCGTCCGAGCGAAAGAAGCACGAGAAGGCCCAACCCGAGCGAGCTATTTCGTGCTACATATACGGAGAGAAGCACTTTGCTCGGGATTGTCCGAGTAGGAACATGCATGTAAATGTCGTCCAAAGCGAGGAGGTGGAGGACGAAGAGTGCGAAGTGGAAGCGCATATGGGAGCGTTGCGCTTACTCAACGTCGTGAAGACCAAATCTGCTGTGTCGAAGGCTCTGAACAGGTAGCTCATGTACGTTGATGCGAGGATCAATGGCATGAGCACACAGGCGTTGGTTGACACGGGCGCCACTCATAACTTCACACGGGCGTGGAGTTCCGTCGCTCGGGTCTAGCCTTAGAGGAAGATTCGGGCACGATGAAGGCCGTCAATACGGAGGCACGCCCCGTACAGGGGGTAGCCAAGGGAGTCCGCATAGCGGTAGAAAATTGGTCGGGTGTTGCCAATTTCATCGTTACGGTGCTAGATGACTTCAAGATGATATTGGGCATGGATTTCCTTATCGCGGCTAAGGCGATTCCGATGCCACATTTGGGAGTTGTCGGCTTCATGGAAGAAGGCTCATCGTGCATGGTGAAAGGTGCACGAGGTAAGGGGAAAGCTATCTCTGCTATTCAGCTCAAGAGAGGTGGCAAAAGGGAGACGGCATACCTAGCGGTGCTCGAGAAGAAGGAAGGCTTCGAGGAGAAAGGCCTTTCGTGCGAGGCTAAGGGTGTTGCAAAGGGGTGTTCCGAGGAACCACTTCCGCGGAGGAAGGTGGACCGTGCCACCAGGCTGGGCTCGAGGGCAGAGAAACATGTCGCAAGCTACGCGGAGGCAGAAGCGACGAGGTGGAGTAACTCGCGTAAGGAGTTGCTCAAGGCTTGTGAGAGACATTCGGGTCGACAGACTTGCAAGGGGGTTCGCATGCGCGAAGGTGTGCAAAACCATGTGCAGTCACGAGACAAGGGGAACCAACGACTCGACAATCCGTACGAGATTCATCATGTGCCGAGGAGGGCACGGACCGAGGTCAGAGCTGGTGCGGCGAACCAGTTTCCTTCCGATCTTGAGGAGAAGATGGACAAAGAGAAGCACCGTACGAGACTTGCTGCACCCGTCGACGAGGGCGTCGACGAAACAGGTGGGGGAGAATGTCACGTACAAAAGTTCGTGCCCCATCGAGACAGATTTGCATGACTTTGCACGGACCAAGGTTATGCAGGAAGCTTCCAGAATATTCTAGAAGATGGCGGAAGGCTCTAGAAGATGGCGGATCTCTCCGGAAGGCCCAAGATCGTTCTTGGAGGCCCAAGAAGCTTCTGGAAGGCCCTTGAAGTTTCCTTTTATGTTGCTAGGCAATAAACCAGGAATATGCCATTCCAGTTATGGTAGAAAGTAATAATCCTTGGAATATTCCTTCCAGGACTTTCCTTGTATTGCTCTATGAGCACTTATAAAAGGGAGAAGGCTTTCATTTGTTCCCCACCACCCAAAATTGTAGCCTTTTCTAGTATAGTAAAGTTTTAATCTTCCACTCTCTTTCTCTTTTGCTCCACATTGTTCTCAATATCGCCTTAGCGATCTAGCTAAACGGGTTCGGGAAGGCTTGTACGACTCTTCGAGGAGGAAGATAGTGCGCCGTACGGGACGAAGTGCTAGCAAAATACTAAGTCCGTGACATGCTACTCACAAATATCCAAATGTCTACTTAATAAATATGAGGTAAAGGGGGGTTCACTGCTGACTCCAAAGAATACACAAATCACAAATAACAATATAAAGAAATATTCCTAACCTAATGTTAGAGAGAGAGAGAGGGGTCTCACAATGGTGGTGCCACGACGGGGCAGCCGGGCTCGTACCGGCGGGCCGGTCAGCAACAAGGTCGCTCTAAAGGCGAGCGCTGGTGGAGTGAGCAGCCGAGGTCGGGTGCTAAGTCGTCGGGCGGAGCGTCGGGTCTAGGCGTTAGATCCTGACTAGGCGGCTCCCTGGAGAGGCCGCACGCGCGGCGACGCACCGACGAGGATCCGAGGCAAAGCGGGACGGCGGTCACAGGGGACGCTGGTGGCGGTGGCCGCGGTTAGAGACAGAGGAAGGCGACAGGAAACGGTAAGGGCCTTTCATCCTTTCTTTCCTTTTGTTGTGCGGTGGCCTTGGTTGGCTATGATAGTGGTTTGTTTTGGTGGTTGGCAAGCTGACCGGGATGGGAGGATGGCCGAGTGCAGTATTGCCGGAGCTCGACCAGAGTCTCAGGTGAGGTCTCACACTCATCTCTCCCTCTCTTTGTGATGTTGTGGTTTAGATCTGTGCTGGTGATGGACGTTTGGTTTTGGTGGTGGCGGGATGGATGGTCGGGGTGTTGACGGGAAGACGGCCACAGGAGGCGGTGGTGATGATCGCTGTGATGGGCTCGAGTGGTGAGATGGATATCGTGGTAGTGGTGCTACTGTGGTGGTCGGGTGTGGCGTTGGGCTATGATGGTCGGACATGTGTGGCCGGAGGTGGTAGGAAGGAGTTGGTCGGTGGTTGGAATGGCAGAGAGTCATGACCGGGACATGGTCAGGCAGGAGTGGTTGTGGTCGGCTTTACAGAATAGTGGCGGCTACTGTGTTGATGGCCTAGGAATGTGTGTGTGTGTGTTTAGGGTTTAGGGATTTGCTATGATGTAACATTTGGGGTACTGTGCTATTTATAGGGTAAAAAGGGGAAGCCCTAAATAAAATATAAAAAAATAAAAAAAATAGAAAATTAGTGAAAATTGCTAACTTACTAACCTCACACTAACCACTAACAATTTTTATTCGTTAATTTAGTTAATTAATACTAAATATTTACTAGCTATTTATAATTTAGATATTACTGTAACGCTCCAGTCCCAAAATACGTAGGACCAAGTACGTGAACATGCCAGCTGCACATATACGAAGAATACTCCAATATATAGAATTCTCGCATATGCACATAAGCTGTAAATAACTAATCACAGGCCAGAATAACATATCTAATCTCATCATAGCTCAACACAGAAGATAATAAAGTCCAAATAAATGAATAAGAGTATCAAAAGATAGCCGGGTGAACATACTCACTCCAAACAGCTTTGAAAAATAGTCTCACAATATCGGAGTCCGACCTCCGCAAAATAGAAAGAAAGAGATGTAAAATAATGTCTACAGTTGTCTCAGATGAGAAATAGACTAGGAATCATAAGGCACTGCCTCATCGTCAATGTAGGATAGCTCCAATGCCGCTCCGTACTCCTGTAGAAACTCGTCTAAACCTAGAGAGATAACCAGGTCCTCAGGGGACATAGCAAGATATAAGAAAACACCATGCCATAATAAACTGTGATAATATAATAAGAGAAAAAGGTATGTATGCAATCGGGTTCCTGACCAATCTACTGTGAACATGCAGTTGAGATACAATCCTTCGACGCATGAGCCCTGGCTGAAAATAGGATCGGCATAGTTCCCATAGAGGGTACCAGGGGCCTACGTCCGTAACGCTCGGGAAGCGTCAGAGGGCACCATGTGCAAGGGGCTACGTCCATAACGCTCTTTGAAACGCCAGAGGGCGCCTGGAGCCTGCGTCTCCGGTGGAGCGCACAGGTAATCATGGAAGTGTAAAGAAGCCCATACGTCAGGTATTGTTCTCCCCACCCAATGCCTAGTATCATCATCTCTATGACTGATATGAACCTTTAATAACTGCTAAGTCTTCTAATCATGCAATACTATTGGCAGTTACTCCTATCCATCGCACGCTCCATACGCATCGGTGGCCAGCCAACTGCGCGGAAACGTGTCCTATATGTCACACACATCACGTGATACAACAAGTGTCAAGGCCATATGAGATATACCAATACCTTAACATCAGTGGGTGGTCAATAAACTAAGTCAATGCAAAAGAATAAATAAAGCAAGGGAAACGACCGATAGAGTCGCTTCATCCAAGTGTGACTTGGACGTGCAGTTTAAATACCACAAAACAATGCTAAAAATAACAACTGAAAATAAGAATATAATAATCACAGAGTAGGGTGGCAAGGTATCTTGCCTGGTGGTACAAGTGGTAAGTCCAAGAGTAGCAAATATCCGCACCAAAACCTCACAAATCACAGATGACTCCAAACTCTGAAACAAACATCAAAAATAATCCCGGTGAAGAAGATATGCCTAGGAAATGCCTGTCCAAAAGTCAAATTCTGAAATAGGGGCAAAATTATAATTTTGGGTCAAAATGATGTCTGCCGTTGGACCCGCTTTGCACCGAAACGCGTGCCAAAGTCTACGGTCTCTAAAGTCGTCAAACTACATGTCTATAGTTTCAGTTTGAGGAGAAGAACTCAACGGTATGTCTAGTTTTGGATTCCGAGGAGCCGTGTAGAAAACCGCCCGTTTGAGTGGGTCACGGGCCCGCCAAAATTGGGTTCCGATTCGACCTTCTCAGAATCGAACCAAACTTGGCATGCAGGACCAGAATTTCGATCCGGACCTGTTGGCGCAAGTTTCATCTCGATTCGACGACGGTACTCAAAGTTATGGGCAAGTTTGCAAAACGTCGATACGGGGTATCTCGACGGATACACGTTGATTTCGTCGCACACACGCGACGAAACTGAGTTCTGCCAGTTCCCACACGTCGGTAACGTCCATATGCACCTTTCGATGCGTATAGCGTACGACCACGTCGCCCAGTTTATTGGGGCGTACGTCGTATCGTGGAAATTTTCTAAAATTAACACTTTAGAAAACAGTTTTTCGTCCAACTTCAACATCAGTCTATTTCTTACATGCTAATCGAAACAACGTTCCAGAAGATGCGTTGTGATCTCGGTTATGTTGTCTTTATATGTGTTCAATTAGTTTCTGAAAAAATCTCAACACACAGATCGAAATCTGTCTTCTAAGTTGTGGTTTGGGACTGCTTTCTAAACTGTGTTTTCAACAGTTTTTGGGACAACTTTGCCTCGATTTTTCGAGCGATCCCCTGGGGTTCCCAGAATTCTATCAGAAGGGCTTTGAAGATAGTTATGTGGTCGTTACCTAGGAGGCGACAGATCGAGAAATCATTACAAAACATGGGAGAAATACATCTCAAAAATTATACCTGGAATGTACGAATTCATTGGGGCCTTCTTTGCTCGACCGTCGGGTTGGGCCTCTCCGCGGCAGTGCGGTGGTTGTCCGGCGCCTGGGGTGTGCATTGGGAGTCAGCGGCCTTGGGGTCGAGGTGGAGAGGGGATGGGAAGGAGTACTCGGGAGTTAGGGTTTAGGTTTGTCGAGCAGTATATATATATATACTGCCGCTGTCTTCTATTTCTATTAGGAATAGAGTTTGAGTCTGCTATGGGGTTGGCTCGGATTGCCCACGCGGGTGAGTTGCTGCCATTCAGTTGGAGGTGGGTCCGGGTTCTTAGTGCTCAGTTTGTCGCTTGCGGCTTTAGCTATGGGGTCGGGCCATTTGGTTTCATAATATTGTAGCTGAAGCTGCTGCAAAGTAAATCTATTAAGGGGGGTCGGGCCCACCCGCCTCTCACCGCAGCTGTAGCTGCATTGGGGGTTCGGCTCCCCCACAACTAACGATATTTGTTTTTTTTTCTAAAACACTTACAATTATAACTAATTATATATATATATATATATATATATATATCTCAAAATATAAGTATATATATATATATATATATATATATATATATATATATATATATATATATATATATATATATATACATCTTAAGCTAGCAATAATTTCTCAAATAATTTACAAATAATTACTCAAAATCCTAGACTTTAGTATATTTCTTATTTAATAGAAATATTAACATGCCCACTTATAATAATGTATATATATACACACATGCTTTAATTATACTAATAACTTAATAGTAAATAGATCCATAGCTAATAAAAATATGTAACAAATTAATTTAAATAAAAAAAAATCAATTATAAATTATGGGGGTTTACATCCTACCCAACTTAAAGAAAATTTCGACCTCGAAATTAAACTAATGTCGGGGGTCCAATACAATGCAAGGAATATAATGGTATATGCAAGACATACCTTCGCCTTCGAACAAATACGGGTAGCGATTACGGATGTCGTCCTCGCGCTCCCAAGTAGACTCCCCTGGTGAGATGCTTCCATGCCACGCGAACCAATGGAATAGATTGATTCCGCAACACCTTCACTCGGCGATCAAGGATACCTACTGGTGGCTCTTCGTACGACAAGCTCGGTCCAACTGTGATCTTGGAGTGATCAAGCACATGATTGCTGTCCGCCACGTACCTCCTCAGCTGAGATACATGGAATATGTCATGCAGTCCCTCTAGCGACAGTGGCAATGCCAATCTGTAGACAACCTCTCCAACACGTTCCAAGACATCGAAAGGCCCGATGTACCTTGGACTCAACTTGCCACGTCCTCCGAATCGAATCGTGCCTCTAGTGGGAGATATCTTCAAGAACACATGGTCACCCTCCTTGAATTCCAAGGGTCGACGACGATTATCTGTCCACTGCTTCTGACGATCCTGCGCTGCTCGCAGGTGGCCTTGAATCTTCTTTACTGTCTCCACTGTGCTCAAGACTAACTCGGGACCCAATAGCTGTCGTTCTCCTATGTCACTCCAATAAACAGGAGACCGACACTTCCTACCATACAACGCCTCAAACGGAGCCATCTGAATGCTAGCTTGATAGCTATTGTTGTAGGAAAACTCAACAAGATGAAGATGGTCCTCCCACGAACTGCCAAAATCAAATATACACGCTTTCAACATATCCTCTAGCGTCTGAATGGTACGCTCCGACTGGCCGTCTGTCTGTGGATGGTATAATGTGCTAAACTTCAATCGAGTACCCAAACTCTCTTGCATGCTCCTCCAAAAGTATGAGGTGAATCTCGAGTCACGATCCGACACAATACTAACAGGTACATCGTGTTATCTCACAATCTGCTCCATATACATCTCTGCCAATACCTCTGTCGACTGGCCCACTCTAAAAGGCAAGAAATGGGCTGATTTCGTAAGTCTATCAATAATCACCCATACTGTGTCACGTCCTCTAGGACTCCGAGGAAAACCTGTGACGAAGTCCATAGTAATGTGCTCCTATTTCCACTCAGGAATGGGTAGCGGCTGCAATAATCCAGCCGTCCTCTGGTGCTCCGCCTTCACTTGTTGACATACCAAGCACTTGGCAACAAAACGAGCTATCTCCCGCTTCATTCCATGCTACCAATAATACTGTCGTAAGTCACGATACATCTTGGTCCCTCCGGGATGAATAGAGTAAGTCAAACTGTGAGCCTCTGCCACCAGCTCATGTCGTAGCTCTCCATTGGGAACATAAATGCGATCACCACATCGCAATGTCCCAATGGTGTGGATCCTCAGTCCTGTCTGCTTTTCTGCTTTAGTCCTCTCCTTCAGCCGTCGAAATCTAGCATCATTAGGCAATGCTGCCTTGATACGCTCTACCAATAATGATTGCACTTGAAGGTTGGCTAATACGCCATCTGCTCCCGACAGTAC
Source organism: Iris pallida (assembly GCA_029216955.1). Lineage (NCBI taxonomy): Eukaryota > Viridiplantae > Streptophyta > Magnoliopsida > Asparagales > Iridaceae > Iris > Iris pallida. The sequence continues at coordinate 8,183,774 of JANAVB010009196.1, forward strand.
TACCTCGATACCAAGCTGCTCCAAGTCTCTAATCAATTCCTTCTGTGTAGTCAAAAAGTGTGCCATGGGTTTACAGCTTAATGCGTCTGCCACGACATTAGCCTTGCCCGGATGATAATGGAGCTCGATCTCATAATCCTTCATCAACTCCAACCAACGTCGCTGTCGCATATTCAACTCCTTTTGTGTGAACACATACTTGAGGCTCTTATGATCAGTGTAGATATCAACCTTCTCGCCGTACAAGTAGTGTCGCCATAGCTTCAAGGCAAAGATAACCGCTGCGAGCTCTAGATCGTGGGTTGGATAATTCTTCTCATGCACTCTCAACTATCGAGACGCATATGCTACTACCCGACCGTGCTGCATCAATACACATCCTAATTCCTTCCCGGATGCGTCGCTGTAGATCACAAATCCTCCTAGGCCCGATGGTAGTGTCAAGATCGGTGCTGTGGTCAATCGCTTCTTCAACTCGTCAAAAGCGGCTTGACACTCGTCTGTCCATATAAACTCCTGATCCTTGCAAGTCAATCGAGTCATAGGTCCCGCTATTCGAGAGAAATTTTCTATGAACCGTCGGTAGTAACCCGCAAGTCCGAGGAAACTTTTTACTTCAGAAGCTATTGTGGGAGCGGGCCATGATTTGACTGCTGTGATCTTCTCTGGGTCTACCGATATACCATCGCCCGTAACTATATGACCAAGGAATGATACCTCCTTGAGAAAGAAATCACACTTGCTAAGCTTCGCAAAAAGTTGCTCATTTCTCAATGTTCCCAAAACTATTCGTAGATGCTGCTCATGCTCCTCTTGACTCTTGGAGCAAATCAAGATATCGTCTATAAAGACTACTACAAATTTGTCCAAGTACTGGAGAAAGATCTTGTTCATTAAATTCATGAAGACTGCGGGTGCATTGGTCAAACCGAAAGGCATGACCAAGAACTCGTAGTGTCCATACCTCGATCGAAAAGCCGTCTTTGCAATGTCTTCCTTCCGAACCTTCAATTGGTGATAGCCCGATCGTAAGTCAATCTTGGAGAATACTTTTGCTCCACTTAGTTGGTCAAATAGATCGTCTATACGCGGCAAGGGATACTTGTTCTTCACCGTCACTGCATTCAACGCTCTGTAGTCAATGCACATGCGTACTGTCCCATCTTTCTTGGGCACAAAAAGAACGGCTGCTCCCCATAGTGATGCACTAGCACGAATAAATCCCTTCTCTAATAAGCATCAATCTGTGTCTTCATCTCTACCAACTCCTTTGGTGCCAGACGATATACTCGAGATGATATAGGCTCGGCTCCGGGAATAAGCTCAATAGAAAACTTAATATCTTGGTCAGGTGGTAGTCCTGGCAACTCCTCGGCGAATACATCCTCGAACTCGGTGATAATAGGGTGCTGAGGGGTGTCATGCATCATCATATGAGTTTCCGATGTGGGTGCATCACAACTATCTCCGTCTTCTTTGGTGAACTCAAAATCTGTCACGTTCGGTGGTCTAAAGATGATACTGCTCCTATGGCAGTCTATGAGAGCGAAATGCTGGCTCAACCAGTCCATTCCAAGAACCACATCAAATATCGGCATAGGGAATACAAGAAGTCGTGCCATCATCTCTCTGCCATTTATCACTACAGGACAAAGTCTATAAACACCACTAACAGGTACAACTCCGCCTCCAGTGAGGATTTTAACATTCTTAGCTAAGGGTGTGATGAGAATGTTGTGTCTAGTGGCAAAACTTGTGGCTATGAATAAATGAGTGGCTCCAGTATCAAATAATGTAATAGCAGAAAAAGATGCAACTAGAACCATACCTGCTATAACTTCCGCCTCTGTCTCTATATTCTCAACAGCAAGTGAGAATACCTGCCCATAATTCTGTCTCGAGCCCTGGGCTCCGGCCTTGTTGTACTGTGTGCCTTGGGGAGGCAATGGTGGACGAGGTGCTCCTGCTATAGTCTGTGGTGCTGGAAGAGCTGGGGCTGTGGGCCTCGGATTTTGCTGAGCTTGTACTATTGCATGTTGCTCAGGACAATCCTTGAGCATGTGCTGATTAGATCCACATCTCAAGCATAATCCAAGACGAGTCCTGCAGTCATTCTAGATATGTCCTTGTTTTCCGCAATAATGGCAAACAGGCTTCTGATAAGGTGAGGACCTCTGCTGGATCTGTCTTGTGGTCCTCCTGATAGGTCCACTCTGAGTAGCTCGGGCTGGTGTAGCTGCTGGGGTATGACGCCTCGATGTCTGCTGCTGTTCCTTGCGAAGAATCTCCTGAGCACGAGCTTCTTCTAAGACAGCTGAATGGAAGACTCGAGACTGAGTAGTCGTATAAGACTTGAGCTCTGGTGCAAGCCCCTGGTGAAATCTTCTTATCTTCTCTAGCTCCGTCGGAATCAATCCCGCACCAAATCGACTCAGGCGATTGAACTCCGAGTCATACTCGTCAACTGTCATATTCCCTTGCTTCAGATGAAGGAACTGGTCATAGAGACCATCTCGAACATGTATAGGGAAGAATCTCTCATAAAATGCATCATAGAACTGCTTCCAAGTGATCCCAGTACCTAGTCGTCTCTCTTCCGCCTTCCACCAGTGGTGAGCATTGTCTTCTAACAGTAAGTCCACAGCTGTCATCCAATCTCGAACTTGCAACTGGGATGCCTTCAGTAGCTTCTCGGTACTGATAAGCCACTGTGATACCTCTAATGGCTTCTCCATCCCTCTAAAGGCCTTGGGGTTCATATCTGTGAAATTCTTGATAGAGCCTTCATAGGGATGCAGAGCCGGTGCTGGTGCTGGTGCTGGTGGTGGAGGTCTAGCCATAGCTGCCACCATCGTCTGTCTCATCAGCTCAGTCTGCTGCCACTGAGCCTGCATCATGGCATACATAAACTGGGTAGTAGGGCTCCCATCTGTCGGGGGTGGAGGCATCTGAGGTCCCGATTGTAGAGGAAACTGCTGGGAAAATGGTGGTGGTGGAGGCAGTGGTACATTCCCTCCCGGTGCCATGGTAGTAGTCTGTCCAGCCTGGCTGCCTGGGGGTGCTGCAACCTCTGGGTACTCCATAGTCGGCGTCGTAGTAGGCTGTGATAGTCCTGGCTGGTAAGATGTCGTTGGAGTCATGGGAGGATTCTGTCCCTCCGAAGTAATCTCCTCACCAGATGTGTGGGCCAAGGCAGAAGTGCATCCGCTTCGTAGATTCATACTGTAGGCACGAGGAAGATAAGTTGATATTAGGAAAGATTAGATATGAAGTAAATCGAATAATCAAGGAAGTTTCAAAAAAGATTGGAAGTCAAGGGATAGTAATAGTTCTGGATGAGATATTCCTATTCCTATATGCAGGCTTGTTAGGCACAGTCATGTAACCCAACAATATTAGATTGACCTGCATGGGCCACCACAAAAACATGTAACGCCCCAGTCCCAAAATACGTAGGACCAAGTACGTGAACATGCCAGCTGCACATATACGAAGAATACTCCAATATATAGAATTCTTGCATATGCACATAAGCTGTAAATAACTAATCACAGGCCAGAATAACATATCTAATCTCATCACAGCTCAACACAGAAGATAATAAAGTCCAAATAAATGAATAAGAGTATCAAAAGCTAGCCGGGTGAACATACTCACTCCAAACAGCTATGAAAAAAAGTCTCACAAGATCGGAGTCCGACCTCCGCAAAATAGAAAGAAAGAGATGTAAAATAATGTCTACAGCTGTCTCAGATAAGAAATAGACTAGGAATCATAAGGCACTGCCTCATCGTCAATGTAGGATAGCTCCAATGCCGCTCCGTACTCCTGTGAAAACTCGTCTAAACCTGGAGAGATAACTAGGTCCTCAGGGGACATAGCAAGATACAAGAAAATACCATGCCATAATAAACTATGATAATATAATAAGAGAAAAATGTATGCATACAATCGGGTTCCTGACCAATCTACTGTGAACATGCAGTTGAGATACAATCCTTCGACTCATGAGCCCTGGCTGATAATAGGATCGGCATAGTTCCCATAGAGGGTACCAGGGGCCTACGTCCGTAACGCTCGGGAAGCGTCAGAGGGCACCATGTGCAAGAGGCTACGTCCATAACGCTCTGGAAAACGTCAGAGGGCGCTTGGAGCCTGCGTCTCCGGTAGAGCGCACAGGTAATCATGGAAGTGTTGTTTTCCATAAATAAATTTCTTTATTTATTGTGTATCTGGGAAAATTACAACTGTGGAAATCTGATCTAGAAGACGATCACTTTATCCCTTGGACTATGCGAAGAAGAAAAGCTCTCAAAATTTTGACAGTAGATATCAGTGTATCTGTACAATGAATGAGAAAAAGAACTCTATTTATAGAGTCAAAAACAATAACTGAAAAGATAACTGTCTTCACAGGCTGTGCTTAGTTGAAAATCACGCAGGATTTAACATACGCAAGGCTGTGAGCAGTTACTGGACGTGGCTTGTAACTGTTGGACACATGGCAATCATGCATGAGTCGTATGCAAGTTACAGAACACGCAGGCGAGAGATCAGTGGCATGGCTGCCACGTACTCCAATTTGATGAAATCTATGAAGACTTGTTGAAGACGAAATCCACGCAAACTCGGTGTAGAAAGCTTCAAAATCCATGCAAACTTGGGGCAAAAAGCTTCAGGATCCACGCAGACTCGAGGCAAAAAGCTTCAAAATCCACGCAAACTTGAGGAAGAAAACTTCCGAATCCACGCAAACTTGAGATGAAGAACTCAAAAATACATGCAGACTTGAGATAGGACTGCCAGCTATCTTGATTTGGCGTGTCTTGACTGACACAAAATCTCTGACAGTGATTGCTTTGTCAGTCGCATTAAATGACAAGAAACCCTTTTTGGTACGCCAACTTGACGAAGGTTGAGTCTTGCTGAAGAAGATTTCGAAAGTCAGGCAATAGACGGCTGTGATCTGTCGAATTCTGTGCATATGTGGCATACGAAGAGACATTCTTCGACTGTCGTGCTGTCAGTCATAATTACTCTCTGACAAATGATGAGCTGTCCCTCAGCGTGATTTGTAAATATTTGTCTGGATCAACTGAGCGTGACTTTTGACTCTGTCCTGATCAACTCAGCGTGACTGTCATTTTTAAAGGCCTACAAGACCCCCTTCAAAGTTTTCGAAAATTGAAAAGACTTCAAAATTTTCGAAATACTTTGAAAATAAGATAAATAAAATGAACTTAGTCGCACTGAGATGACTTTTAAAGAGATTTCTATTCCAAAATGATTAGGCTGTTAGGATTCTATGTAGTTAGGATCCCGTATCAAGCTCCTAAATCGAGGCAAATCATGATGGGCCATTTGGAATTCTTCATGAGCCTATAAATAAGCCATAGATTACTTCTTTCTTTCTTTACTTGCATTTGAAAGAGAGAACCCACAGAAGAGAACTTCATCTTCCCCGACGAACTCTTTCTTCCCCGACTTCTTCTTCTCCTTTCTCAGTCGAAATGGCTCCCAAGAAAGCTGATGCTCAGGCTAAGAGGAAAGCCCCCGCAATTTCTTCGCGTGCCACTACTGACAGACTTCCTCGACAGGAAGTCCCACAAGCTCCTATACATCGTAAGTGATGGGAGAACACGAACTGTTGAAGACGATGAAGATGACCTCCACATAGAATTTTTTAGGATCTTTAAAACAAATAATAAAGTTTCAGAAATATATCCCCCCTTTTTAGGGCAAAGGATATTAACAAAGTATGCCCCCTTTTTAGGGTTAGTCATACTTCACATCTTCGTGCTTACGAAGCTCTGTGTTTCACGCAAAAAAGGAGCATGGCTCTCATGACTCTGCGTGACTTTTCATTTCGGCAGAAAATGTCAATGCTGAAATAGTCACGCAGCTTCCATGACGACTCTGCGTGATTTTTCACAGATTGGCAGAGATGTCAATGTTTGAATTATTCACGCAGACTTCTGAGAGTCATCTTCTGGATAGATTAGTCTTGATCTGTCAGTGTGTTTTTGTCATCTTCACTTAAATGTGATTCTGGCAATGATACGTGACTTTCATCCTAATCTGTCTGAGCTTTGCGTGAATTAATCATCTGCGTGAATAAATCACTCAGCATGTCACAGTAGGATATCCATATGGAGTCTGCGTGACTTTTGAAATTTCCTTCAAATACTGTAAGACACACATAGACATAGATATATCTGAATTTGTCTTCTGTCATTTCCTGTAGTGAACATCCGAAGCGAAGAAACAGATTTTGAAGGGTGCTTGAGTATCTCTTTTAAGCATGATCTATCTCATATAACATTCCCTCAATTTGATCTTCCTGAAGCAAGACTATCACTATTGACCAATCAAGACCACACAACCTTACTCTGTTTGATGAATGGACAACCTTTCCAGAGTCTGGATCTGGTATCCCACAAGAAACCAGCATTCTTGTTCGGAGATGCTATAGCACAAAAATCTCAGCCGAAGGGCATCAGGGAGAAGGTGTGCTTCTGCTTTGAGGGGGATGTGAAACAACCCATGTATTGGCCAAAGGTTTCCCGGGGCTTGTCAATCATAAGACTTATGCATGCCAGCTATCCGAGAAAGATGTCTTGGTATTTGACTGAATATCAGCAGGCGAAAGCAAGCCGTATTATTTATAGGAAAGAAGGATTTTTCAGTGCCCCGGAGGATCATGTATCAGTGTTTTGGGGTTTGAAGCCTGGATGCATACCACCTGAAGATTCATCCATAGTGATGCCGTTCAGGATGCCCATTTTTATAAACGAATTCATGTCAAACCAGAATGCATTCTATCCGACCGATTCGACGCCGAGGATGAACGGCCTAATGAATCATGAGAATGTGAGATGGAAGACTTTGGTTCACTGGGCTTTGGAAAATTTTGAGACTGAGCTGAAGAAGATTAATCTTTATGATACTGTCGTCAACTCATCCTACGGCTTCAAACCCAACCCTTTCTTATTCCTGGCTATGGTTGAGAGATATAACCACAAGACGGGGACCTTTATGACCCCAAAAGGGGAGATGGGCTTCGCCCTTCACGAGATGGAATACATCTCACACCTGCCTTCAGGGTCACTGTCGTATGAGGAGTATGTTCCCACGACAGAAGAGCTGAACTTTCTGTCAGAAAAAAACCCGGAGATGGTACATCTATTTGAAGAGATGATGTGCTATTTTGGCACATGTACCCTATATTACAAGGGTTCCAAAGATGAAGCTGGCAACCACATACAGAAATGGATGTCATACCTTTTTATGAACCGTGAAAAGGATGAGAAAAAAATAATCGAGAAGAGGTGGTATCAGATTCACAACTTCAAACCTCTCTCTGAAAGTGAAATCACTTATTTGCTGGAGAAATACGACTGCAAGGATTTCACCATTACTGAAGATTGGTACGAGTTCAAGGCTGGAACCACTTTCAGTTCTTATGTGAGGCAAAGTGGTAAGAAGCTATCAAGGAACGGTCATTTGGCCGGATTCCTATCTCTGTGGTTAAGGAGATTCATCGTTCCTGGCTCCAGTTCCTTGGATAGGATACACAGAGGTGTTATCTTTGCAGCGGTGCGCCTTGTGTATGGATACAAGCTGGACTTATTATCAGCAATGACCTGCAGACTGAATGCAGGTCTTCGGAATTTTGTAACTACCATGCTGTCTGCTCAGAGGCTGATGACTGAAGAATTCCCAAGGATAGAGATGCCTTTCACATTTTTATATGGTTGGCTTCTCCTTCATCATGATGGTCTGATACCTCCAGGGGCAGGAGGGAGTAGCAGTCTTTTTCTGGAGAGGTATTCTGGTGAGACGTTCTGGAAGGTTCATACCCTCCCAGAATGCATAAATGTATTGAATAGGGCATCACATTGGTCGATCCAATGTGTCCCTCCACCATCGGGCTATGAGAGTATGCCCTTAAATATGATGGACGGAGATATGGGAAACCGGCTAGATGATGTAGCCTTCTAATGGTTACAGAGGATCCGGCCTTCTCATCTAGTATACCGTCACGAAGAAATGGAATATCTGGAACCATATTTACCAAGCCAATTTTCCAGACAATTCGGGTATGACCAACTCCACGTTGGGAACGCCACTACTTGTTTATCAGCTCGTGGAGGACTCATCGACGGAGCTCGAGCTTGGAGATATTTTGCGGCTAGAGATACAAAGGTCGTATTCTCTATGCCTAATCCTTTGTCTAGCTCGGGGCCAAAGATGCTTTATACGTATGCACGCTTCTATGTGTCGTCGAGCACCTTCAGACCGAGTTTCAATCTAAAGACCTTTGTTGCAGAGGATGATCCAGCTCCATCGAAGAGGTCAAAGAAGAAAATTGTTATTCAGCACTTTTCTTCAGAACCCGAGGATGAGACAACAGAAGTTGATCCTCCCTATGAATTATTCCAGGAAGGAAATTTTCCTGATGAGGTTCTTCCTCCTATATTTATATCTCTTTCCAAGAGGAAGAGAAGTGACGAATCTGAGACCGTCTCCAAGAGGAGTACTAGGTCTCAAACATCCAAGAACAAGAAGAAAGGGGTCTCGATGACAGCTATTTCATCTTTGGGCGGTATCTCAGTTGACGAAGACGATGCCGCTGATAAGGACGAAGAGACCGATAAAGACGACGCTCCTTTAATAAGGAGGTCAAGAGGCAAATATGTTAAGAAGTCTGTCAGCAAAATTAAGGGCAATAAACTCCTAGAGACGATCATGAGTGGAGGAGCTTTGCCGGAAATCAATGAAGCAGCTTCTACTGAGAAGACCGAATCTGATGATATTCACCTTGCAACAGCTTCAACTGAACAGACTGAAGTAGAGTCTGTTCAAGCTCAGGAAACAACTGCTCCAACCACAAGTGGAGTAGCTATTGAACCATCGGAGACGATGATGATCCCATTTGAGCATGGGACTGAAGGCGTCATTCAAGCACTGGATGACCAGATTGACTACTCTGAAGAAGAACCAGCTCTGGAAAAAGTTTCAGAACAGCCAGAAGTTCCTGAAACGCAATCTGAAGAAAATATTTCTGTGACGAGAGGCGATGACGACGTGCCTGCGTCTGAGCTATCAGCTGCTAATGATCTGTTGAAGAATGTTTGTCAAGACATTATTCTTCGGACCGATATTCCAGAGACGACTGAACCGGCAACTAATACTGAGCTTGCTATCGTCACTGTTCCAGAGACTCATGAAGATGTGATTGTCATTGACTCTGAATCAGAAGCTCATCCTGAAGATGAAGAAGAAGAAGTTGAAGGAGGAGAAGACTGGCACGCTGGCACTTCGACTCCTTATGATGAAGATAAAGTGAAAGGGAACAGAATGGAACTTAGCCCTGAACCTGTTCAGTCACCGAACAATGCTTTAGCACCTAGTAATTCTGGAGCTGGAAGCAGCCACATAAAGCAGGTATCGGATACAATCATGGAACAGCTGCGAGAAGAAGCAAGACTCCCTCCACATACCGAATATGAACCTCAGCCAGGTAGAACTTTATTTCAGATTCTATTTCTGCTACTTCTCTTCCTTTAAATGCAGATCATATTTTTTCTTTAATTGTAGGAACTGCTGCAGCAATGAGCTCGACTCATGCTCCGCTTGTCCAAGCTGATGCTGATGAAGGGAGTTCACACTTGCCAACTTCTCCTGTCGCACATACTTCTGTTCCGAGGATAGAGAATATTCAAGCTTCTTCTTCCATGATGACAGCAACTCCTGGATTTGAGACTGGGCTAGCAAGAACCCTGGGAATGTATCCGGAGATCATTTATTCATATCTAGATACATATTCTGGACGATTCTTGAAGGATGAAGCTATGCCCTTTTCTGATCTCAGAACTATGGTCAAATTCCCATTGATGGCGCTGCGACATGCTGGTTGTGCATCTCAGTGCATCTTCTTCGAACATCTCCTGGATGAGTTAGAGGTAACTATCCGAAAATCCTGGGAGACCAAGAAGGAGGACATTCAATCTTTAACTGTAGCTGAGATTGAGCAACTAGAGAATGAAGTACAGTCTCAACAGGCAGCTCTTGAAGCATTTCTTGCCTCCTCTACTGAAAAATTAGTAGAAAAGGACGAAGAAATATTAGCTGCTCGTCAAAGAGTAGAGCTTTTAGAAAAAGACAACGCATCCAAAACTGAAGAATTGAAGAAATTGAAAGAGGAATTAGCTCGTCTTCAAGAGCGCAATGCTGTCATGGAAACAAAACAAGCTGAGGTTGCTACGGCTTATATCTTTGAAGCCGAGCGTTGTGAGATTCTTCAGAAAGAACGGGAACAGATATAGGCGGAACAGATTGAAGAAGCCAATCGTCGCCAGTCTGCCATCATTACTTTTGATGAACAGAATGTTACAATTGTAGCAGCAGAAAGAGTTAGAAAAACTCATGAAGAGAAACTGAATGTTGTTCTAGATCGTATTAGGGAGCTGATAACTCCAAGCAAGTGAATCCTTTTTTATTTTCACTTTCACTTGTATTCCATGTTTTGATTATGAAATGACAACAAATGAAAGTTCTTGATCTGACTTTCGGTTTTGCTGTTTTGATAATGATAGATTCATAGAAAATATGTTCAGAGGTAAATAATACATGACATATTTCAGTAGAATATAATATACAGACGAACTTTGTAATTCTATCAAATGATATTAAATCAGAAATGATCTTAGTTTAATACTGATTGGAAAAATAGAATTCAGACATAAAAATATCTTTGAACTCAATTTTTCATGATCTTTAGACTCGGAAAATCAAAAGACTAGATGAATGAACGGGTTAACCGTCAGATTATAATGAACGGGCGAACCGTCGGATGGATGAACGGATGAACCGTCAGGTATTAATGAACGGATGAACCGTCAGATGAACGGATGAACCGTCAAGTATGAATCACTTTTTTCAAAATAGCCAATACAAACCATATTGGAAGACAGAATGTTGCAGTAGAAATCACCGATACTCGTATCAGAATCCCAAGAAGTGGTACTAGAAGAATCAGATCTCTTATCTTCGTCAGACTCAGGATCTTTATGGATAATATTGATAAAAGGAGTAGGAGCCATATAGCCCAATCCGTATTTCGTCCTTCCATATTTTAGAGGAGGAATACGAACAGGCATTTTTCTTCTTTTTCCACTATTGAGACCAGTCCTGAAGTCATAGCCCATATTTTTGATGATGTCTTTAGATTGCTGACTATAACGACGTAGTTGTAATCTTCCAGTATCATCATTTCTGTCATCATCTTCTAAATCAGAAGGACTTTGGGGCCCTTTGTAAAAGAATATTGGAATGTCTCCTGGCTTTCTGCTGGGAACTAGAAAGTATGAAGATTGTACAGGTTCTAGGGATACATCTGTATGAACAGTCTGTACAACCCCTATGGTTATTGTGTTCAAGTCATCTAACAGATGTAAATAACTATGAACATAATTGCACACATCAACGTACTGCAAAGATGGAGACTTTTCATTAAATGTAAAAGCAGGAATATTTACATTGGGAGAAGGCTGAGCCTTAGAGATTTTAGCCAAATCAATGACTAAAGGGGGAGAAGAAGAAGAAGTTTTGTTTCGATTAAGATCGATAATAAATGGCTCAGAAGAGGTGAGCTCCCTTGAAGTTTGAGATGGAAGAGAAGTCCGCCCTCCAACTGGAATTAGCAGAGTATCCTGTTTCATATGTGAAGATACAGGAACCGTAGTACGCCTACTGACAGGAATGGTCATTGTATCTTGAGCGGACGACTGAGGTAACGGAGAGATCCGTCCACTCACTGGAATGATGAAAGAACCTTCTCCAGAGGGTTTGGGAGATTGTTGCTGAGTAGTTCGACCTTTAACAGGAATTATTAAAGTCTCACTTTGTGCATCCTCTTTCTCCATAGCTTGTATGACCCTTGTCTACTCTTCTTTGTACATTCGGGAATCATTGAAATAAGCTTCAACCCCATGAAAGGGATTTATATCAGCAACTTCTTTTTGTACTCTTCCATTGCTATCAATGTATTTAAAACACTGATGAAGAGTAGAAGGCACCACATTATTTTTATGAAGAAAGGGCCTCCTCAGAAGAAGATTATAGGATCCTACGATCTCGATCACATAGAAAGTGACTTTAGATCTGAAATCTCCTATCTGAAGCTTCAGATGAATCTTTCCCAAAGGCTCGCTTCGGCTTTGATTGAATCCCAGGATAGTAGTAACCGTCTTGGAGAGTTTGTGAAGAGGGATTTTTAGTTCATCCAATAGACTCTTTGGCATGATGCTTATAGCAGACCCTGGGTCAATGAGGATACGATCTATCTTCATCGTATCAATATAACCAGTGTAGTAGAGAGGTCGGTCATGTCGATTATCCTCCAGTAGCATGTCATCTTGTGTAAAGGTGATATTTGGGATAATCTCCAGTACACTGTTACAATGCAAGCAAGTGGCAGGTTCTGCATCTGGCTTCTTCAATTATGCTAGACAAGAGTCAGCTTGAAGAAGTGCTTCACTTAATGTCTCCCGAGTCTCTTTAGAAAGACGTAGAAGTTCAAAGAGGGACATTCTAGCTGGAGTATTAGCAAGCTGAGCTAGAATATCAAAGTTGTAAGGCTTCTGAAGCCCAAGAGGAGAAGACTTCTTGATCGGTTTATCAAACCGAGCCTGTTGCTTGCCTTTCTCCAGAGCTGTAGGCTTGGGAGGAACAGGTTCAGCCGGTATAGTTGAAGGAACAGGTGCAGTAGATGATTCTTCTTCAGGAGGAACATTAGGAACATCTTTATCAGCAGGAGGGATATCAGGAATATCCTCAGGATAATCCTTTAGATAATGTTTCCCCGTTCGAGTAGCACCAGCAAGTGCTTCTTCCTTCTCTTTTGGGTCTGTGTCGGAGGTAGATTCAGGAGACGCCATATGACATGACTTAATCTTTCCAGCCTTCTTGGACTTTCGAGAAGTAGTCTTTTGAGGAGAAGGAGATTCAAAATCTACCACTAGATCTGGATGAATCCACATAATTTCTCTTGTTTCCAAAGTGATTGGCACTAATCCTTCAGACTGTGGAGGAGGAATATTCACTATTTCAAGAGTTGCCTTAGGAATAGGAACAATCCCACTTTCAAGGAGTTGAGGAAGGAAATCTCCGAATTGCATAGAGACGACATTGGAAGTGACAGTCTTCTCTTTCGGAGTGAGAGAGATAGCTCCAGACTTAATCATTTCTTGGATCTTTCCTTTCAGTACATAACATGTACGAATTGTGTGACCCAACATTCTGTGGTATGGACAGTATTTGGGATGATCTGTCTTACCAGCTTCATCAGGTTTCTTGATCTCAGGTAATTGTACTTTATTACCTTTCAGCAGACATTCAAAAATACCAAGGACATCGTCATCATCGAAAGAGTACTCTTCTTTGGGGCGAGGTGCTCTTGGTTGTTGAGTTGTAGAGGCAGGAGTTTGAACAGTTGCTGCATCTTTACTCTGAAGATTAACTTCAAGAGTTTCTTTTCCTTTGCGAGCATTATTTTTATTGTTAGCACCTTGACCTATTTTTTGGGAGTCATCTGCACTCCTAAACCTTTGAAGGTTTCAGCACTAATTTCTGCAGCCTTGGCACTGACTATGAAAGAAGGCCAGTCTTGGAATTGGGTGGATCCTGTCCACATGCTGATGATTGGTAACAAGTTTGATTTGCATGTGTCGATGGTGACAGCATCAGGAGTTCCAAGAGGCATCTTCAGAGCTTCTCTTCGAAACCGTTCAATGTAATCTTCTGTAGTTTCATTATTTTTCTGCTTGATTCTAATAAGAGCAGACATAGTCATGTCATTGAGCCCTTCATAGAACCGTTCAAGAAACATCTGTTTGAAACCAGCAAATGAGGTAATGCACCCATCTGGGAGACTTCTATACCATTCATAAGCAGTTCCCTTGAGACATCCAATAAACACCCGAGTAAGGAGGGCGTCACTTGGTTGCAACTGATCAGTCATCACTTCAAAGTGATTAATAAACTGACTTGGAGAAGTGGTCCCATCATAGAATGAGATAGTAGGAGGCTTGTATTTAGGAGGATACGATACTTGCTTCCATTCTATCGGATAAGATTGCTTGATACCTAACCTTTGTAAACCATTCTTCTGTTTGAATGCCTCGAATTGAGTTTTGAGATTCTTCAATTCTTCAGAGACAACTCCGGAGGATTGTGGAGTTATAGCTTGTAGAGAATAGTTGGGAGGAGGAACAGCATTGTAAGCACTACCCCCAGCTCCAGAAAGACTAGGATTTGGTTGAGCTGGTCCAGGGGTATTGGATTGTACTGCCGGAGGAACTTGTACTGGACTTATATCAGTATCAACTGGTATGGCATCTGGTACAGTCTGTCGATTTTGCAACTGAGCTGTCATGAGTTCATACATCGACTTCATAGTGTCAGCCATAGACTTCATTTGCTGTTCCAAAGAAGCAATTCTTTGGTCCTGAGGAGTCACTGAAGAGGAAGGTTCATTGTTCAATTCAGTATTCCCATCCACCATATATGTTGTGACTGTACAAGGGATTATTGATGAATTAGTGGATGTTGTATGCTCTGAATCACTGCTTCGTGCATCAAAGTCATTTAGAGGAGAACTACCCCCAGTAGGAAGAGGTGGGAAGTTGGATTCTCCCAGAAATTCAGAATCATCTTCAGAGATCAAATTTCTTTGACTAGAAGCCAGCACTCTTGCTCTGGTGTTTCTATATACTCCATCTGGACTATCAACTCTACCTCCAGCATCCCGAGAGGTCATGTTGACAGAAGCAAACAAAGGCTCATCTTCATCAGGCATAGGTTCATACTGAATCCGATTAAAGACAGATTGTTGTTTAGTTTGACATCTGCATTGCATTGTGACTCTTGGCTGGAAGTCACATTCATGATCAACATGGTCATCAGCCATTGATTGACATCTGCATTGGATTATGACTCTTGGATAGAAGTCACATTCAGCATGATCCTTTAACACAGAATCACTCCTTCTCTTCTGTTGAAGATATTCTCGTAAATCTGTTTGTGAAGATTGAGGAGTATATTTCCTGTTCTTGGGTCTTGATGGCTCTTGATTATATAGAGAATGATTAATATGAGCCACATAGTTTCTTGCATACTCTGCATCTGGATCTCTTATCCTTGTTTCTAACTGGTATGGTTTCTTAACACCAGAAGTGTTCAGTTTTGTTCTTAAATCAGTGGAAGATAACACATTAGTTTTGGAAACATGGAGTTTTCCTTCCATTGATCTGGATATCTGCAGAGAAGGAAGAGTTGAACCATCCCTTTGATTAGGAGTTGGTAACAGACCCTCTTTTATGGACAGATTCTGTGCCCAATTTGAAGAAGTCATAGAAGAAGACATTAAGGAATGTTTCTTCTTTACTCATTCAAGTTTTGAGACATAGAATGTCCAGAAGGAAGAGTAGTCAAAAGACCATCTCCTTTTCTTTGACTAACAAAAGTGTCAGTCAAAGCTGTTCCTGAAGTAAAAACTACAGGAGCAGAAGAAACAACTAAAGAGTTATTCCTTTTCGAAGGGACTTTGTGTGGAAGACCACCCCCAGTTCCAGTAGAACTTGGTAAAGAAGAAGAGATAGCTAGGGAGCTATTCTTCTTAGATGAAATACACGCTGAAATAGACTTAGTTAAAGAACCAATACTGTTAGCGTGACTTTCGACTTTGGAAGTACACGCTGGAACAGACTTGGCTAAGGAACCAGTGCTGTTAGCGTGACTTTTAGGGTTGAAATTGTACACTGAAACAGTTTTGGCTAAGGAGCCAGTACTGTCAGCGTGACTTTTAATTTTAGAAATACACGCTGGAACATATTTGGCTAAGGAGCCAGTACTGTCAGCGTGATTTTTGGTTTTAGAAATACACGCTGGAACAGATTTGGCTAAGGAGCCAGTACTGTCAGCGTGATTTTTGAATGTGAGATTGCGCGCTGGAACAGATTTGGCTAAGGAGCCAGTACTGTCAGTGTGACTTTTGATTGCTGTCATCTTCGAGCGCACAAGAGTGTGCGTGCTTGCAGTAGAGTTCTTGCCAGTGTTAGGAGTAGACACTGAGGCAGAGACTTCACCATTGACTGCCAACTGATTCTTAGGGACATAGACAGAGTGTCCCTTTGACTTGGCAGTGATGATGGAGGCTGAAGTGGGCTTGCCACTCTTAGCCCGCTGTATTTCTTCATAGGCGAGTTGATCGAATTGGATCTTCATCACCTTCTTCGTCGAGCCGATTGACGAAGTGTCGCATTGAGTTGTCGCCATCTCAGAAGAGGAGATGGTTTTCCCCAGCAGAGCCGCCAATTTGTTTTCCATAAATAAATTTCTTTATTTATTGTGTATCTGGGAAAATTACAACTGTGGGAATCTGATCTAGAAGACGATCACTTTATCCCTTGGACTATGCGAAGAAGAAAAGCTCTCAAAATTTTGACAGTAGATATCAGTGTATCTGTATAATGAATGAGAAAAAGAACTCTATTTATAGAGTCAAAAACAATAACTGAAAAGATAACTGTCTTCACAGTCTGTGCTTAGTTGAAAATCATGCAGGATTTAACATACGCAAGGCTGTGAGCAGTTACTGGATGTGGCCTGTAACTGTTAGACACATGGCAATCATGCATGAGTCGTATGCAAGTTACAGAACATGCATGCGAGAGATCAGTGGCATGGCTGCCACGTACTCCAATTTGATAAAATCTATGCAGACTTGTTGAAGACGAAATCCACGCAAACTCGGTGTAGAAAGCTTCAAAATCCACGCAAACTTGGGGCAAGAAGCTTCAGGATCCACGCAGACTCGAGCAAAAAGCTTCAAAATCCACGTAAACTTGAGGAAGAAAACTTCCGAATCCACGCAAACTTGAGATGAAGAACTCAAAAATACACGCAGACTTGAGATAGGACTGCCAGCTGTCTTAATTTGGCGTGTCTTGACTGACACAAAATCTCTGACAGTGATTGCTTTGTCAGTCGCATTAAATGACAAGAAACCCTTTTTGGTACGCCAACTTGACGAAGGTTGAGTCTTGCTGAAGAAGATTTCGAAAGTCACGCAATAGACGGCTGTGATCTCTCGAATTCTGTGCATATGTGGCATACGAAGAGACATTCTTTGACTGTCGTGCTGTCAGTCATAATTACTCTCTGACAAATGATGAGCTGTCCCTCAGCGTGATTTGTAAATATTTGTCTGGATCAACTGAGCGTGACTTTTGACTCTGTCCTGATCAACTCAGCGTGACTGTCATTTTTAAAGGCCTACAAGTGTAAAGAAGCCCATACGTCAGGTATTGTTCTCCCGACCCAATGCCTAGTATCATCATCTCCATGACTGATATGAACCTCTAATAACTGGCAAGTCTTCTGATCATGTAATACTATTGGCAGTTACTACTATCCGTCGCACGCTTCATACGCATCGGTGGCCAGCCAACTGTGCAGAAACGTGTCCTATATGTGACACACATCACGTGATAGAACAAGTGTCAAGGCCATATGAGATATACCAATACCTCAACATCAGTGCATGGTCAATAAACTAAGTCAATGCAAGAGAATAAATAAATAAAGAGAAACGACCGATAGAGTCGCTTGCACCCAAGTATGACTTGGACGTGCAGTTTAAATACCACAAAACAATGCTAAAAATAACAACTAAAAATAAGAATATAATAATCACAGAGTAGGGTGGCAAGGTATCTTGTCTGGTGGTACAAGTGGCAAGTCCAAGAGTAGCAAGTGTCCGCACCAAAAACTCACAAATCACAGATGACTCCAAACTCTGAAACAAACATCAAAAATGATCCCGATGAAAAAGATATACCTAGGAAATGCCTGTCCAAAAGTCAAATTCTGAAACAGGGGCAAAATTGTAATTTCGGGTCAAAACGATGTCCGCCGTTGGACCCGCTTTGCACCGAAATGCGTGCCAAAGTCTACGGTCTCTAAAGTCGTCAAACTATTTGTCTACGGTTTCATTTTGAGGAGAGGAACTCAACGGTATGTCCAGTTTTGGATTTCGAGGAGCCGTGTACAAAATCGTCCGTTTGAGTGGGTCGCGGGCCCGCCAAAATTGGGTTCCGATTTGACCTTCTCAGAATCGAACCAAACTTGGCATGCAGGACCAGAATTTCGATCCGGACCTGTTGGTGCAAGTTTTGTCTCGATTCGACGACGGTACACGAAGTTATGGGCAAGTTTGCAAAACGTCGATACGGGGTATCTCGACGGATACACGTTGATTTCGTCGCACACACGCGACGAAACTGAGTTCCGTCAGTTCCCACTTGTCGGTAACGTCCATACGAGCCTTTCTATGCATATAGCGCACGACCACGTCGCCCGGTTTGTCGGGGCGTACGTCGTATCGTGGAAATTTTCTGAAATTAACACTTTAGAAAACAGTTTTTCGCCCAACTTCAACATCAATCTACTTCTTACATGCTAATCGAAACAACGATCTAGAAGATGCGTTGTGATCTCGGTTATGTTGTCTTCACATGTGTTTAATTAGTTTCTAAACAAATCTCGACACACAGATCGAAATTTGGCTTCTATGTTGTGGTTTGGGACTGCTTTCTAAACTGTGTTTTCAACAATTTTTGGGACAACTTTGCCTCGATTTTTCGAGCGATCCCCTGGGGTTCCCAGAATTCTATCAAAAGGGGTTTGAAGATGGTTATGTGGTCGTTACCTAGGAGGCGAAGGATAGTAAAATCATTGCAAAACATGGGAGAAATATATCTCAAAAATTGTACCTGGAACGTACGAATTCAGTGGAGCCTTCTTTGCTCGACCGTCGGGTTGGGGCTCTCCGCGGCGGTGCGGTGGTTGTCCGGCGCCTGGGGTGTGCGTTGGGAGTCAGCGGCCTTGGGGTCGAGGTGGAGAGGGGATGGGAAGGAGTACTCGGGAGTTATGGTTTAGGTTTGTCGAGCAGTATATATATATATTGCCGCTGTCTTCCATTTCTATTAGGAATAGAGTTTGAGTCTGCTATGGGGTTGGCTCGGGATGCTCACGCGGGTGAGTTGCTGCCATTCAGTTGAAGGTGGGTCTGGGTTCTTAGTGCTCGGTTTGTCGCTTGCGGCTTTAGCTATGGGGTCGGGCCATTTGGTTTCATAATATTGCAGCTGAAGCTGCTGCAAAGTAAATCTATTAAGGGGGGTCGGGCCCACCCCCCTCTCACCGCAGCTGTAGCTGCATTGGGGGTTCGGCTCCCCCACAACTAACGATATTTGTTTTTTTTTTCTAAAACACTTACAATTATAACTAATTATATATATATATATCTATATCAAAATATAAGTATATATATATACATCTTAAGCTAGCAATAATTTCTCAAATAATTTACAAATAATTACTCAAAATCCTAGACTTTAGTATATTTCTTATTTAATAGAAATATTAACATGCCCACTTATAATAATGTATATATATACACACATGCTTTAATTATACTAATAACTTAATAGTAAATAGATCCATAGCTAATAAAAATACGTAACAAATTAATTTAAATAAAAAAATCAATTATAAATTATGGGGGTTTACAATTACTACTAGTTAATTTAGTAGTTAATTACAATTTACTACCACTATCAATCATTGCCTAACCCAAAGGACTTAGCCCACGATCCAAGTCCAACTTGGTAGGCTAGGAGACCGAAATGGACCGAAATGGTCTTAGCCCGTTACGAGAAAAAACGAAGATCCTGAAATCATTATAACTATAGGATTTCAAAAATAAATATTTTACAATAAATAAAGTATATCTAATTAAAATAATATTTTGACAAATTATTTCTTATAAAAAATATTTATATCTAAAAAAGATTTTAGAAAGAGGACAAGAATTTTATTTAGGGCAAAATTCTATATAATACGATTTCTCAAATTCAAAAGATCTAATCAAAATAACGATAGCATTTCACAATCGAAAATACGTTTATATCAACATTTACGTTTTCAGCGATTTTTAGAAAAATAATTCAAAAAATAGAAAAGTAAAAAAATTTGAAAAATTTCAAAAATTTGATTAACGGGGGTTACAAAGCCGGCAACGAGAATCCCGCAGTTACTCCGTAGAATGCAGTAGTGACTCACGTCGACAGGACTCTGCCACCGGTTGGAGGCTACCGAACTGACAATCCAGTTGCTTCGCACCCATCGAGGTTCATGAGAGAGGATATCCCACCGATGCCGCCGATGATATCCTCCAACTCGAACAAACTATGGATCCTCTGCAGTTGTTCTAGACTTTTTATGTGTGATGCAGGCACAACAACAGATCCAATTGGAGATTCAGTAGAAACAGATGGAGAACATGAAGGATCGTATTGTAGTAGCTTTGGAGAGGGCGACTCCACCAGTTCGTCATCCATCGAAGGGGACACTAGTAGATTTTTGCCAGCTGAAGCCAACCAAATTCTTGGGCAAGGAGGGGGCCACGGAGGTTCATGAGTAGCTCACCAACATCCAGCATCAGTTGGAGGCATCAGATTTATCGAAGGAGCGTTTAATGGTTGTCGTCATAATGTAGCTGACTGGCAATGCACACCACTGGTGGCTCACAGTAGAAAGACAGCTTGGATCAAATAATGTCACTTGGGAGGAGTTCTCCAAACTCTTCTAAGAGATGTATATCCTAGCTACATTTAGAGCGGAGCTTCAAAGCCAGTTCCTTCACCTTTTCTAAGGCATCATGGCCGTGGAAGAATATAATACTGAGTTTCTATGACTGAGCCGCTTCGCACCTACACTGATCTAGATAGAGGAGGAAAATGAGGAGAAATTATACAATGGGTTGAGTTACAGATTACAGGAGCTTATTAGAGCCGCTGCACCTACCACCTACTCGGGAGTCATCACAGAAACACGACCTCTAGAGCAAGTTCACCAAAAGAAGGAAGGCCAGAAGAGACCCCTTGAACCAACAAAGCATATCAAGGAGTACCAACAAAGCGACCAGCGATACACCAACAACAGAGCCCATTCCAGCAATCAGCACATGTACTGCCTACTTGCCATTACTGTGACAAGGAAGGCCATACCGAGAAGGATTATTGACGCGAACTAGGGGTATGCTTGGGTTACGGTTTGACTCAGCATGCCGTACGAGACTGCCCAAAAAATCAGAGAGCAGTACCGACGCTACAGCAACCAGCACCGATACCAGCACAGCTGCCGCCTTGGCCAGAGTATCCAACACCGAGAGCACCACCTGCAGGAGAAAATGCAAATCAACTAGTAGCGTAAGGAGGATACCCACAATGATCGGTTCTCGATCAGGCAACACAATTTGCACAAGCCAGAAAGCAAGCCATAACACAGCAAGGAGGGCAAGCCTTCAATATATCGTTGCAGGACCGCAAACACTAGGAGGAGAGACTAGAGGTAATAATTTATAGTTTTATGGTAGGGACATTGCATAGGAAATCATTCATGATTGATTGTTACTCAATTTATTAGGATAGACCATAGTGACGTAGCGTACCCCTTGAGATATTCATAGTTACATTAGCATAGCTCTCCATTAGTTAGTGTTATTTTAATTTTGAAGATGAGATTTTCTAAGTTGGATAGGTTGTAAGCCCCTTAATATTTTAATAATATTTTTATATGGATATTTAATATTAAATTATATTTTAAAGTCGATAATGACTATAGTAGTACTTTACCATAGCTTTGATTTTTGAAGCACAATAATTATCAGTTTCTCAAATCTAATTCCATATTCGAATTCTAGATGAGTCCACATTCACATAGGCAGATCATGTCACACTCAAACATGTTTTCTTGCATACATATTTCTTGCACAACCTTGGGGGTCAAAATAGTTATTTTACCCTTTGCCGTATATTTGATGTATTTTCTAATTTTGATTTGAGGCCCAAATCCGATTCAAATATTTCGAACCAATATATGGTTTTGACCTATTTTGAGCCTACTACAAACATGGCAATGATGTGCCACTCAATTGAATTTTCATGTGATATTTATTTTCAAATGGCACACAAGACCAAATATTAGATTTATTGGACTAAAATCGATCCAAATAATTCTACCGACCCATAACTAGTCCAAGTAGGATTCGTAGAGCCTATTCTAGGGTAACCTCACCTATTAGACATATTGTTTACTAAATTTTATAAATTAATGGCAGCCATATTGATTTAAATCTATTTTTAAATTAACTTTATAACTAATTTTTTAATTTAGACCCAATCAAATCATTTTGAGATACACCCTTGATTTAAACAATCAAATCTTCTCCAAATCTTACCAAATCAAATCTAGAATCTCCAAAATTATTTTCTCTCACGTAAGACTAGCACGTGCTCCCTTTTTTGTACGAATTTTATATATATACATCTTAAAAACTGAGCGGCCTCCTATATTTCCCATGTTCACATAGTTCTTCCCCATCCGAATAAAACCCTTTTCACCTGACCAATTTTAACCCTTCTACCAACTCTCAAGACTCGTCAATACCTTCCCCTAATGTCCTAGCAAGCCCTCGAGGAGCCACATCAACTTCGTGAGAAGTTGCAGATTTTATAAGTCACCCGAAGTTGGATTCCAAGTCTAAATTCGTTCCAGCATGTACGCTATTTTGCATCTAAGATTTTGTGTACTTATCGACCTTATCTTTTTATTGAAATAAAACTAATAGAAAAATCTCTATGTCTATTTTTATGTCCAATTAGCCACCCACACAGTTCTAAACGGTTTGTCTGGGGCATCTGTTCTACGAAGATGTGTCCAAAATAGACCAGATCTGTTGCTAGCCAATTTTTATCTACTTTCGGGCCACTTTGGCCCTCTATATATTTTTGGCCCGAAACTAGACTTCTTAAGATTTTTAAGGCATATACTTTTGCAGCATTTTGGCTTTGTTTTCTATTGATCAAAAATTCGGACATTTTACCATATATAGAAATACCGAAATCCATGAGTTCTACGTGTCCAATTAATTTTGAAACTTCTTATACCATTAGCAAATTAATTGTTGTGCATGTTTTCATGATAAATATATAATTTTACCTTTTTATGATTTTTACAGAATTAATGATTTATAAATATTTATTGTTTTGGGACTCATATCATGTACCTAATCTAGAAAATTGTTTGTTGTAGAATCAACCTAGGACTTGTGTACTTGATTTTCTACCAATAAATATAATAATAATGATATAAAATATTTATAAATATTTTTCCAAAATTTAAATTAATATTTTATGTTAGTCATAAAATACCTTTATAGGAAGATTTGGTACTATATATGCTATATTGTGTAGCATAGACATTATGACTAGTTTAGTGTATAGATATTATTTTGGATCATATATGGGAAGTCCATATATGTTAAGTCATTAGAGAGAGTTAATTAATAATAGAATATTTATTATATGTAGAATTGGTGGAATTAGCGAGGACGTTGGAGTTGATTAGACGCACACTCAGATAGACGTTACATGCAAGTGTACCTTGCATTGGTTACGAATTATTTCCTTTATTTTCTTGTTTATTTTGTTAGCACTAGCATGACGTAGGATTGTTGATACTGAGATTTTGTTTCGAAGATGGGTGCCGATGTCATAGTATTGACATCGAGTAGAATACTAGGCATTACGTGTACTTTATTCATATTTCATTGACACGATTGACCATAGGACACCAACACGTTCATGATGCAAGTTTTACATGAGTACTCATGGTATTGACTTCGTAGTAGATTACTATATTTATTATTTATTATTGTTTTTGTTTCTAGATAGAGTATACTTGACTTAACTTGCTAGTTCTAGACATGGGGTGGGGAGAATATTACCGCTATATCAGGCTATATATATATATATATATATATATATATATATATATATATATATATATATATATATATATATATACTCAAATATCCTTGTTTCTATATAGGGACTTGGATGGTATTCTACTCGTATACCTTCGTCTATGTAGCAGAGCTTGGGTGGTTATATACTTTATCTACTCGTTTGCCCTTGGTCCCATGACACGATGCCTCAGAGCAATAGTCTTCTAAGGAGCTTGTGAGCCTCAGTGGCTAAGCCTGATATTCGGAATATGTTCTTACATGCATATCATGTATATCGTATAACTAGTTGCCTTAGATCATATTTTCTTTTATGTACCTTGGCATATATATTACGTATCTTGCTATCCGTCACGACCCGCACCTGGAGAACGGTCAACTCCAAATGGAGGACAAGCAATGACAATAGAATATGCACAATCATAAACTCTAAGAAAGATAGATGATACCGAAAGATAAAGACAATAAGATATCAAATATCATCTAGAAGATCCAACACAGAAATAATACAAGTCTAGAGTCAACAATCTCTAATACAAATAATAAAATAATAACAAGCCAAAATGTAATGTCGAGACAAAGTCCATTACCACACTAAACCAGCTAAGCTACTCTAAAGCCCCATCGGCTGGAGCTAACCCTTGCTGAACTAGGGTCTCCAAGTCTAGGCCAACTATGTCATGAAGGCCGTAGTAGGTAGGACACTCGTCCTTGCCATAATTTGTAAAATTTTGTCAACATATCTAGTCAGGATGGAACGAGCACAAATCTCAAATAACAGTCTAGTTAGATGATATTAAAAATGTAGCAGTAAATAGAGAGAATATACAAGGTAAAATAATGTGTACATGAATCATGGTAAGGCATATCAAGACTGTAAATGAATGTAAGAACAAGAAAATAGTATATATCATGTACGAAAATCTGTAACTATATCTATATGAGTTTAGTATTAGTTTCAACATGTGATCGGCTTGGGTTGCACAAGAGAAAAAGGGCCTGGCTAGTCATACGTGAAGTGTATGGCTAACACTCTCAGGGAACAGGAATCACAGGAGGAAAAATGATCACATATCTACGCTAAGTACCCCCATCCCCGACCAGTAACGTGGATCCAGTAATGACATGTCATGGAACATGATTCTCCGAGGAGGTAGCGAGCCTTCGCAAGAATCGTGTCTATGCAATGCACAGGAAAAACTTGCACAGGGTATACCAAGGAATACAAGGAATAACATCTCATGACGGGATCCAGACAAATACCAATCCGTGTGGACAATGTGACAAGAGAACAAGGATATCTTCTCTAATTACAAGAAACATAGACGATATCATAAACATAAATACTATCAGAGAATATACTCGCCTGAGATCCGATGGAAATATATCAACTGTGTAATCTGGCTCAGAGTGAAATCACAGACCTAAAGATGAGATATCATGAGTTAATTAGGGTTTAACAGTGTATGGCATAATTTCTAGTATATGTTATGCAATCTAGGTCAAACTCAGTCATACTAAGTCACACCAAGCCAAACTAAGTCACACTAGGTCAATCTAGATTATACAAAGTCAATCTAGGTCATACTAGGCCTAACAAAGTTAAACTAGGTCAAGACAAGACAAACAAAGTCAAACTGGATCGATTTAAGTCAAAAGTTGACTTACAGTTGACATTTGGTCAATCGGTCAACTTTGGTCAACCCTGGTCAACTCATAGTCCACTCTAGGTCAAACTAGGTCAATGGTTGACTCATAGTTGACTTTTGGTCAACTGGTCAACTCTGGTCAAGTTTTGGTTAATTTTAGGCTAAAGTTGACTTTTGGTTGACTTTTAGTCAAAACGGTCAACCATAGTCAAACGAGGTCAACCCTAAGTCAGTTACCCTATTCCTAACCAACCAAGCTATCCCAATTCTAACCGTATCTTAAACATATTATCTCATATCTTAGTTCTAAGGTATTACCTTAACCTTACCTTATTATCCTACCAAGGTAAACTCTTTGCCTTAGCCTCTAATCAATATCCCAACCTAATTTACCCTCACTCTACGAGATCCCCAATACCCTACCAAGGTATTCTAACTCTTACCCTTGTATTTCGATACCATACCATGGTATCTTGATACCTTACTTTCTAAAAAGGTAAATATTCAATTACCTTAAGACAAAGGGTAAACTTAAGATACCGTATTGGTATCCTTAAAATACCACTCTCACTAAACTCTAACTCAACTAACGTGGTATCTCAATACCAAGTCTCTAACATCCCACTAACTAACCTTCCTAGGATACTAACATATATCTCATACTTACTAACTCATAACTTAACTAACTTTTCTCATACTATCTAAATTCATGAAACCATTATCTTACCCATGTCCTAAGGTAATCCTCATTACCTTACTTATACCACTCAAGATACCCTCTAGTATTAATATATAACTAGTATCCCACTCTAGATACTAACTTGGTATCCTAAAACTAAGACACCAACTTGGTATCCTACTCAAAACTCTAACCCTCAATCACACACTAACTTATATAGGATACCAACATACTTTACCTAATATCCTAACTCATAATACATCTACTAACCATTATCCTAACCAAATATATCTAACACATATATACCTATAAGAAAACCACTAACTCTAGTCTCAAATCCTAACTTATCTAACATATAACATAACTTATTACATATCTACCAACTATACATATATCTATATATACCACTAACTCACTCTCTAAACTAACCACAAGACACACTAACTAACCTACTAAATATAACTCACACACACACACACACACACACACACACACACTCAATGGGAGGGTTATGGGGCTGCCTAGTGCAGCCCCTTGGCTGCTACTGCTGCTGAAATAGGGGGTTAGGGGCTGCGAAGGGGGTGTGAA
This sequence comes from Iris pallida, assembly GCA_029216955.1. NCBI lineage: Eukaryota > Viridiplantae > Streptophyta > Magnoliopsida > Asparagales > Iridaceae > Iris > Iris pallida. The sequence goes on from JANAVB010009196.1 coordinate 8,210,619, forward strand.
TGGGTGCCATGGGGGCTGCCCTACAGCCCCCAACTGCTGCTGCTGTAGCAGCTACAGCTGCTGCCCCTACTGCTGTTTAAAAATAGCATGCTGCTGCCAATGGGGGCAGCAGCGCCTCCCCTCTAACTCCTCTCTTCTCCATCCATTTATTCATTCACTCATCTATTAATTCATTTAATCATCCATTCACTAATTCATTTATTATATAATAATCCCTCTGTCATGAATCCATCTATTCATCTCATGAATCCATTCCTCTCACTCTCACAAACACAACACAACTCTCACCCTCTCACATCCACAACGACCACTCACACAAGCACAACACAACCATATCTCACACTCTCAACCAAACACTCAACCACAACCTCCAACTTGATAGATATGATTCCCCCACTCTCTCTACACACATCAAACCACCACCACACGTCCACAAACATATAAATATATAACAATATAGCTCAAAACAGTCTACTACCTATAATTATACTATTTAACACATAGATATATGTAAATATGACATGTGAGCCTAAAACACATGTCCAACCTTGTAGGGAACCTAATGAAAACCATGGGAAACCTATCTAACATGTCTAAACTACCCTCTAACTAATCTAAATTTGAATTTAGAGGACAAAAATGTCTATGGGGCATTCCTACAATCACTTGGTGGGCCACCTTCGAAATTTCTCCTTGGGTGCCACAAAAACCATCATAACTTTCAAATGAGGACTCCAAAGTGTCTCAAACTCAAACCTAAGGATGGTACATACATGGGGGTGGTTTCTATGGGTTTAAAACTATCAAAATACAATGCAAAGATGAAATAAAGAGAGATTAGAGAGAGAGAGATATATACCTATTGGGAGTTGGATCCCAATAAAAAACCCAAAGGACACGAATACGACACTGACTCTCCTTGCAAATGGACTCCTCTCCTTGCTCCTTGCCCCCCCACTTCCAGTAGGCTCCCTCTCCTTTATGGATTGAGGGGAATAGAGGAAAACTGAGTGGATTTGGGAGATGAAATCCAAAGGGGTTGCTCTCAAGTTTTAGGGAAGAACACCAAAGGAGAAAAAAAAGGCTATATAAGAATGAAATGAATGGGAATCCCTCTCCATGTGTCCGGCCATGTCTTGGCTAGGATGAGCCTATTTGAAATGTCCTATTTGCCCCTCTTTACATGCCCTTTGGCTAATAAATCAAATGGAAGAGGTTCGAGTCAAAAAGGTCAAGTTTAAGTCATTAATCTAACCATTCTAATCAAGTGGGATTAGTCTAATTATACTAACTTAATTAGTAGATTTGGTGGGCCATGTCTAACTAATCTTGGGGTCCCGTCTAGAGTCTAAGCTACCTGGGTCACTAACACAAGTCGGAACGAAACGAAACTTAAATCCGACTAAACAAATCCCAAAAATACAATATTAAAATATAAAAGTTCCCAAAATATTAAAATATAAAAAAGACCAAAATCATAATACATCAATTTAAATATTGTTAAAATAATCTAAAATTTACCAATTAATCAAAATCCTAAATAATTCAAAAGTCACAAAATGACCAAAATACTCTTAGCCTAAAAAGTGGTAATTAGCTAATCTAATCACATGGATTTAGGCCTTCATGGTCATGGTTAGTCTCTAGGCTAAGCAGCTCTAAGGTTACACTAGCCAAAGAACAAAATCACAAAACACTAATTTAATGATATTAAAATAATCAAAATCACTAATAAATCAATAACATGATTTAAACCTATTATTCATTAATCAATTTTACAAAAGTTCAAAATTACTCTCATTTTTGAAAACAGGCAGTTACAATCCGACCCCCCTTAGAAAAATTTCGTCCTCGAAATTCAAATTGGTTGTACTCTTCTCTAGGTCAAGCCCCTAACAAACAAAGTCTAATAAATTCTATCCAAAGTTATACAACATGCAATTCTAGGAAATAGGAACAAACGTGCATGGTCTTAGTCTCTATAGTATCATGTTATTGCAGTCTTCATTGTGGTGTTCTATTTATCTAGCATGATCATCACATATGCAAACTAAAGGTACTAAGAAAACAATCATCAATCAATGGGTGGAAAGAAACATGTAAAAGGAAGGAACAAGACCTAACCTCCTAATCCATCGCCTGCAGTGTGGGTCTCCTTGGCAGTCATCACAAAAGCCCTACCCTGGTGGGGTATATCCCGCTGCTGGTATGGGGCATGATGCGGTACCGCAGGTGGCCTAGCCCGCGCTCCCTGAGCTGCACAAGTAATACGAGGGCTCATGGGACAATCTCTCATCTGATGTCCCGCTTCACCGCAATAGAGTCACATCCCCAGCCTCTTCCTGCAAACCTCCCAGATATGACCGAGCTTCTTACAGAAGTTACAATGTTGGCCATTCTGTACCTGCCTCTGCTGATGGTACTGCACATACTGAACTGGTACCCTAGCCTGAAACTGCTGCTGGTGCTGCAGAAATGATTGATGCTGTAGCTGAAGAGGTTTAGCAGCCCCTGTGCTGCTAGTAGCCCCTGAGAACAGATCACGGTCCCTCTTGGGCCTCAAGCCCTACTTTCGCTCTACCTTGCGAGCCTCCGCAAAGATCTCATTATAAGTCACTTAGAAAGATAGGATAACGATCTTGATATCCCAGATTAATCCCTCTCTGAAACAGCTCGCTCTGATCTCCGGGTCACGAACCATATACTCCGCATATCAGCTTTGACGGCCAAACTCTGCGGCGTACTCCTCAACAGATAAGCCGCCCTAGTACAGGTTCTGAAACTGCTTCGCCAAGTCGATCTTGTCCGTAGGAGAAAAGAACTTCTCCTTGAAGAGAACCTTAAGCTCCGCCCAGGTATGGCCCTCCAGCAAGAGCGACCTCGTTCCTGAACCAGGTACGGGCAACGTCCAACAACTGTAGCTCTACTGCCTCGACCTTCAGGTCGTCTGCTAGACGGGAAGCCCTCATCTGCCGTTCAATATCCTCGAGCCAGTCATCAGCTTAAAATACACGCTCAGTCCCACCGAAATCACGAGGCCCCAGTTTCTTGAAGTCCTGGATGTTGTCCTGCCTCGGATGCGCTCCCTGATACGGAGCCCTCTACTCCACGGCTGCTAAAGCAACTGCTGGGCATCCTCTATGCCCTGACGTATTACGTCAGTCTGTCTCTGTTGTGCCTCAAACTAGGCCCTCTGGGTCTCCAGCATCTGCTGGAAGAAGGCGAGCATCTGCCCCATCTCCGTAGGCATAGGAGGTGGGGGAGGAAGAACATCGACAACGGACGGAGGAGTCTGATGTGCTGGAGGAAGAACTTCCACGTCTGCTTCTGCTGCAGCGATCTCCGGGACAGTCCTCGCAACTGGTGGATGAGCACCCCCGAACGCTGCTGCAGATACACCGACTACAGGGAAAGTGACTGGCTCAGGTCCGTGAGATGTAGCAGACCTCTCACTATCAGCAGGCTCCAAATGTTGAGATTGAGTCATAACCATCCTGAAGACAGATCGAAAGAAAGAAGTCAATATGGCACAAGATAGATCATATAAAAGGAGAACAATTCGAGTACAAATAATCAGCATCAAGAAAGGACAGTTATAGAGAAGCAAATTGGAAGTTTTCTAATTGTGACTGAGTATCCTTATCCTATAGCCTATATCTTTTAAACCTATAGTAGGCTCGTTGCAGCACTCTAAGTCAAGCACCACTACGATATCGCACTAATTGTGACTTCTGACCTGTATGGGCCACCACTAAAAATGTGTCACGATCCGCACCCGGAGTAAGGGTACGAGTATGTTACAGCGTCCCAGCCTACGTCATAGAAACGGTGTAGAACGCTGTCTAGGTCTACTATCTAACAACAGTTATAATATCAAAACCTGTCGAGAACGATCAACTCTGAATGGAGGACAAGCAATGACAATAGAATATACTCAATCACAAACTCGAAGAAAGATAGATGATACCGAAAGATAAAGACAACAAGATATGAAATATCATCCATAAGATCCAACACAGAAATAATATAAGTCTAGAGTCAACAATCTCTAATACAAATACTAAAATAATAACAAGTCAAAATGTAATCTGGAGACAAAGTCCAGTACTACACTAAACCAACTAAGCTACTCTAAAGCCCCATCGGCTAGAGCTAACCCTTGTTGAACTAGGGTCTCCAAGTCTAGGCCAACTACGTCATGAGGACCGTAGTAGGTAGGACACTCGTCTTTGCCATAATATGTAAAATTTTGTCAACATATCCAGTTAGGATAGAACGAGCACAAATCTCAAATAACAGTTCTAGTTAGACGATATTGAAAATATAGCAATAAATAGAGAGAATATACAAGGTAAAACAATGTATACATGAATCATGGTAAGTCATATCAAGACTGTAACTAAATATAAGAACAAGAAAACAGTATATATCATGTACGAAAATCTTGAACTATATCTATGTGAGTTTAGTATTAGTTTTAACATGTGATCGGCTTGGGTTGCACAGGAGAAAAAGGGCCTGGCTAGTCATACGTGAAGTGTATGGCTAACACTCTCAGGGAACAGGAATCACAGGAGAAAAAATGATCACATATCTACGCTAAGTACCCCTATCCCCGACCAGTAACGTGGATCCAGTAATGACATGTCATGGCACATGATTCTCCGAGAAGGTTGCGAGCCTTCGCAGGAATCGTGTCTATACAATGCACAGGAAAAACTTGCACAAGGAATAACATCTCATGACAGGATCAAAACAAATATCAATCCATGCGAACGATGTGACAAGAGAACAAGGATATATATTCTAAATACAAGAAACATAGACGATATCATAAAAAAAATACTATCAGAGAATGTACTCGTCTGAGATCCGATGGAAATATGTCAACTGTGTAATCTGGCTTAGAGTGGAATCACAGACCTAAAGATGAGATATTATGAGTTAATTAGAGTTAACCAGTGTATGGCATAATTTCTAGTATATGTTATACAATCTAGGTCAAACTCAGTCATACTAAGTCACACCAAGCCAAACTAAGTCACACTAGGTCAATCTAAGTTAATCTAGATTATACAAAGTCAATCTAAGTCATACTAGGCCTAACAAAGTTAAACTAGGTCAAGGTAAGGCAAACAAAGTCAAACTGGGTCGATTTAAGTCAAAGATTGACTTACAGTTGACTTTTGGTCAACCGGTCAACTCTGGTCAACCCTGTTCAACTTATAGTCTACTCTTGGTCAAACTAGGTCAATGGTTAACTCAGAGTTGACTTTTTGTCAACTGGTCAAGTTTTAGTCAATTTTAGGCTAAAGTTGACTTTTGATTGACTTTTAGTCAACCATGGTCAAACGGGGTCAACCCTAAGTCACTTACCCTATTTCTAACCATTACCAACCAAGCTATCCTAATTCTAACCATACCTTAAACATATTATCTCATATCTTAGTTCTAAGGTATTACCTTAACCTTACCTTATTATCCTACTAAGGTAAACTCTTCGCCTTAGCCTCTAACCAATACCCCAACCTATTTTACCCTCACTCTACGAGACCCCCAATACCCTACCAAGGTATTCTAACTCTTACCCTTGTATCTCGATACCATACCATGGTATCTTAATACCTTACTTTCTAAAAAGGTAAATATTCAATTACCTTAAGGTAAAGGGTAAACTTGAGATACTGTATTGGTATCCTTAAAATACCACTCAAACTAAACTCTAACTCGACTTACATGGTATCTCAATACCAAGTCTCTAACATCCCACTAACTAACCTTCCTAGGATACTAACATATATCTCATACTTACTAACTCATAACTTAACTAACTTATCTCATACTATCTAACTTCATGAAACCATTATCTTACCCTTGTCCTAAGGTAATCCTCATTACCTTACTTATACCACTCAAGATACCCTCTAATATTAATATATAACTAGTATCCCACTCTAGATAATAACTTGGTATCCTAAAACCAAGACACCAACTTGGTATCATACTCAAAACTCTAACCCACAATCACACACTAACTTATATAGGATACCAACATACTTTACCTAATATCCTAACTCATAATATATCTACTAACCATTATCCTAACCAAATATATCTAACATATATATACCTATAAGAAAACCACTAACTCTAATCTCAAATCCTAACTTATCTAACTTATAACATAACTTATTACATATCTACCAACTATATATATACATATATATATATATATATATATATATATATATATATATATATATATATATATATATATAAATATAAATATATATATATATATATATATATATATATATAAAAAAAAAAAAAAAAATATATATATATATATATATATATATATATATATATATATATATATATACACTACTAACTCACTCTCTAAACTAACCACAAGACACACTAACTAACCTAATAAATATCACTCATACACACATACACACTCAATGGGAGGGTTATGGGGTTGCCTAGTGCAGCCCCATGGCTGCTACTGCTGCTGAAATGGGGGGGGGGGTTTAGGGCTGCGAAGGGGGTGTGAATGGGTGCAATGGGGACTGGCCTGCAGCCCCCAACTGCTGCTGCTGTAGCAGCTATAGCTGCTGCCCCTACTGCTGTTTAAAAACAACATGCTGCTGCCAATGGGGACAGCAGCCCCTCCCCTCTAACTCCTCTCTTCTCCATCCATTTATTCATTCACTCATCTATTAATTCATTTAAACATCCATAATTCACTAATTCATTCATTATATATTAATCCCTCTCTCATGAATCCATCTATTCATCTCATGAATCTATTTCTCTCACTCTCACAAACACAACACAACTCTCACCCTCTCACATCCACAACAACCACTCACACAAGTACAACACAACCATATCTCACACTCTCAACCAAACACTCAACCACAACCTCCAACATGATAGATATGATTCCTCCACTCTCTCTACACACATCAAACCACCACCACACATCCACAAACATATAAATATATAATAATATAGCTCAAAATATTCCACTACCTATAATTATACTATTTAACACATAGATATATGTAAATATGACATGTGAGCCTAAAACACATGTCCAAACTTGTAGAAAACCTAATGAAAACCATGGGAAACCTATCTATCATGTCTAAACTACCCTCTAACTAATCTAAATCTGAATTTAGAGGACAAAAATGTCTATGGGACATTCCTACAAATAATTGGTGGGCCACCCTCGGAATTTCTCCTTGGGTGCCACAAAAACCATCATAACTTCCAAATGAGGACTCAAAAGTGTCTCAAAATCAAACCTAAGGATGTTACATACATGGGGGTGGTTCCTATGGGTTCAAAACTATCAAAATATAATACAAAGATGAAATAGAGAGGGATTAGAGAGAGATACCTATTGGGAGTTGGATCCCAATAAAAAACCCAAAGGACACGAATCCGACATGGACTCTCCTTGCAAATAGACTCCTCTTCTTGCTCCTTCCCCTCCATACCTAGTAGGCTCCCTCTCCTTGATGGATTGAGAGGAATAGAAGAAAATGAGTGGATTTGGAAGATGAAATCCAAAGGGGTTGCTCTCAAGTTTTGGGAAAGAACACCAAAGGAGAAAAAAAGAGGCTATGTAAGAATAAAATGAATAAGAATCCCTCTCCATGTGGCCGGCCATGTCTTGGATAGGTTGAGCCTATTTGAAATGTCCTATTTGCCCCTCTTTGCATGCCCTTTGGCTAATAAATCAAATGGAAGAGGTTCGGGTCAAAAAGGTCAAGTTTAAGTCATTAATCTAACCATTCTAATCAAGTGGGATTAGTCTAATTATACTAACTTAATTAGTGAGTTTGGTGGGCCATGTCTAACTAATCTTGGGGTCCCGTCTAGAGTCTAAGCTACCCGTGTCACTAACACAAGTCGGAATGAAACGAAACTTAAACCCGACTAAACAAATCCCGAAAATACAATATTAAAATATAAAATTCCCAAAATATTGAAATATAAAAAATGACCAAAATCATAATACATCAATTTAAATATTATTAAAATAATCTAAAATTCACCAATTAATCAAAATCCTAAATAATTTAAAAGTCACAAAATGACCAAAATATCCTTAGCCTAAAAAGTGGTAATTAGCTAATCTAATCACATGGGTTAGGCCTTCATGGTCATGGTTAGTCTCTAGGCTAAGCAGCTCTAAGGTTACACTAGCCAAAGAACAAAATTATAAAACACTAATTTAATGATATTAAAATAATCAAAATCACCAATAAATCGATAACATGATTTAAACCTATTATTAAATAATCAATTTTACAAAAGTTCAAAATTACCCTCATTTTTTAAAACAGGCAGTTACACTATGTCCCTTGAGGACCTGGTTCTTTTCCAGGTATAGATGAGGAGGTTTACCCAGAGGTATATGGTTCTGGAGTTGAAACATGAGATGTAACCGCACAGAAGGACGAGATAGTGTCAGAGAATTTCTCTTGAGTCATGTCATTCTCTATCTTAGACTTGCTACTTTATTTTCTTTCAGTTTAGCAGACCTGTAGTTGATTACTTATTTCTATTATGATAGGCTATTTTCCCCATACATTTATTACTTATCTTTACTGTTTGACATGACATTATTTTTTTTGGACTTGGATATCTTGTATCTTGATTATTCTGCATGGATGAGATTTAGCACTATACCCTGTGGTCTGTGACATGTGTTTTATTGTTGTTATGGGTTTATTATCATGATTTACAGCTTAAGCATTTCGCTAATGGGCTTGTTATGAGGTTAGGCCCATTGGTGACGTGTTGTTGGCATATATTCGTATACATGGTCCTACGTATTTTGGGACTGGGACGTTACAACTAAGGCTAGTTGAACTAGTTCTAGGTCGGTATGATTTTTAGAATTGAAATTGACTCCGAAAGGCTAATTGATGGGTCTTGTGTGCCATTTGAAAATAAGTAGCACATAAGAACTCGATTGAGTGGAACAACATTGGCATGTGTGTAGTAGGCTAAAAAAAGGTCAAAATCATATATTGGGTCAAAATGTTTGGATCGGATTTGGGCTTCAAATCGAGGTTGAAAAATACATTAAATTTTACGGTAAGGACTAAAATGATATTTTGACCCTAAGGTTGTGCAAGAAATATGTAGTGCATGGAAATATGTTTGGGTAGAACATAATATATCAAAATGAAGGTGGACCCATCTAGATTACGAATATGGAACTAGAATCGAGAAATTGATAGTTGTTGTGCTTCAAAAATCAAAGCTACGGTAAAGTACCTCTATAGTCAATATTGATTATAAAATATAGTTTAATATTAAATATCCATATTAAATAAATAAAAATAGTTAAAAATAATATCTAAAAATTAGGGGCTTACACAGAGCCATCCACGGTCAAGATCAGATCAATGACATCATCTATATGCCATACGACGATGCCAGTCCGGACCATGTAGACGTTGTCAGAGCCACAGAACCCAGCCAACCTCGATGACTTTGTACTAACTTGCATCCAAGTGGAAGTACAAATTGGCCTTAGGCCTTTGTATCTGAGGAAGCAGCATACTAACTTGGTATAGATTCCTTCTCTGGTAACTTTTCATCTTCATCATGGTTCTCTTTGCTTTATTTTACATCAATACAAGTTTGAAGTCATCTTTCCTAAAAAATCAAAAAAATAAATAATAATAAATAAATAAATAACTTTCTCTATGTACCAATTGTAAGAAGCATGGTTATTTTGTTGCTACTTGCTATGTTCGTCAACGATCTATTCTGATTTGTTCTCACTATCAGAAGTTTGGTCACCCATCGATAATTGTTTTAGGCTTCATCTGCATTTAAAAACTCAAATTTTCAATCGAATATAGACAATAGATTTCTCCTCGACTCGCTCACCGGTAACTTTGTCTCACATTGTTTATAACACGTAGACATTAGCAGATATTTAACGTCTCACTCAGTTAGAGCTCCACCTTTGTCTCCAACGCCAATCTGTGTTTGCTGGCTCCTCTATATATGCCTCTATTAGTTCGTCTACTTCTTGGATATTCGATTCTGGTGCTTCTCATCATATGACTTCTGACATTAGTCGCTTATCTAGTATTACATCTTTACCATCCCATGTTTTCTCTTTACATACAGCTGACGGCTCTCAAGTGGTCATCACTCAATTTGGTTCCATTATTTCAGACACTTTGAATCTTTATTTTATTTTACATATTTTCCAGCTTACTTTAAATCTCATATCAGTTAACTTCTCTATCCACATGCGCGGGATATAAGTTGACAAAACACTTAGCCCTATTCGTTCATAAGAGTTCAGCTAAATCCAGTATATTTTTAATTTTTTTATTCTGACATATGGGGACCTACACCCATCCCGCTATGTCTGGTTTTCTCTACTACCTGACCTTTATTGATGATTACACTCATTATACTTGGGTCTATCTTATGTGTCACTTAGGAGTGCAACTCGGATGGGCTAAATCCGAGTCCGGTAGGGTAAACCCGTTAATGGGTTGGGTTAGGGTTAAAGATACTCGAGTTCGGGCTCGAATTTGGGTTACAATATTTGAACCCAATCAAAAATCGGATTTTGTTCGATTTCATGAGTCGGGTTACCCGAAGAACTCGAATATATATATATATATATATATATATATATATATATATATATTACTTATTACATAAAAAGTTTAAATCCTAAATTTCTCCACCCAAAACTCTTTAACTTCTTATCCAAAATCTTATTTTGATTTGTATTTTGTAATGATCAAGACTTGATTGCTATTTAATTATGTGTTTAATTACATTTGTTTAAAATTATTTTAAATATTATGTTAGATCCCGATAAACCCGACGAATCTGACCCAACCCGAGCCCAACCTGATCCTCCGGGCTTGGTCTTGGGCTTCATATGTTGAATCCGAGGTCAGGTCGAACTTGGGCGTCGGCTAGGCTTATGATTCATCAGGTTGGGCTCAGGTTGACCTCAAGCCCGACCCAACTCGTCCGAGTTGCACCCTTAGTGTCACTTCAAATCTTCCTACCATTTATAGGACATTTACTACTATGATATATACTCAATTCAATGCTAGAATTAAAAACATTTGTGCTTATTGTACTCTTGAGTATCTCTCCACTATAATGCGATCTATTTTGCAATCTCATGGCACCATTTTGAGGAGTCATGTCCTTACACTCATAAGCAGAATTGTCACCCCCAGTTTTTAAATTAGGGGTATTTTCATCATTTTCCAAGTTTTATAATTTTTAGGAATTTTATTTGATTTTATATGATTTTTAGGGATTTATTTGATTTAGTTTGAATTTTATCCAATTTGGACTTAAGTTGGAGACCCGGGTAGCCTGGACCCTAGTAGGACCCACATACTAGCTGAGCTTGGCCCACATACCATCCTAACTAGGCTAGAAATCATAAACCCTACTTCCATGGCTTAATTAGTCATTTTAGAGGCTTAATTAGTTAGTTAGAGTTAAACCGAACCAAACCGAATTCAATTCGAACCAAACCAAGTCTATTGGGTTTGGGGGCTTATTGGATCACCACCCAAACCCAATAAACTTAGAGGAGATCGAGTTAGCGGGTGAAATCGAGCCCCGAGTGTCAGAATTAGATGAAACTTAGAGGAGACCTAGAATACGTGAATTAGAATTTGCGGGTAGGCTCCCCAGTTGAAATCGGGGTTTTAGGACGACGGTATCACGCCGTACCATTGCGTATCTTGAGATATTCAAGATATCGGCAATGGATCGTAAGATGGACTAGACGTCCACTCTACCTAGGTAGCTTGGTAGGTAATGAATGTATTGGCTAGTATCCTACTACCCTAGGGAGCACGGGTCGAAATACCAAGCGTAGGTAGGCTAACTTGGTATTCACCTAGGCTAGGAATTTACCTTTGTAAAGGGTAAATTAAGATATTGGCCTACGGCCAAGATACGGATTTAGGAGTCCAGGATAGACTTGGATATGGGTTGTAAGGGTTGGTAATGATTAGAAATAGTCGTCTAGACCTATTCTTGATCTTGGTTGACCACGGTGGACTTTTTAGACTAAAAGTCAAGTACGGGTCAACACTTTACCCAATTTAGTCCAAAATTCTATTAGACTCGAACGGTTGACCAAAAGTCAACTGTTAGTCACCATTGACCTAGGATTGACCTAGGGTTCATCTAGAGTTGACCAGAGTTGACCAGTTGACCAAAAGTCAACTATAAGTCAACCATTGACTTAAATCGACCTAGATTAATTCCGTTTGACTTGCATTGACCCAGTTTGACCTAGTCAGTTCTAAAATAACTTTGATCGACCATGTACAATCTAGTTTGACCTAGATTGTCTTAGTTTGCCGTGTCTTGACCTAGAATGACTTAAATAAGGTTTAATTTGATTTGACTTTATTTCCTAAACATAGTATTGATACGTCTTGTTCTCTATAGGTCCTCGAGACGTTGCTTTGGATCCGTTGACATATCTTATCATATTACAGGCGAGTACATTCTCTGACACTTTTCCAATTTATGATGATTGTTATAATTTATGTAATTAGTGTAGATATGCTTGTTCTCGACACATTGGTCACACGGATTGGTATTCATGGATCCCGACATGAGATGTTATTCCTCGTTATCTTGGTATATCTTGTGCAAGCCCCTCGTAGTTCTTGTGCATTATATGGACACCGATTCTCGAGGAGACTTACTCCCTTTTCGTAGAATCCCGTGTCGTAACGTGTCTTGCTTGGATCCACTCTACCAGTCGAGGACGGGGACTATTAGTGTAGATGTGTGGTCATTATTTGCCTTGTTTATTCTTGTAGACCTTGAATGATACCAATCCTACACTCCACGTAGGATTGGCTGATCAGTAGACCTTGTGCAGACCCAAGCCGGCTACATGTTGAAACTAGTACTCACACACCTAGATAGATGATTCTTGATTCTTGTACATGCCAAGATCAGTTTACTTGCCTTGTTCTAGCTCTAGATTTACAGCTTACCTTGCCATGATACTCACATGTACATTCTATGATTTCTTGTATATACTCTCTATTTACAGTCTTATAGCTTTTGTCATATCTTGTGAACTGTTGCTAGTTGATTGTACTCGTTCCATCCTGACTGGATATGTTAACAAAATATTACAGATGCTGATGAGGGGGATTACAGTACCTACTACGGTCCGGATGACGTAGTGGGCTTAGACTTGGAGACCTTGGTCCAGCAGGGCTTAACTCTGCCTGACGAGACTTTACCTATTGCTTAGTTAGAGTAGGTCTTTTGTACTGGACCTTGTCTTCAGCTACTTTTGAGACTGCTATTATTTTAGATTGTATTAGAGACTTGGACTTGTATATTCTTTGTGTTGGACTTAACAGGTTATATTTTATCGTCTTGTTGTCTTTATCTTTCAGTCTTTACTTTATCATCTTAGACCTGTGATTGAGCACTCATATATTATCATTACTTGTCCTCCGTTTGGAGTTGACCATATTCTCAACAGGTTTTTGATATATATATATATATATATATATATATATATATATATATATATATATATATATATATATATATATATATATATATATATATAAACTGTTGTTAGAGTAGAAAACCTACAGCGTTCCATGCCATTTTTACGGTGAGGGCTGGGCGTTGTCACGTACACGTGACCTTATAGCGAGTGCGGGTCGTGACACATTTTTAGTAGTGGCCCATACAGGTCCTGAAGTCGCAATTAGTGTGATGTCGTAGCGGCACTCGTCTTAGAGTGTTGACTACGAGCCTATGTTACATATAGGAGGAAGTAGGCTAAGAGTACTCAATCACAGTAGGATCTTTTCTTGCTTATCTTGCTTACCGTCTATGATATTGATTTTGCATTCTAATTGTCCTCCTTGATATCATATTTTCTGTGCCATATTGATTTCCTTCTTTTATTCTATCTTCAGGGTGGTGCAGACCAGGTCCCAGCATCCTGAGTCCGCGGACGCGGAGAGGTCTGCTATGACTTGCGGACCTGATCCGGACACTCCTGCTGCAGTCGGGGTGTCGGCAGCAGCTCTTGGGGGCGCTCCTCCGCCAGTTACGAGGGCTGACCCTGGGGTTGCTACGACTTTTTCGGCTATAGTACCAGTGGTTGATACGGGCGCTCTTCCTCCTCCTGTGCAGCGGATTCCTCCGCTAGTTGCAGACATACTTCCACCTCCACCTCCTCTGCCTACAGATATGGGGCAGATGCTTACCTTCCTCCAGTAGATGCTGGAGACTCAGAGAGCCCAAGCCGAGGCTCAGCAGAGGCAGACAGACATGATGCGTCAGGGCATGGAGGATGCCCATCAGTTGGCCCTTGCAGCCGTAGAGCAGAGGGCTCCACATGAGGGGACGCGTACTAGGTACGGTGATATCCAGGACTTCAAGAAGCTCGGGCCCTGTGACTTTAGCAGGACCGAGGGTGTGGTCTATGCAGATGATTGGCTCGAGGATATCGAGCGGCAGATAAGGGCCTCCCGTCTGGCAGACGACCTGAAGGTCGAGGCGGTAGGTTTGTAGTTGCTAGACATTGCACGCACCTGGTTCAGAAATGAGCCAGCCCTAGCTGGAGAGGGCCATACTTGGGCATAATTCAAGCTTCTCTTCAAGGAGAAGTTCTTTTCCCCTACAGACAAGATCGACCTGGTACGGTAGTTCCAGGATCTGCAGTAGGGCAGTTTATCTGTGGAGGAGTATGCCACGGAGTTTGACCGTCTGATCCGATACGCAGAGTACATGGTTCGAGACCCGAAGATCAGGGCGAGCCATTTCAGGGAGGGGCTGACTTGGGATATCAAGATCCTCATTTCCTCCTTCTATGAGACTTATACCCAAATCTACGCGGAGGCCCGCAAGGTAGAGTGGGAGTGGGGCTTGAAGCCCAAGAGGGAGCATGATCTTTTCTCGGGGGCTACTAGCAGCGCGGGGGCTGCTAAGCGCCCTCAGCTTCAGCATCGTTCTTTCCAGCATCACCAGCCGCAGGTTCAGGCCAGAGCACCGGTTCAGCAGGTACAGCACACTCAGCAGAGGCAGGCACAACATGGGGCTCCTTGCGGCTACTGTAAGAAGCCTGGTCATATTTGGGAGGTCTGCTGGAAGAGGCTAGACATGTGCCTCTACTGCCAGGAGGTTGGACATCAGTTGAGAGATTGTCCCGCGAACCCTTGCAGGGTAGCCCGTGGAGCGGTAGCAGCTCAGGGGGCACCGGCGAGAGTACCTGCAGTGCAGCCGAGGGGTCCACTTCCGACCCAGCAGCAGCAGTTTATACAGCACCACCAGCAACGGGTTGGTCAGGGTAGAGCCTTTGCTCTTGTAGCCGAGGAGATGGAGCCTATTGCAGATGTTGTCGCAGGTTCTATTCTGCTCGATTCTTTTCCAGCTTTAGCCTTGTTTGATTCTGGTGCTACGCACAGTTTTGTGTCTGTTTCTTTTTCTCTTAGGCACAATATTATTGCTGAGTATCTTGGTAGGACTTGCAAGATTATGACTGGGAATGGCATCATCCTAGTTAATAATGTTTGCAAGGGGCGGAGAGTTTTTTGAGAGGCCGGGAGCTGAGTCCATGTTTGCTCGTAATGCCACTTTCGAGTTACGATGTGGTACTCGGTATAGACTGGTTGAGCATGCACCACGCTAGCATCGATTGCAGAGGGGGCAGGATTCTGTTTAGGTCGTCAGGAGAGCCGGAGTATGAGTTCACCAGGGGTACAGCGGAGCAGGAAGATGGATTCTGCGGAGCGTTGTTGGCGGGGCCGGTGTTGCCACATCCACTTATTGCTGAGTTCTTGGATGTCTTTCCCGAAGAGCTGCCCGGGATGCCGCCAGATCATGATGTTGAGTTTTCTATAGACCTAGTGCCGGGCGCTGAGCCTATCTCCCAGTACGTCTATAGAACCAACAACAATGAGTTTGCGGAGCTGAAGAGATAGGTCGACGAGCTGGCGGACAAGGGCTTTAATCGATCTAGTTCTTCACCTTGGGGTGCGTCAGTTCTTTTCATCCCCAAGAAGGATGGTACAGTACGTCTGTGTATTGATTACAGGGCGCTCAACAACCTTACCATCAAGAACAAGTATCTTTTGCCAAGGATTAATGACTTGTTCGACCAGTTGAGCGGGACGAGGGTGTTCTCGAAGATCGACTTGCTTACTGGGTACCATCAGCTAAAGGTGAAGCGGCATGACATTCCGAAGACTGTCTTTCGGACTCGCTATGGCCAGTATGAGTATACCGACATGCCGTTTGGGTTGACCAACGCCCTGGCGGTATTCATGAACTTGATGAACAAGGTATTTCATCAGTATCTTGACAAGTTCGTGGTGGTCTTCATTGATGACATTCTCATCTATTCGAAGACACCAGAGGAGCACGAGGAGCACCTGAAGATAGTATTAGACACTCTCATGAGGGAGCAGCTGTATGGGAAGTTGTCCAAGTGCGAGTTCTTCTTAGATCGCGTAGAGTTCCTAGGCCATGTTGTCTCTGGCGAGGGGATTTCAATGGATCTGAAGAAGATTTCTGCAGTGGAGTCCTGGTCTATGCCGAGCTCAGTAGCAGAGGTTCGGAGTTTTTTGGGTCTGGCAGGTTATCACCGGAGGTTCGTGTAGGACTTTTCCAGGATTGCCCAGCCGATGACCCGCCTTACTAGGAAGGACGAGGAGTTTGTTTGGTCCGAGGAGTGCCAGGCCGCCTTCGAGGAGCTGAAGGCGAGGTTAACTACAGCTCCTATCTTGACGCTGCCATCTGGATCTGGTGGTTATA
The DNA here is from genome assembly GCA_029216955.1 of Iris pallida. NCBI lineage: Eukaryota > Viridiplantae > Streptophyta > Magnoliopsida > Asparagales > Iridaceae > Iris > Iris pallida. The sequence goes on from JANAVB010009196.1 coordinate 8,227,464, forward strand.
CGATCTACAGTGATGCTTCAGGACGGGGTTTGGGTTGTATACTTCAGCAGCACGGGAAGGTGATTGCCTATGCATCTAGGAAGTTACGTCCTCATGAGAGGAACTACCCTACCCACGATCTGAAGCTGGCAGCAGTCATTGCTTTAAAGCTATGGAAACACTATCTGTACGGAGAGAGAGTTGAGATCTATACTGATCACAAGAGCTTGAAGTATGTGTTTACCCAGAAGGAACTGAATATGAGGCAGAGGCGATGGTTAGAGCTGATGAAGGATTTTGATATATCCTTATAGTACCATCCGGAGAAGGCCAACGTGGTCGCGAATGCTTTGTGAAGGTATCCCATGGTCATGTGTTTGACGATGGATCATCACCTTCTGGCAGATCTGGAGAGTTTGGGCATAGAGGTGATAGTTCCTGGGTTCGAGGCGCAGATGTGGGGTCTCCAGGTGCAGTCGGAGCCGATGGACAGAGTCAGGGCAGCTCAGTTTGAGGATGAGGCTCTGAGAGTCATCAGGGAGCAGGTCCGGGCAGGACTGTTAGATGAGTTCTCTATAGCGGCGGATGGGTCGTTGAGGCATGGTACCAGATTGTACGTGCCGAGCGGAGGACTTCGGGAGGAGGTTCTTTAGGAGGCGCATCGTTCTCAGTACTCTATGCATCCCGGAGCCAACAAGATGTATAGAGACTTGAGACAGCATGTTTGGTGGTATGGCATGAAACGCGAGGTGGCTAAGTTCGTTTCGAGATGCTTGGTGTACCAGCAGGTGAAGGTCGGGAGGCAGAGACCCGGTGGATTGCTCTAGCTACTACCCATTCCTGAGTGGAAGTGGGAGCATATCACTATGGACTTTGTATCTGGGCTTCCGCGCTCTCCAGAAGGGAAGGATGCGATTTGGGTCATTGTTGATCGACTGACCAAATCGGCCCACTTTTTGCCTTTCAAGGTGGGTTTGTCTACGGAGAGGTTGGCCGAGATGTACGTGCGGCAGATAGTCCGATTGCACGGGGTTCCAGTGAGTATAGTCTCGGATCGGGACAGTCGATTCACTTCCCACTTCTGGAGGAGTTTGCAGCTTAGCTTGGGCACATCGCTCAAGTTCAGTACCGCATACCACCCCCAGACAGACGGGCAGTCGGAGAGGACGATTCAGACCCTCGAGGATATGCTGGGTACCTGTGTCTTGGACTTCGAAGGATCTTGGGAGGGCCACCTTCACTTGGTAGAGTTTGTTTACAACAACATCTACCAAGCCAGTATAGAGATGTCACCTTTCGAGGCTCTATACTGACGGAGGTGCCATACTCCCTTGTCGTGGGATGATGTCGGCGAGAGGGTTTTGCTTGGCCCTGAGATGGTAGTGGATGCTGCAGAGAAGGTTAGGGTTATCAGAGATAGACTTCGGGTGGCGTAGGATAGGCAGCGACATTGGGCCGATAGCCACCGGAGGCCGTTGGAGTTTGAGGTATAGTTTACAT
>JANAVB010009196.1:8233942-8266442 GCA_029216955.1 Iris pallida
TTGTCCCATCGTCTTCGTCTATCTCACCATGTCACCTTTTTTAAGGACTCTCCTTATTTCACTATCCTACCTCCAGATGTCTATTTTATTCCCCCATCTCCGACGTCTAGTGTTTCCATTAATCCTACTACTTTGCTTCCCGATTATGGTATAGCTTCTCCTACGACGCTTCTATCATTCCCTCATAAGGATCCTCCACATATTCTACCAGCCTCTGCTACACAATCTTCTCTACCATCAACGCCTCCACCACAACCGCTCTTAGCTACTCTATCATATGGACGTGAAGAATGCCCTTTCTTCACGGTTCTTTATCCGAGGTTGTCTATATGCATCCCCCTACACGTCTTTCTACTTCGTCGGGATGTTTGTCGCATTCGTTGGGCAATCTATGGTCCCAAGCAAGTTCCTCGAGTATGGTTTGAGTGTATTCGAAGTGCTATTCGTAAACCAGGTTTTCAGCAATGTTCTTAGGCTTATTCTTTATTTATGTGATCGTCACCGCAGGGGTAAGTTTTTTTACTCTATGTAGATGACATAATTTTGACTGATGATGACTAAACAGGGATTGCAGCCACTCATAGATACCTTTATCAGCAGTTTTAGATGAAGGACCTTGGTTGTCTTTACTACTTTCTTGGACTCAAGATTGCACAAGTTAAGAGAGGGATACTTGTTTCTGAGCAAAAATATACTTTGAAGATTATTTCGTCTGCTGGTCTATCGGATAGTCGGATATTTGATACTCCTTTGGAGCTTCATGTAAAGCTTTGTCCCATAGATGGTGAGCCACTCATTTCGCTACAGACTGTCACGACCCGTACCCTAGAGTAAGGGTACGAGACGTGAATACGTCCAGTCTACGCCGTAGTGTCGACGGTAGAACGCTGTCCTAGGTCACAACATCTAGCAATGTATATATCTAACAGTTTATACTCCCCGAATGGGGGTGACATAGTAATAATAAACTCAATCACAACTAGGGAAGAGATAGCACGATATGAACAGAACTCAAGGAAATGAAATAGATAAAGCAGTCTAAGATAATCCCAGCAATCCACAATACAAGGTCTCAGATGAAAGAATATATACAACTGATCTCCAAGTAAGAGTCTAACTAGAACATGCCTCAAGACTACAAATGAAAAATAAGCTAACTAATCTAGTCTAGGCAGTCGGGGGAAGGTCCTCAGCTACTGCGGGATCCTCCTGGGAGTCCAGCTCACAGGTGTCATCTAAGGCTGCCCCGTAGTACGTGTCCAGGCAGGCCTCCTCCTCGTCCTCTGTAATATTTCAACAGGTCCAGTCAGGACAGGAGCGAGTACAGTACATCTCAACAGATCATAGCAGGTTAGAAAGTAAAAACATACAGTAAAGTAAGATACGAGTACTGAAGAAATACGGTATGTAAACAGGAAGAGAACTATAATGTAAATATCTACTATACATAGAGAACTAGCAGTGACTAGTGAGTCAGAGTAGAATATGGACATGTAAATGGCATAGGAGATTCTGATAAGACACTAAGGATGAGATTCTGATAAGAAACTACTGGTGTATTATTCACATGTCCAATTCTACTCCCCCGTACCCCAATCAATACACAAGGATCTATACAAGTTATGTTATTGTACAAGATATCACATGGGGGCCCATATAGGGTGCACGTGATAGTATACATGGGGGCTCCGTGAACCTGAGAGTACAAAGTTCACCGGAGTACACATGTAAATGAAAGCACATGAGTACACAATGTAAGTGAAACACACAAGCACAATGTACCCGATGCTCCCGAGGGAATAACATCGCATGTAGAGATCCATATAGTACCAATCCGTGTGACCAACGTGACAGTACAAGTAAATTAATCTACTGCAGGTAATAATTCTAAGCAGGATATGAAATGATCAGAGAATGTACTCGCCTGTATCTGAGTGTCCAAAATGAAACGTACTGTCCAAGGAGTGGTGTCTGGCTCCTAATCAGAACAACACAAGTCACAACAAGTCCAGAATAGTATAATGTAGTCCTACTATACATTCTACATGATTCTAGGTCAATCTAAGCCAAAGTCAACTCTTGGTCAACTCTGGTCAACCCTAGAAGTCAAACTAGGTCAACCAAGTCTAGTTGAGTCTAAACTAGGCTATTCCAACCTATACTAGCTAGCACCATGCCTAACAAGGGTAGGCAAGCCTATACAAATTACATCACAAAATAACTTAGCTAATTTCTAGAACCCTTAGCTAGTCTACAACCTCACTATACCCATACATTTAACACACAAAAATATAGTACACAATCTAGGATAAAAGCCAAAAACCTACATTATAGCTAACAAGGAATATATATATATATATATATATATATATATATATATATATATATATATATATATATATATATATATATATATATATAAAATATATATATATATATATATATATATATATATATATATATATATATATATATATATTGGCACTCACACAAAATATATATATTGGCACTCACACAAATACCCACATATACATATATATGCCTACAAAACCATGGCCTAATGTAAACTTAGAATTTAGAGGATGAGAGAGAGGGTGCTAGTGTGTGTATCATGTGTGTGTGTGTGATCAGGTATACTGTGAGAGTGCAAACAGTGCTAAAACTGGCAGACAGGCAATGTAATAACAGTGAGGGTGTGCTCTATTTGAATGTGTGCAGGAATTAATTATGTGACAGTGAACAATATGAAGAGTTGTGTGTGTGTGTACATTGGCTAATAAGTGTGCAGGAAAATACTCCAACAGTGAGCAGTGAAGGCAAATACTGTGTGTATCCTTGTGTTCACAGGAATTCAAGTGTGGGTATACTGTGTGTGTTCAGGAAAAACTAAACAGTGATATGAGGGGCAGCATGTAACAGGGATTAGGAGATCAATACATAGTCCATTCAATCTCAGGTTAATAACTCAAAACAAAAGTGAACTTTTACCTAAACTCAGGTTTTGTATCAACTGGAACTTAAATCAAATGGGAAGAAAGGAAGGGAAACCAATACATTGCCTTCCAAACTCAGTTTTACATAACTAAAACCAAACCCAGTTTTCAGATTAATCCAACAAATCTCAGATTTTGCAAGAAAACAGTAAACACCAAGGTTGACATATCAACCTAAGTTAATAGAACATGTTATCAGTTCACACACACTTGTATCCTCAGGTTAAAAACAAATGAACAAGAAATCCTAATCTCAGGTTTTCTTAACTTGAACTTAAAGCTCACTCTGAAGAACAACCCAACTGTTCCAGATTTTTATAGGAAAAATAAACTGGATGTTGGCAATGAACAAAGAGTGTCACATGAATGCAGGAAACACATAGCCAAATTCTCAGGTTTTAACTAGGAAACTAAAATTTAAGGTTGACAAAAATATAGGCAAACAAGGATTAACATGGCAATGCAATTCATGTACTCTAATCTCAGTTTTAACAAATAAACCCAACCAATTCCCAGCTCAGTCCACACCCTTCAACAAACACCAAATCGAGCATGGCAAGACAACAAATATAGGAAACAGTTTAGAATCAAAAACTAAGTATTTTAACATCAACACAGGGGTTAAAAATCATTAAACAACATGAATTATAAACTGGAATTGACAGGAAACAGTTTACAGTATCAGAACATTTGTTCTATGAGGAAATCGAATAGCAAATGCATTAATCATGAATCTAATGATTAGAAAAATGAACATAACCCTCGTACACAACCCCACACATCATCTTGTGTCACCCATAGGCCGACACGGCATGTCCACAGCAAGAAAATACAGAGTGATACACAAACAGTGCACTGTCTACAGGCAAATCCCCGTGTGGGATTAAAATCTCCCTCGATACGACACGGGGACATGTGAGACTTGACACATGGTGTGTCAGTCCATGCCCCTAGCCTCGTGTCGAGTTTCATTTCCAAACGACTCGTGTCGTGTCCGCTACAGGGCCCGATAGGCAGGAGATCCCTGTAGCAGCGTGCGACCGTGTGTGCGTACGTGTCCACACAATCAAACCGACACAGGACGACACGAAAATAAGGACACAAGGACAGGAATCATAAGGCTAGATCTAGAACTTATTTCCTATTCAAAAATATTAGGCTAACACGATCGACCTGCCCTCTGTGGTATTTGGTCGAACACCTGTCCAGTGCTCTGATACGTGTCCAGAATGGACACGAATCATCCGACACTGGACACAAAACCTATACAGACCTTAGGGGGGACTCTTAGGCTTCCTATTGGTGAAGACTACATGAAATTTCATGGAGATTTGAAGAAATTACCTCCTTGTGAACTTTCAATGGAAAAGTCTCCTTGCTAGCTCCTCACTTGATGACCAAATCAATCCAAATCAACCTCAAACTAAAATGGAAGCTCAACAACAGTAATAACAGGCCTATTAGGTCCTATTGGAACAATTTAGAAGGAAATAGGAATAGGAAAAGGGCTCTAGAATTAAAATGGCATGAAACTTACCTCCTTGAAATTAGGGCTCTTCCTAAAGAAAAGAGGCAACCCTAGTTTGAGAGGGATTTTATATAGGGAGAATCCCTAGGCATAGGGTGGCCGGCCACTAGGGCTTTGGGTTAGGGTTTAGTCAATTGGTTGGGCCTTGGGCCAAGCTACAATGCTAGTGTAGATTAAACTTAAACAAGGTCCTAAAACCATAAGTCATGACTTATGACTTCTAATCCTATTTGCTAAATTGACTTAAACCAAGTGCTAGGCTAGGTTAGACTAGAGTCACTTGACCTAACCCTGGCCCACAAACTAGGGTTAGTTTCTAGGTAGGTCTACAAAGTCAACACTCGGCAAAAGTCAACATAGTCAAACAATTCCAAATAAATTCCTAAAAATTCCCATAAATTCTAATTAATTTCAATAAATTTAAAAATATCCCAAAATGACAAAAATACCCTCACACTAGAAATGTGGAAGTGACAAATCTACCCTCCTTAAAAGAATTTCGTCCTCGAAATTGAAAGGCGAAATGCAACTGATGAGAAGGATAGAAAGTATACCTCAAGGTCCAAAAAGATAAGGGTACCGCTCGCGCATCTCATCCTCCCGCTCCCAGGTAGACTCTCCTGGAGAATGATGCCTCCATGCGACGTGTACCAAGGGTATCACCTGGTTCCTCAATACCTTCTTCCGGCGATCCAAAACCTCCGCAGGCTGTTCTGGATAACTGAGAGTAGGTCCAACCTCTATCTCCGAGTGATCGAGCACATGGCTAGGGTCAGCCACGTATCGTCTCAACTGTGATACATGAAATACGTTGTGGACCCCCACAAGTGCAGGTGGCAAGTCTAGCCTGTAAGCCACGTCACCGACTCTCCCGCTGATAACGAAAGAGCCGATGAAGCGCGGGCTAAGCTTTCCGCCTCCACCAAAATGTATCGTACCACGAGTTGGAGATATCCTCAAGAAAACCTGGTCTCCGACCTAATCACAAGCAAGGTCTCAATTAAAATAAATAACAAACATGATAAAAAAATCATAAACAACAACCTAAATCTAATCCTACTCTAATCTGTACCTCAAACTCCAAGGGCCTCCGGTGGCTATCGGCCCAGTGCCGATGTCTGTCCTGCGCCACGTGAAGTCTGTCCCTGATGAGCTTCACCTTCTCGGCCGCATCCACAATCATCTCTGGCCCCAGCAAAGCTCGCTCACCAACATCATCCCAGGATAAGGGTGTACGACACCTACGCCCGTACAGAGCCTCGAAAGGTGACATCTCGATGCTAGCCTGGAAACTATTGTTATAGGCAAACTCCACCAAATAAAGATGATCCTCCCAGGAACCTCCAAAGTCGAGGACACACGTCCGCAACATATCCTCAAGGGTCTGAATAGTCCGCTCTGACTGTCCGTCCGTCTGGGGGTGGTATGCAGTACTAAACTTGAGCTGAGTGCCCAAGCTGGTCTGCAGACTCCTCCAGAAATGGGAAGTAAAACGGCTATCCCGATCTGAGACGATGCTGACCGAAACTCCGTGGATCCTGACTACCTGCCGCATATACATCTCCGCCAGTCTCTCTGTAGACGTACCCACCTTGAATGGCAAGAAGTGGGCCGATTTGGTCAACCTATCAACGATAACCCAAATTGCGTCTTTCCCTTCTGGAGTACGCGGCAATCCTGATACGAAGTCCATCGTTATATGCTTCCATTTCCACTCGGGAATGGACAGCGGCTACAACAATCTACCGGGCCTCTGTCTCTCCGCCTTGACCTGCTGACAGACCAAACACCTAGCCACGAAGTGGGACACCTCCCGCTTCATTCCTGACCACCATACATGCTCCCGCAGATCTCGGTACATCTTGTTGGCACCCGGGTGTATAGAGTACTGAGATCTGTGGGCCTTCTGCATAATCTGCTCTCTGAGCTCCCCGCTAGGCACACATAACCTGGCACCGTGCCTCAGGGCACCATCCTCTGCAAGTGAAAACTCAGGATCCCCCACTCCTATACTGATCTGCTCTCTGATACTCTGAAAAGCCACATCTTGAAACTGAGCCACCTTGATCCTGTCCATCAAGTCTGACTGTATCTGCATCCCCCATAGCTGTATCTGTACTCCCGGCACGATCACCTCAATCCCAAGGCTCTCCAAGTCGGCAAGCAAATGCCGATCCATGGTCAAACACATGGCTGTCGGATACCTACTCAAGGCATCGGCAACCACGTTGGCCTTCCCTGGATGATACTGAAGTAGGATGTCAAAATCCTTCATCAACTCCAGCCATCTGCGTTGTCTCATGTTCAACTCCTTATGAGTGAACACATACTTCAGGCTCTTGTGATCTGTGAAGATCTCTACCCTCTCACCATATAGATAATGCATCCATAGCTTCAAAGCAAAAATCACTGCTGCCAGCTCCAGGTCGTGGGTAGGGTAGTTCTTCTCATGGGGACGTAACTGCCTGGAAGCATTGGCAATTACCTTCCCGTGCTGCTGCAACACACAACCCAGCCCCTTCCCTGAAGCATCACTATAAATAGTGAATCCACCAGATCCTGAAGGCAACGTCAGAATCGGAGCTATCGTCAGCCGCTTTTTCAACTCATCAAAAGCTGTCTGACACTCCTCTGACCAAACATACTCAGCATCCTTCCGGGTCAACTGTGTCAACGGCTCTGCAACCCGAAAGAAATCCTGCACAAATCTCCGGTAATATCCTGCCAGCCCCAGGAAGCTCCTGATCTCTGCAACTGAAGTCGGCGCTGTCTATGCCTCAACTGCCACAATCTTCTTGGGGTCAACTGAGATACCATCTCCAGTCACCACATGCCCCAAGAAATCCACCCGGTCTAGGAAGAACTCACATTTGGAGAGCTTTCCGTAAAGTTGCTCCTTCCTGAGAATCTCCAGCACTATCCTCAAATGCTTCTCGTGCTCCTCCTCAGTCTTGGAATATATCAAGATATCATCAATAAACACTACTACAAACTGATCCAGATACTGATGGAACACCTTGTTCATAAGGTTCATAAACACTGCGGGTGCGTTGGTTAGCCCAAATGGCATAACCAGAAACTCGAACTGTCCATACCGCGTCCTGAAAGCGGTCTTGGGAATATCCTCCCCCTTCACCTTCACCTGGTGATATCCCGACCTCGGATCAATCTTGGAAAATACCCTAGCTCTGCTTAACTGGTTAAATAGATCGTCGATCCGCGGCAGTGGGTATCTGTTCTTGATCGTGAGGTTGTTGAGTGCCCTATAGTCAATACACATGCGTACTGACCCATCCTTCTTCGGCACGAACAACACTGGTGCACCCCATGGCGACAAACTCGAACAGATGAAGCCCTTGTCCTGTAGCTCATCCACTTGCTTTTTCAGCTCTACCAGCTCGCTGTTGTTCACCCGATAGACATGCTGAGAGATAGGCTCCGCTCCTTGAACCAAGTCTATCGAGAACTCAATATCCCTGTCTGGTGGCAGTTCCGGCAACTCCTCCGAGAAAACATCCATGTACTCTGCTATCAAGGGGTGTGGAATCGTCTGCTCCTCGACCGAGACTCCACAGAAGACTCCGCTGCTCTGCTCTGCCTGACGTCTGGAGTACTCGAACTATGGCTCCCCCGGTGCTCTGAACAGAACTCTACCCCCTCTGCAATTAATGCTGGCGTGGTGCCTGCTCAACCAATCCATACCTAGTACTATATCGTAGTTCGGCAATGGCATTAAGAGCAGGCTCACCTCCAACTCACGGCCTCCCAAAACTACTCTCCCGACCCTTACAAACATCACTCACGAGGATAATACCACCCCCGTCGTGATCTTGTAAGTCCTAGGCAACGATTCAGCTATGATACCGTGTCTAATCGCAAAAGATACTGAAATGAAGCTATGCGATGCACCGGAATCAATTAATGTAAATGCTGGACTGGAGTCGAGAAGAATCAAACCTGCAATCAGCTCTGCAGTCACCTCAGCCTCTCCTGCTGCCATGGCGAAAGCTCACCCCTGGTGGCCTCCCCTGGCCTGCTGCTGGTGCTGGACAAACCTCTGCTGCTGAGTCGGCAGGGCTGATCCCCGCTGCTGGCCCACTGGAGCTCTAGCTCCTCCTCCGGGAGCTGCTCGTGCTATGCGGCACTCCCTCATCTGGTGGTCTGCTGCTCCGCAAAGAAGGCACTTCCCGAGCCTCTTCCTGTACCCATTTCATCCATGCCCTGGCTTCTTGCAGAAGGTGCAACTGACTGTCTGCCTGGGTACCTGATGCTGAAACTGCTACTGGTGAGCCTGCCTCTGCTGAATCGGCTGCGGCTGAAACTGCCTCGGTTGCTGGTGCTGAAAATGAGGCCTCTTGGCCTGGCCTCCGCTGCTGCTACTGCCCCCAAGTGGGTCTCTCCCTCTCTTGATCCTAAGCTCAAGATCATCCTCTGCTAATAGGGCTCCCATCAAGATCTCCTCAAACGTAGCATCTCTGTTCTCCTTGGTCAGGGACTTGACCTCATTGACCAGACCCTTCCGAACCTCTGGGCCTTCGCCGTCTCGCTCAACCCCTCAACAAACCTGCCGAGACGGCCAAACTCTCCCGCATACTCCTCAACTGAGAGGCTCCCCTGGACCAAGCTCTCAAACTGTGTCTCCAAGGCTCTGACTGCTGAATCTGGAAAGAACTTCTTCTTGAAGAAGCCCCTGAACTGCTCCCAAGTCTGCCCTGGTATCCCCACCCTGGGGACCGACTGATACCAGGTACGAGCAAGATCTCGCATCCGGCTAGCTGCGGCCTCGATCTGAAGGTCTGCTGGAATCCTGGCCAAGCGGAAGATCTCCTCCATATGCTCGATCCACTCGTCGGCATACAGGATCCCCTCTGTCCCCATGAAGTCCCTAGGGCTCATCTTTTGAAACTGCTCGATCCCTGGTGTCCTCTGCTGCTGTACCACTGGTCGAGCTACGGCTGTCATGACGGCCAACTCCATGCCTCTGTCCTGCCGAGCCTGCTGTCGGTCCATGAACTGCTGGAAGTATACGAACATCTGAGCTGCGTCCACATGTCCTGGAGGCGGTGGTAGCTGGAAAGGATCCTCTGGATAGACCGGGTCCTGCCTCCCAGTCGGTGGATGCATACCCCCTGCTGCGGCTACCGAGGTCTCAACACGAGCTGAGGTGACAAGAGCTGCAGTCCCCTGGCCTCGCTGTGCTGGCTGAGAGGTAGCAGTCCCCTCTATGGCATCCTCATGGACGACACGCTGCGATCGAGTCTCTACCATCCTGAAGATAGACAAACAAGAGTATCAATTTCTGAGAAAGAAGCGATATAACAAAGGCGGACAATTATAATTCAAAGGATCAGCTGACGAAAGGATTTAGATGGCAATAAAAAGAATTTTCCTAAAGTGATTGAGTATCTTAAAATTAATGTCCTATATCCTATAGCAGGCTGCAGTGATACTCTAGTTCGAGTACCACTACACTTCTAGTCTAGACCTGCATGGGCCACCACTAAAAACGTGTCACGACCCACACCCTAGAGTAAGGGCAGGAGACGTGAATACGTCCAGCCTACGCCGCAGTGTCGGCGGTAGAACGCTGTCCTAGGTCACAACATCTAGCAATGTATATATCTAACAGTTTATACTCCCCGAATGGGGGTGACATAGCAATAATAAACTCAATCACAACTAGGGAAGAGATAGCACGATATGAACAGAACTCAAGGAAATGAAATAGATAAAGCAGTCTAAGATAATCCCAGCAATCCATAATACAAGGTCTCAGATGAAAGAATATATACAACTGATCTCCAAATAATAGTCTAACTAAAACATGCCTCAAGACTAAAAATGAAAAACAAGCTAACTAATCTAGTCTAGGCAGTCGGAGGAAGGTCCTCAGCTACTGCTGGATCCTCCTGGGAGTCCAGCTCACAGGTGTCATCTAAGGCTGCCCCGTAGTAGGTGTCCAGGCAGGCCTCCTCCTCGTCCTCTGTAATATTTCAACAGGTCCAGTCAGGACAGGAGCGAGTACAGTACATCTCAACAGATCATAGCAGGTTAGAAAGTAAAAACATGCAGTAAAGTAAGATACGAGTACTAAAGAAATGTGGTATATAAAGAGGAAGAGAACTATAATGTAAATATCTACTATACATAGAGAACTAGCAGTGACTAGTGAGTCAGAGTACAATATGGACATGTAAATGGCATAGGAGATTCTGATAAGACACTAAGGATGAGATTCTGATAAGAAACTACTGGTGTATTATTCACATGCCCAATTCTACTCCCCCGTACCCCAATCAATACACAAGGATCAATACAAGTTATGTTATTGTACAAGATATCACATGGGGGCCCAAATAGGGTGCACGTGATAGTATACATGGGGGCTTCGTGAACCTGAGAATACAAAGTTTACCGAAGTGCACATGTAAATGAAAGCACAGGAGTACACGATGTAAGTGAAACGCACAAGCACAATGTACCCGATGCTCCCAAGGGGGATAACATCGCATGTAGAGATCCATATAGTACCAATCCGTGTGACCAACGTGACAGTACAAGTAAATTAATCTACTGCAGGTAATAATTCTAAGCAGGATATGAAATGATCAGAGAAAGTACTCGCCTGTATATGAGTGTCCAAAATGAAACGTACTGTCCAAGGAGTGGTGTCTGGCTCCTAATCAGAACAGCACAAGTCACAACAAGTCCAGAATAGTGTAATGTAGTCCTACTATGCATTTACATGATTCTAGGTTAATCTAAGCCAAAGTCAACTCTTGGTCAACTCTGGTCAATCCTAGAAGTCAAACTAGGTCAACCAAGTCTAGTTGAGTCTAAACTAGGCTATTCCAACCTATACTAGCTAGCACCATGCCTAACAAGGCTAGGCAAGCCTATACAAATTATATCACAAAATAACTTAGCTAATTTCTAGAACCCTTAGCTAGTCTACAACCTCACTATACCCATACATTTAACACACAAAAATATAGTACACAATCTAGGCTAAAAGCCAAAAACCTACATTATAGCTAACAAGGAATATATATATATATATATATATATATATATATATATATATATATATATATATATATATATATATATATATATATATATATATTGGCACTCACACAAATACCCACATATACATATATATGCCTACAAAACCATGGCCTAATGTAAACTTAGAATTTAAAGGATGAGAGAGAGGGTGCTAGTGTGTGTATCATGTGTGTGTGTGTGTGATCAGGTATACTGTGAGAGTGCAAACAGTGCTAAAACTGGCAGACAGGCAATGTAATAACAGTTAGGGTGTGCTCTAGTTAAATGTGTGCAGGAATTAATTATGTGACAGTGAACAATATGAAGAGTTGTGTGTGTGTGTACATTGGCTAATAAGTGTGCAGGAAAATACTCCAATAGTGAGCAGTGAAGGCAAATACTGTGTGTATCCTTGTGTTCACAGGAATTCAAGTGTGGGTATACTTTGTGTGTTCAGGAAAAACTAAACAGTGATGTGAGGGGCAGCATGTAACAGGGATTAGGAGATCAATACATAGTCCATTCAATCTCAGGTTAATAACTCAAAACAAAAGTGAACTTTTACCTAAACTCAGGTTTTGTATCAACTGGAACTTAAATCAAATGGGAAGAAAGGAAGGGAAACCAATACATTGCCTTCCAAACTCAGTTTTACATAACTAAAACCAAACCCAGTTTTCAGATTAATCCAACAAATCTCAGATTTTGCAAGAAAACAGTGAACACCAAGGTTGACATATCAACCCAAGTTAATAGGACATGTTATCAGTTCACACACACTTGTATCCTCAGGTTAAAAACAAATGAACAAGAAATCCTAATCTCAGGTTTTCTTAACTTGAACTTAAAGCTCATTCTGAAGAACAACCCAACTGTTCCAGATTTTTATAGGAAAAATAAACTGGATGTTGGCAATGAACAAAGAGTGTCACATGAATACAGGAAACACAGTCAAATTCTCAGGTTTTAACTAGGAAACTGAAATTTAAGGTTGACAGAAATGTAGGCAAACAAGGATTAACATGGCAATGCAATTCATGTACTCTAATCTCAGTTTTAACAAATAAACCCAACCAATTCCCAGTTCAGTCCATACCCTTCAACAAACACCAAATCGAGCATGGCAAGACAACAAATATAGGAAACAGTTTAGAATCAAAAACTAAGTATTTTAACATCAACATAGGGGTTAAAAATCATTAAACAACATGAATTATAAACTGGAATTGACAGGAAACAGTTTACAGTATCAGATCATTTGTTCTATGAGGAAATCGAATAGCAAATGCATTAATCATGAATCTAATGATTAGAAAAATGAACATAACCCTCGTGCACAACCCCACACATCATCTCGTGTCACCCATAGGCCGACATGGCGTGTCCACAGCAAGAAAATACAGAGTGATACACAAACAGTGTACTGCCTACAGGAAAATCCCCGTATGGGATTAAAATCTCCCTCGACACGACATGGGGACATATGAGACTTGACACATGGCGTGTCAGTCCATGCCCCTAGCCTCGTGTCGAGTTTCGTGTCCAAACGACTCGTGTCGTGTCCGCTACAGGACCCGATAGGCAGGGGATCCCTATAGCAGCGCGCGACCGTGTGTGCGCGCGTGTCCACACAATCAAAACGACACAGGACGACACGAGAATAAGGACACAAGGATAGGAATCATAAGGCTAGATCTAGAACTTATTTCCTATTCAAAAATATCAGGCTAACACGATCGACCTGCCTTCTGTGGCATTTGGTCGAACACCCTGTCCAGTACTCTGATACGTGTCCAGAATGGACACGAATCATCCGACACTGGACACAAAACCTATACAGACCTTAGGGGGGACTCTTAGGCTTCCTATTGGTGAAGACTACATGAAATTTCATGGAGATTTGAAGAAATTACCTCCTTGTGAACTTTCAATGGAAAAGTCTCCTTGCTAGCTCCTCACTTGATGACCAAATCAATCCAAATCAACCTCAAACTGAAATGAAAGCTCAACAACAGTAATAACAGGCCTATTAGGTCCTATTGGAAAAATTTAGAAGGAAATAGGAATAGGAAAGGGGCTCTAGAATTAAAATGGCATGAAACTTACCTCCTTGAAATTAGGGCTCTTCCTAAAGAAAAGAGGCAACCCTAGTTTGAGAGGGATTTTATATGGGGGGAATCCCTAGGCATAGGGTGGCCGGCCACTAGGGCTTTGGGTTAGGGTTTAGTCAATTGGTTGGGCCTTGGGCCAAGCTACAATGCTAGTGTAGATTAAACTTAAACAATGTCCTAAAACCATAAGTCATGACTTATGACTTCTAATCCTATTTGCTAAATTGACTTAAACCAAGTGCTAGGCTAGGTTAGACTAGAGTCACTTGACCTAACCATGGCCCACTAACTAGGGTTAGTTTCTAGGTAGGTCTACAAAGTCAACACTAAGCAAAAGTCAACATAGTCAAACAATTCCAAATAAATTTCTAAAAATTCCCATAAATTCTAATTAATTCCAATAAATTTAAAAATATCCCAAAATGACAAAAATACCCTCACACTAGAAATGTGGTAGTGACACAGACAGCTAGTGGGACAACTTGTGTATCACTGTTGACCAGGCCAGATATTTCTCACGCGATTAGTATTGTTATCCAGTTTGTTTCTCCTCATTGATCATCTCATTATGGTGCCTTACTCATGTCTTCTACATCTACTCTACGGCTTCAAAATTTTTTGATATAGATTGGGTAGGAGAGACGACCACCAGACGATCTACTAAAGGATTTTATTTGTTTCTTGGTGATTCGTTGATTTCATATCGAAGCAAGAAACAAGACATTATTGCATGTTCTTCTACTGCAGGCTGTAATGATACTCTAGTTCGAGTACCACTATGAAATCATACTAGTTGTGATTGGAGGACCTGCATGGGCCACCACTAAAAACGTGTCACGACCCGCACCCAGCGTAAGGGCACGAGACGTGGGTACGTCCAGCCTACGCCGCAGTGTCGGCGGTAGAACGCTGTCCTGGGTCCAACATCTAACACAATCTAGAAAATACTCCGAATGGAAAATAATATATAAATGGTACTACTCAATCACAATAACTAAGATAGAATGGAAGAAAGATAATCACAACAGAGAGTTATAATATAAATATAAATCCTGGTGTAAAACCACACCATAACAAGTCTCAATACAACCACAAAATCTCATAACTAAATGATAATATAAGTCTAATCTAATCTCAAGGCAAGTCCTCAGCGACTACTGGATCCTGCTGAGGGTCCAGGTCACCTGTGTCAACTAGGCCTGCTCCATAGTAAGTGTCGCAACAATCCTCATCATCTGTAATATTTCAACAGGTCCAGTCAGGACAGGAACAAATACATATCTCTAACACAGTTAATAATATGATAGAAAATATGAAACAAGCTATAGAATAATATACATGAACTGCTGATAAAGAAATGAGACTATAAAGAGAGAATATGATATAGGGAAATAAATATACAGGATATAATAAGAGAACTGAACTAACTACGTGATGTAGACCACAATCTGGTTATATAAACTGACTTAGGTTATACATGACTTAAATCTAGTTTGGAGTTGCACATAAAAAGGGTGTAGATCACATAACCAAATAAATACTCCCCCTGTCCCAATCAGTACACAAGGATCTGTCCAGGTTATGTTATGGCACATAAAAGTAGTGCGTCACATGGATAACTAGTCCACATGCACACTGGAATATATATGAAGGCTCACATGATCATGAGTATACATAAATGTCACATGAGTATACATGAATAAGTACGAATACAATGAGTAGACGATGTATATGATAAAGTACATGAGCATAATATGCTCGATGTATCCGAGGAGATAACATCGTATGAAGAGATCCATATAGTACTAATCCGTCATATATCGTGACAGCAACAAGTAAATTAGTCTATAACAAGTAAATATGTCCAAACAAGAATGAAACAGTCAGAGAATGTACTCGCCTGACAATCTGAGCTGCTGATGAGGATGTGTAACTGTACTGGAGTGATGTAAACCTATTTAAAACAACCACAAGTCAAACAAGGTCTAATATAACATAAGGAATGCTGAAAATGCACTTCAATATGATTCCAGGTCCTTCTAGGTCAAAGTCAACCCTTGGTCAACTCTGGTCAACCTGGTCAACTCTGGTCAAACCTGTTCAACTAAAGGTCAACTAGTCCCTTTACTAATTTTCAGGTCACACACAAGTTTCTAGGTCATTCTAAGTTTGTTTGATTTGAATTGGATCAAGTTTGACCCAAAGTTTACTTTTGTCAACTTGGTCAACTTGTCGGTCAACTTGACTAAGCTAAGGTCTTTGGGTCGATCCTAATCTATCCCAATACTCCAATGGTTACAAACACTAACATACAAACACACATAAACTATATTCTATCAACCAAAAGCATATATATATATATATATATATATATATATATATATATAGACTTTCACATACTCACACACACACACACACACACACACACACACACACACACACACACATATATATATATATATTTTATATATATATTTTTTTATATATATATATATATATATATATATATATAAAATATATATATATAAATATACCATATAGGAAGAATGGTGGTGTGAAAAATACGGGCTGTTGTTAGACTCCAGAATTCTGGATTCAAACAGCCCCAAATCAATTTCTACTCAAAACTGTATTACACAAGTATTTACATATATAAACTTACATATATATAGGCTATGCATAGGTATATATATATTATATATACATGTATAGGGATGCACTTGTGAGAAATGGATCGATATCTCAATCCGAAGAGACTCAAGAATCTGGAAAAACTGAACCTCGTTCCAAAACAGCGCATATATGCATATATAACTATATTTATTGAAAGATATATATATATATATATATATATATATATATACTACTTATATATATATTTAAGCCTACAAGTAGAAAACTCACATATGCTTGAAAATAGCAATTAAATAGGTAAAAAATTTCGCGGATCACTTTCCGCGAGTTCTAAATATCATATATGAACAGACAAAACAGAAAATACAGATTAAAAGTCAAAGAATCGAAAAAAAACACATTTCTATCCAAAACTTTGAAGCCAAAAAACTCATTTTCGACAACATGACCCAAAATGCAAAATACACCAAATCAACCCGCGAAACTAGGCATACGCGTTGGTCTCAACCCACGTGATGCGCTCGGGAACTCCCGGATTCGAAATCGTGTCCGTGCTGTGTCCATAGATTGCGTATCGGAAAAAACCCGATACCACGTGTCAATGTGCACGTATGCGTACGTTCTCGGTCGATTGAGCGCCGCACACACAACGAGAAGCCCCGTGCTCGTGCTCGTAGCTAGGGGTCCCGGGGTAGGTCTAGGACACGAAAAAATAGAGACACATCGCACTGAGGCGACGCATGCAGCCCTGCACCACGTGCGGCCTGCTGCACGTGCGCGCCCGCGCATGCCCGCGCGTGCCCTCGTGCGTGCGGTTCGGTCCTCGTGGCTCGCTCGTCGGGCCACACCACGACTTGGGGTTGATCCCCTGGGTAGTCTAGGTTTAGGTCTACACATCCCAGGTCCTGGAACGGGTCCTCGTTGCGTCGACAGCGCGTACGAAGTCCGTTTCAGCGACAAATGTTAGCACGGCGCACTGTACGGGCTGAACGATGCACGTCGGATTTCTCCGCATTCGCTCAACGAAAAGCCGTGAAATTTTTGGAGCATGTGGGCAGAGGTTGCCCCCACGTACTCAAGAAATTTCAAGAAAAAATATCGTCTGTGCATCAAGATACAACACGCTGACGGTAGGGCATGCACGACCTCGTGCACGGGATCGGTGCACGTCTGTCCGATGCCCAAAACGATGCTGAAAACTCGTCGATTTCCAATCCGTCTTCATGAAAGTCTCTAGAAATAATATTATCTAAAAGTTCGTGAAGACATAATAAAAAAATAGCAACTTCGTTTCTTAGCGGCATTTCGCCGAACACGTGTCTTGACGGGTCTGTCCGATACCGCTACCAAACGAACTCGAAACTTAACCAAACATTATTGGCAAGTTTAGGGTACCTATATGGATGCAAATATGAAAGAAAATTCAGAATAACTATGGTAGAAAAGGGTTTACCTATTGAGTGTCGAGAACCCAATAAACGGAACTCCTCAATCGCCGTATCGGTCGATTCCCCTCAAGCAAATGCCTCCGTCTCCTTGTTAGTAATACTCCAGCAAATACTCCTCTTCTAGACGAGTTCAACGGAGGTTGTTTGGGGAGAAACGGACTCCAGATGAAGAAACTAGAATTTTGGAGGAGGAGAACTTTTTAGGGTTTCACTTGTGGAGGCTATGCTTCACAAATGAATAAGAGAGGGGGAGGGTACTGCTGTGGACGGCCATGCATAGGGGATTAGGGTTAGATTAGATGCATGGGCTCCCTAGGTTGCTAGTAAAGTCCAAGTCAAAAAGGCTTTAAAAATGCTATTAGAAAAATGGCTAAAAAATCAATTAATCACTCTAAAATTAACTAATAAAATCTAAATTAATTCTAATGATAATAAATCTAATTCTAATATAGCATTAAGGGTTCTAGGTCATGGTTGGCTAAGTCAAACCCATCAAAACTACTCAGACAGCAAACTAACCCACATATCATCACATAAATTCAATAATAAATAAAATAATCTAAAATTACCAAAATATCTTTGAAATGAAAAAGTGGGTGTGACAAGTCTACCATCCTTAGAATAATTTCGTCCTCGAAATTAAAGACAAAACTGAATAGACAAGGAAGATAGAAAGTCATATCTTAAGACTGGAAAAGATAAGGGTATTGCTCGCGCATCTCATCCTCCCTCTCCCAGGTAGACTCACCTGGAGAGTGATGCCTCTATGCTACGCGAACCAAGGATATCGTCTGGTTTCTCAGCATCTTCTCTCATCGGTCCAGAATCTCCACAAGCTGCTCTGGATAACTGAGAGTAGGGCCCACCTCAATCTCGAAATGATCCAGTACATGGCTGGAATCTGCCACGTACCGTCTCAGCTACGACACGTGAAATATGTTGTGGACTCCCTCTAATGCAGGGGGCAAGTCCAACCTGTATGACATGTCACCGACTCTTCCGCTGACAACGAAAGGTCCAATGAAATGCGAACTAAGCTTTCCACCTCTACCAAAGCCAATAGTGCCACGCGTCGGCGATATCCTCAAGAACACCAGATCACCAACCTAGCACAAACATGGTCTCATCTTAACTATAACAATCACATGAGCAACAAAAAAAATCACAACGAACAAGATTCTAATCCTAAGTCTAAGTTGTACCTCAAACTGCAAAGGTCTCCGGTGGCTGTCGGTCCAATGCCGCTGTCTGTCCTGCACCACACGAAGTCGATCTCTGATGAGCTTCACCTTCTCGGCTGCGTCAACAACCATATCAGGTCCCAATAAAGCTCGCTCTCCAACGTCATCCCAAGACAAGGGTGTACGACATCTACGCCTGTACAGTACCTCGAATGGTGACATCCCAATGCTGGCCTAAAAATTGTTATTATATGCAAACTCCACCAAGTACAGGTGATCCTCCCAGGAGCCTTCAAAATCTAGAACACAGGTCCGCAGCATGTCCTCAAGAGTTTGAATAGTCCTCTCTGACTGTTCGTCCGTCTGAGGGTGGTATACAGTACTAAATTTGAGCTGAGTGCCCAAACTAGTCTGCAGACTCTGCCAGAAATGGAAAGAAAAGCGACTATCCCGATCCGAGACAAATTTTCACCGGAACTCCGTATTGTTAGGGTTATATACTAAAAGCATCACTTTTGTAGTAACCTTATTTCTTTAAATTTTGAATGAGAATCATATGGACAAATGTTTGTATATTGTATTTGTTGTAAGTGTTAATGCAAATGTCTGATATTCTATATTATAGATAATATGGTGTGTGGTGTCACAGAGAAAATTATATTATCAGTTCCCTATAGAGTATATAAATAGTTCACAACCTAGATGGACTTGGACATTCTATTGGAAAGGTTGTAGTGTAATCTGGTATTAGTCTATCTTGACTATAGGTTTACACTAGTACACTTTGTGTGTATTGAACAGGACCACTTGAGGTTGTTCTCTTTGTACTGACTACATAAGAGAACAAACACCTATGTTATTATGGATGCTTGTGCTCTTAATCCGGATATAATAACGGACATGTATATGCAGTGTGCATTACTTTGACTCATAAAAGAGTGAGATTCATTATGGATCAACAACCTCTATGAATTGGATAATAACATTGTATGTATGATGGACTATTGATTATAAATAGAATCTATGTCCCGATACATCGGGTTGATGATGTCCCCTTAAGGAGCTCATAAGGATTGTCATGTAAGCCCTGCAGGTGGATTATATCCGACATGACAAATAAAGTTGAGCGGTACTACTTAAGGATAAAAGATGTCGAATCAATATAGTTGTCAGTAACTTAATTTGATCGACGAACATACGATATCTTAACATGGGGAGCCAAACGAGCATATAATAAAAGGAGCCCACAAACATAATTTGGGATTAGGGAGGTAGTGCAATAATAACTCATTAGTGGACCGAGCTATTGTTAATGGGCCTGGATTGTGTGTTCGGACTAACACGGGATATCCAGATCCCAGATCCGTTAGGATGTCTAACACTAATTTCTCCTTATGGTCCCTGTCGTAGCCTATATATATCCTCTATTCTCTGGCCGTGTCACGACCCGCTCCCGAATAATCGGACACGAGTCGGACACGTCCAGCCTTCGTCGTTAGACACGACGAAGTAAGCTGTCCCAAGCTAGGGAAAACTAAGCAGATAAATATGAAAGTATAGAATCACAGCATCTAAAACATATCCCAGAATGATCACCATAATCCACAAATCCAGATATCATAATGTACCAGAATAAACCGGAATAAAAAATGCTATGAACTCTAAAGTCAATATCTTAAAGTAAAGATAAGCAATCTAAACCTAAAGCCTCAAGCTAAGCCTCATCCTGCTTAGCTAAATCCTGGGCTCTGGCCCATAGAGTAGAACAATGTCCTGCAAGCATACCTGCAACATATCCTATTCAGGAGCGGAGCAATGTACAGTTCTAGGTAATGAACAAGACATCATGATATGAAAGTACAAGGGAAACATGAAAAGTACAGGAAAGAACATGGTGAATAAGTACATGAAAGACCATGGTGTGTAAAGTACATAAAAGAACATGGTATGTAAGAACATGATATGTAAGCACAGAAAAGAACATGGTATCTCAGGAATCACAGGAAATAAGTACAAGGTATATCTCCTGCATGTGTGTACAATATTTGAAAAATAACTAATTATGTGATCGGCTAGGGGTAAGCACATGAAAGCACATAAAAGCACATGAAAGCACATAAAAGTACCTGAAAGCACATGAATGGTATGGCTTAGGACCCGCGTGCACGATACGGGGTCTAAGCTAAACACAACTGAGTTGTTTCTTGGGTTTGGTCACATAAATAGTCTATTTTCCCATCCCATGTACAAGTAATTAGAGCAAGGAACATGAGCACCAGAAATACATGTTGTGTTGCAGCGTGTCAATCAAGAAAGCACAGGATATAATAAAACGCACAAGACCATAGAATGTACTTGCCTTGCTCCAGGAAAGTACGGGTAGTGAAAGGGACTGGATATCTTTCTGTATTAATGATTTGATACAAATTGGTCATAATCTACACAGTGCAAACTAGTTATCTTTCAACTTCTTAACCTTGGTCTAAAGACAAGTAAACTAGATTTAGGTTTATAACTTACTTATATAAAATAAATCAATCTCTTGAAACTAACATAAATAGTTTACTTGTGGTTATCATATCACTACCAAATTACAGCATTTTAGCGACGAAAATTTTCCGTCGCTATTACCGTCGGATCACCGACGGATTTGTGACGAAATACCGACGGAAAGCAGTGGACAATTTTTTTTATTTTTTTATGTCCATATCCGTCGCTACGCCGTCGATAGGTCGTCGGCCAAGTAGCGACGGTTTTATATCCGTCGCTAGAACATCGCATATTTTGGCGGCAAAAGCCTAAAATATTGGTGCGAGATTTGACTGACGACTTAGCGACGGAATAATCCGTCGCTACTCTGGCGCGAGATTTACTGACTACTTAGCGACGGAATAATCCGTCGCTACTTCGTCGCTAATTTCTGTACCCTAACTTAAATTGAACCGACGGGGGGGAAATTTTCATTCCCCCCCAAAACACTCTCTCTCTTCCCTCTCCCTCTCTCCGACGATCTCGCTCTCTTCGACCGGCGATCTCCCTCTCTCTCTAAGGTATGCTCTCTATCCCCCCCTCTCTCTCTCTATCTCCCTCTCTCTCTCTCTCTCTTTTACGATTTGGGGGGTTGGGGGGCTGTCGTAGTGGTCGGCGAGGGTGTGGGGCAGGGGGGTTTCGGTACGGGGTGGGGTGGTCGGGGCAAGGGTGGAGTGGGGTGGTCGGGGGGCAGGGGGGTCAGGGAGGGGGTCGGGCAGGGGTGGGGGGGTGGTCTGGGCAGGGGGGGTTTGGGTAGGGGGTGGGGTGGTCGGGCAAGGGTGGGGTGGGAGAGGGGGCAGGGGGGGGTCGGGGAGGGGTCGGGCAGGGGTGGGGGGGTGGTCTGTGCAGGGGGGGTGGAGAGGGGGTCGGGCAGGGTTGGGGGAGGGTCGGGCAGGGGTTGGGGGGGTGGGGGGTCGGGGCAGGGGGGGACAGGGGGGTGGGAGAGGGGGTCGGGCAGGGGTTGGGGGGGGGTCGGGGCAGGGTTGGGGGGGGTCGGGGCAGGGGGGGGCAGGGGGGTGGGAGAGGGGGTCGGGCAGGGGTTGGGGGGGTCGGGGCAGGGGGGCGTAGGAGGGACTCTGGAGTCCCCGCGTAGGAGTCCTCCTCCCCCTCTCCCATAGACACACACACACACACGGACACACACACACACACACGGACACACACACACAGACACACACACACACGGACACACACACACAGACACACACACACACGGACACACACACACACACACACGGACACACACGGACACAGACACACGGATACACACACACTCAGACATATATATCATGGTTTAAAGTATCGGCTGATACCGATCCGATACGGCCGATACCGATACGGTTTGGCATGTTCCGATCCGATACCGACCGATACCAAGTATTGACCGATACCGACATTGGGGGTCTTTGTTCCGGTCAATTCGACAAAGAAAATTAAACAAAAAAGACAAATCAACAAGGGTTTAAAGCATAACAAGGTTGTAGAAGCATGTAAAAGAAGAAAATCACATCTATTGAAGAAAATCACATCTATTGTTTGTAAACCAATCGGTAAGGGTGACTACTATTTCATTTAATTTCAAAACTACTAAGAAATAACATTGAAAATACTTAAAATTATGCCTAAATGTATAAAATATATGTTTTTAAATGTAAATAATTTATTAATAATTATTTGTTCCCCGATACCAAAAAATCCGATACTCCGATCCGAAACCGCCGATACTACCGATATCGCCGATACCAATACTCATAGGAATAGTCCGATACCGATTCCGATACCGATACTTTGAACCTTGATATATATATATCTTATCGAGGAGGAAGGAGGTATATTCATGCGAAGCATATCTTATCGAGGAGGTGTCAAACTTTATTCAATGTAAATAATTTATTAATAATTATTTGTTCCCCGATACCAACAAGGCTCATATAGAGGCTTCGATATGCGAAGCATATCTTATCGAGGAGGTGTCAAACTTTTGCTCTATTTATTTCGATACTCATGTTGAGACAAATCGAAATAGACCTCAAAGGAATGACGAAGACGTTGAGGAAGGAGGTATATTCAATTTAAGGGGCAAGCCTATTGGGGCTAGTAAGAAACGGTGGTTGAGTGACGATGAGTATGATGCCGCTCACCGATATGTCTTGTTAAATTGTGACATACAAGAAGTGAGAGATTTGGAGAAGTAAGTGTCTACACCTCGTTATAATCTCTAATTTGGTGAGGTAAGTGACTACACTAATTTTTATTCTCTCTAACAGTGTATTTAGAGATGAAGTCAAAATAAGGACATCCGATATTACCGATGAGGGACTTCAAAGAGAGGTTGATTTTACCTTTCCGTCATGGTTTCGAGATTACGTAAGTAACTGAGATAATATGTTATGCGGCTACCATTTAAATATATATATGCAACTAAAACATTTAAAGTTTACAGGTTTTATTAGCTGAACCAAGTACACTCACAAATGAGAGCATTCGTTATTTGTCATTGGGACCAAAGAAGCATACAAAGACTTGGCCCGGCTATGTCGTTAATGGCTTCAAGTTTAAGACAACTCAACATCCTATAAATGCCGAATTTCTCAATGACGGCTTCAGTACGAAGGATTCTGGTGTTTGCATAAGAGGCACAATCTATGACGACGAGCCGGACTTTGACTATTATGGAGTGCTTCGGGATATTGTAGAATTACAATATAGTGCCCCATTTGATATGCATATTGTTATGTTCAAATGTGAGTGGTTCGATACGACACCAAATATCGGTTGGAGAATCGATAAACAATTTGGATTCGTCGATATAAATCATCGCAGGAGGTATAGAGGGTCCGACATGTTTGCGATAGCAAGTCAGGCTGTTCAAGTCTACTATACAAGCTACCCAAGGCGTCGTAGAGATCGCTTTGACTGGTGGGCAGTATGCAAGATTAAATCTAGAAATACATTCAACGTTGGAGACCCAGCATACCAAGAGGACCAGATCGAAAAGCCCCAATACTTGGGACAACAGTCTTGTGACATGGATGTTGAATTAGAGGTTGATATACCTCTTACTGATGAAAATAGAGGGAAGAAAGAGGTTGATATACAAGACTTAGATGTCAACCAGGGGAGAAAGAGGCGTCTTGTCCCAAGTATTGAGACTGAAGAAGAAGAAGAAGAAGAAGAAGAAGAAGAAGAAGAAGAAGAAGAACTTTATGAGGATGAGGATGAGGATACAGATGAATTCGACGATGAGGATGATGATGATGATGAGGCCGAGGCTGAGGAAGAGGACGATGACGATGATTAAATATCGCTATATTTCAGTTGTATCTTGAAGCACCCAATATCTAGTCTCGAATCCTAAATTACCCTATTACATTTGGATTTACAATTACAAGTCTAGTGGAACACAAGATGCCCTTTCATCAAAAGTTACAAGAATTGTACTTTGTTGTATTGGTGCGTGATTTTATCAGATTTTGTGTATCTAGCTTTTATTCGTACTTCACTTCTGATTGTAATATTTATTTCAGTTTGGGATATTTGCGTATTATTGTATGAGTTTCTTTTTGCAGATGGCACTCCTAGGCCTACTCGTCTGGGCGGCACTCATCGCCCTGCTGCTGGTATGGATATGTTTAGTTTTATATTTATTTATAAATCTATGTTGTCGGTATTTTGTTTATGTGTTCTATTTACAGGGCATGGTTGCGAGCACCCGTACTGGTGGTGCTGGCCGTGGTCGTGGCGGCGGCGGCGGCGGCGGCGGTGGTGGTGGTGGTGGTGGTCGTGGGCGTGGGCGTGGGCGTGGTGGTAGCGGTCGTGGTCGCCAGCCGCATTCCCCGGATGTGACCTCCGATCCCGACTTGGAGAGCCCGGACACAGGTTCTTCCCGCCGTCATTCTTCCTCGGTGCTATCGACATCGTCGTCGAGGCCTGTGACTCCATCCGCTAGTGGATCCATTCTGCCACCGGATGTACCAGCGGATACAGCAGCAGATGCAGCAGGGGGCCCAGCAGTTACTGCAGGGTAGGCCTCAGAGTACCCCGGGATTCAGTTTCATCCTGTTACCGGGGAGTACGTGCGCGGACCCGCGGATCCCCCGACGCCACCACAGAGGCTGGTGGGCGAGTTCCGACGAGAGCTATGGCCCGCTGGTGAATCGTAAGTAAATTTAAGTTAATTTATTAAATTTGTTTCATTTATTCAAGTTAATAATCCAGTCGTTGCTTCTTTATAGGTTTTTCCCGTGGGATGCTGCCCGGATTCTAGGGCGCATTATCCGGGATAACTACCATGGCCCCTACCTCAATTTTTCTGAGGTGCCTCAGGACATGAAGTACGTCTGGCTCGACGAGATGAGGGTATAAATCCGTTGGTGAATTATTAATTATTCTTTAAATCATTAAATTTTTTATTATGTGATATTTGAATTTGTATGTCAGAGGACGTTCTGGTGGCCCCCCCATCGCGAGGAGGCGATCCGCAGGACCTACAAAGCCGCCGCCGGGAAGAAGATACGGGATGCGGTGTACGACCTTCGTACGGCGCAAACGAGGAAGGACTGGATCCGGGCGGAGTACTATGAGCAGATGTTGGAGAAGATGGATACTCCGCAGTTCAAGCTGAAATCGGAGAAAGCTAAGGCTAATCGACAGGTCGCGGGTCTGCATACGGGGGGATCAAGGCCCCACGCATTGACGCGTACAGATTTGGTGAGATAGCGCAAATTCAAATTCATTCTATTATTTAATTTCGTACTGTTAATATATGAAGTTAATTAAATTCTACGTATGTAGGCCCAACGGGCGGTGAAGCAGGGGAAAGAGGCGGAGACGGTCACCGCTCACGATGTATTCGTGCATACGCACAAGAGGCGGAAGGACGGGAGCTTCGTCGACGCGAGGGCCGAGGAGACTGATGTAAGTACTTACGTTTATGAGATTTATGTTAGAAATATAATTATTGTTAAGTTAATTAGATAAACTTAGGATTCAGACTATAACTTAGGGAAATATAGGATTTAGATTATAACTTAGGAAAACTTATAGTATAAACACATTCATTGGATAGGCTTCGTATCGTGAGGCACTTAGTCGGCTTGAGATCGAGCCCCCTTCCGAGAATGTCGGCGAAACGATGCCCACCCAGACGCACTCTTCTATGGCTGCTCGCTACGACGACGTGTTCGTAGAATCCGTCGGCGGCGTTAGGAAAGGGCGCGTCTACGGCTTAGGTTCCATGGCGCCCTCGTTGCAGCCGTCCCCGAGATATCTACCGCCTCCGTCTCCCCCAGCGGCCCCGGTTGACGATGTGAGGGCGCAGCTTGCGACTCTGACCTCCGCGGTGTCAGATTTGTGGGCGATAGTGTTGGGGTGCTATCCGTCTGCTCCCGGTCCGTCTGCTCCCGGTCCGTCTGCTTCCGGTCCGTCTACTGCTGCTGCCCGGTGCTTCGGATCGACCTGGTCCTTCTTCCCCCGGACGGCTTTCGTTTAACCGCTCTACGGACGCCCGCATCGTATCGGATAACACCATCTTGACGCTCCTTGACATGATGTCGCCAGAGCAGCTACGCGCGCTTCCAGACCATGTCTTGTCCCAAGTGCCGGCACACACGGTGGAGGAGTACATACGCAAAGCGGATGCGGCAACACGAGCACGAGACGATCCGACGGACGGGGTTTGATTTTGTTTATGTTGTTGGTTTTGTAGACATTTGGATACATTGTATGTTCGGATATTTTTTTTATGTTTGGATAATTTAATGTTGGATATTGGATATATTGTGTTGGTAATATTTTGTTGGATATTGGATACGTTGGATATTGGTGTCGGATATGGATATTTTGCATATGGATATATGGTGTTGGATATTGGATACATTGGATATTCGTGTTGGATATGGATATATGGTGTTGTATATGGATATTTTGCATGTTTGATATTGTGTTGGATGTGTTGTATAAACAGGAAAGAGTCTGTTTGCAGTATTTTTTTTTCAAAAATTAGCAGTTAGCGACGGACTGGCGACCACTCAGCGACGGATAGTCCGTCGCTAACTGGAGAAACTGAGGTTAGCGACGGAGTGGCGACGTAAAATCCGTCGCTACCTGGAGCATTTCAATAAAGCGACGGATTGGCGACGGACGATCCGTCGACCTGATGCTGTTTGATGTCCAGAAATTTTAGCTTTTGCGACGGATTGGCGACTAACTTACGGCGGACTGGCGACCACTCAGCGACGGATAGTCCGTCGCTAACTGGAGAAACTGAGGTTAGCGACGGAGTGGCGACGGACAATCCGTCGCTACCTGGAGCATTTCAATAAAGGGACGGATTGGCGATGGACGATCCGTCGACCTGATGCTGTTTGATGTCCAGAAATTTTAGCTTTCGCGACGGATTGGCGACTAACTTACGGCGGACTGGCGACCACTCAGCGACGGATTATCCGTCGCTAACTGGAGAAACTGAGGTTAGCGACGGAGTGGCGATGTAAAATCCGTCGCTACCTGGAGCATTTCAATAAAGCGACGGATTGGCGACGGACGATCCGTCGAACTGATGCTATTTGATGTCCATAAATTTTAGCATTAGCGACGGATTGGCGACTAACTTACGGCGGACTGGCGACAAAGTCCCGACGGACTATCCGTCGCTAACTGTAGGAATTTAATGTATCGACGGATTGGCGACGTAATATCCGTCGCTACCTGGAGAATTTTACATTGAGCGACGGTTTAGCGACGGAATGTCCGTCGGTAATTGGGTATCAGAAAATCTCTGATACGCTTTTGCCGACAAATTTACGACGGATTAGCGACGGATATTGGGTATCAGAAAATCACTGATACGGTTTTGCCGACTCGTTAGCGACGGAGTTTTCCGTCGCTAACCCTATATCCTGATACATGTTTTGACGAAAGCTAGTCGGTAATCCGTCGCTATATATATTTAAATGCGCCGACGGTATTCCGTCGCTAAGTCGTCGCTGAGCGACGGAGTAGCGACGGATATGTTTTAGCGACGAGGTTATTCCCGACGGCTGTTTTACCAAAATATCCGTCGGTAATCCGTCGGTATTTATTTTTGGCGACGGGCTACCGACGGATAAGGCCGTCGGTAAATCCATGTATTTTGGTAGTGATGAGAGCTACACACTCAATTATATAGGCAGCATATGCTTCTATGATGATAACTTATCTAGGATCATTTGAACATATAATTGAAAAGAACATTTTAGGAAAGTTTAATACTCAACCTTGTCAACTTTTAATTCAAAAAGAAATGTACTAGATAAATATCCTCACTAAACATATGGCTAAACCAGGCAGACAAGGAATTTGGATTAAATCAAAACCATTCAGTCTCACTGCTTGCTACAGAGCTAAAGATCCAAAGGTCCTCTACCCATTCTCAGTACCCTTGGATATCAATACAAGAGTTCACTTGTAAAGTTCAAACTGAACTGATCATCAATGCCTAACTGTTTGAAGAAAATAGTCTAAACTTCTAGACTAGACATGGGGATTGATCTTTCAGTCAAGCCCAAACATCTGGCTGTCAACATAACCCAAAATACAACATGGCATCTGCAGGTCAGTATTCAGGTTCTTAATCTCAAAAGTCAGAGCACAGTCTCAGGTTACTAGGTTCAGTGATGCCCTATCCTGCTACCAGGTCAGATTTAATGAATCGAGCAAAGGACTGGAAACTTGGCCACAATCCTGTCAACAATAAACAGGAATACTACAATGCATCACAGTCCATTGAATTATGGCAGCAATGTAGGGACAGCAGTAAAGTAAAACCAACATCCCAAGGTCATAGCTCAAGTATGCAACTGGTATCAACCACCCACTGGTACCAGATGCCAAACATCCAAAAGTTCTAAACTCCAATTAGTCCATAGGCTCTTGGAACCCAGTCACACACCTAGGTAATGCCTAGGTTCATCCATCATGATAGATTCGAGTCCATAGACTAAATTAGTTTTACCACTATCTCGTATTCAAAACCAACATTGCACAACATTAAAGTTCAATAGAATGAACCAAGGCATCACACAGGTATTTAGGGTTCAAATCAAATGAACTAATTTAATGTAAATCTCAGTTTAAATCAAACCAAGCTGGATATGAGTCTAGGCTCTTGCCAAAATACTGACATTATTATCTTAGTTAAAATCAACAAGCCTACCCATGCTTATCAGGATTAGTTCAAGAAGATGGAACCAAGTCTGAAACCAGCACTGATATGCCCAGGATCTTCAATTGCCCATTACCAAATCTCTGAATTTCACAGGTATTACTGAACAAGTATGAAAAGAGAACTTTAAAACATAAGGCCAAGTTACTGCAATGAAAGGAAGGTTCATCCCCATATCCTAATGTCATTACTCTCAACCAAACCAACTTTATCTTACTGATAATACATTTTCAAGACTTGAGGATTGATCTCAGATTCATTCTGAATCAAAGAGATCCTCAAAGAACTCATATAGGTTTATACATGATCACAGGTGAAATGATTAAGAATCAGCCCATTCCCCTTAATCATGACTGATGTAAACTTGTTATGTACAGTTGATATAGGCCAGTCACAATAATCTCATAATCCAAACTGAAATTAGTATAGAAGACTTACTAAAATGCCATGTCTCAGAACAGTTAGCCCCCCTTAATCAGTACTAACATGGATATATGTATGCAATTAAGACATCTGTTAATCTATCCAGCCTAAATAACAGAATATTAAGTTACCCACGCCATAGCTGCTAGAGCTACAATATCCATATGAAGTTAATTCAAGGATTTACTTGGAGTATGAATTTTAAATTGGATACGAGCTGATACAACCAAAATAGACTGAAATCAAATGTAATTACTATACTCCAACACTCTATTCCCTGCATATAAATCAAACCCCAACTATGTACTAAATTCTATTGCATCAGTAAAATTAGAAGGAAGGAATGGATCGATACCTGAACCAAACTGTTCTGAAATTAAACGAAGAGAAATAAACGTCGAAACTCTAAAATCGAACTCCCCTGGCAGAATTAACCAATCGGGAAAATAGATCACAAACTCGATCGTCCACCAATCCACACAGAGATCGAAATTTATTGAAATAGAAATTCTCACCGAATCGTCGATTAAATCATGTAGATGATCAATCGGCTCTCGGAAAGGAAATCTAGATCGAAGATGCTCACAGAAATAATTTCTATACAAAATCTGGACAATCAAAGAAGAAATAGACCGATCAGTGACTCGATCGATGGACAGATCTGAACATTACAGATCGATCGAAGAAAACGAGTACTTACTGTGATCCGGTCGTCGCTTCCACTTCTGATGAGCCGTCGAACCTTCAGTCGTCGTCGTTAGGGTCGCCGGAGATAGGGTGTCGCCGCCGCTGCTCTCGGTAACGGAGAAGACATCGTTGCTCCTCGTTGCTCGTCGTCGTCATTGCTGGGTCGTCGCTGCCGCCGGGTCAGAGGGTTGGGGAGGCTCTGAAGAATGAAGAGCTTCCCGAGAGAAAAAGAAGAATGGAGGAGTAACTTCTCACTCCACTGATCGGCTTAAAAGGAAAATAGAAATAAACATTTGCAGAAAACCCCCCCGCAAACTAAATTTTTCCCCTAGGTCCCTCCGCTCAGTCATTCTTACAATAAACCCCTCCCCCTTTTCAAAAATTATATTGACTGTAACAAAAACAGTTAAAACTTATTATAATATTCATTATTTAAAACAAAGGTGAGGGGACCACTAAATTGGTTGTAACAACTTTTCAAATTTGAAAATTATTCCCAATTTATTTCCCCCTAAAATATCCATCATCATATTATTAATTAAAATAAAATTAACTCTTTATTTGAAATCCAATATATAAATTTCTATTATTAAAATTTAAAATTTATATTTTTTCAAAAATCGGGAAGTGGAGTTACAAATCTCCTCTCCTTAAAATAATTTTGTCCTCGAAATTTAAGAGACAACAAAATAAACTCAAAGCAAATCTCAAGAAGGTTCAACATAATTTATTTATTATATTTAAGATTCTCAACATCAAAGTACACTCAAACAAACAAACTGGGGTAGCGCTCCCGCATTTCGTCCTCGCGCTCCCATGTAGACTCTTTCGGAGAGTGATGCCTCCACATGACGCAGACAAGTGGGATAGTCTGGTTCGGCAAGCGCTTCTTCCTCCGATCAAGGATCTCCACCGGCTGCTCCTCGTAGGTCAAGCTCGGACCCACCTCTAGCTCTGAATAGTCTACCACATGGCTCGGGTCTGGAATGAAACGTCGAAGCTGGGACACGTGGGAAATATTGTGAACTCCCTTCAAGCTAGCTGGAAGCGCAAGTCGATATGCCACCTCGTCAAATCTGCGCCGTCACATCGAAGGCCTGATGAATCTCGGACTGAGCTTTCCGCCTCTGCCGAAACGAATGACGCCCCTAGTCAGCGAGATCTTCAGGAACACTATATCTCCAACTGCGCAGTCTAGTGGCCGTCTGCTGCTGTCCGCCCAGTACTTCTGCCGATCCTGTACAACTCTGAGATGCCCTGAACCTTTGAGATCAAATACGATAATTACACAAAAAAAATAATACGATCTAACAATGATCAAGGATTAAATAGGCACGAATGGAATGAAGTTCAATTACATCTTAGAGGAGCAAAATCATGAAGACACAATTATTAAGTACGATCAAAAATCGATAGTTTAACACGTGTAGACTAGAACAAGATAGAAAATCATGTTCAAATGGACATGACTTAAGATCGAAGTTTAGACAAGTCACAAACGAAGTACGGAATCACAATCTGGTAATATACAATTTGAGGAATGCTAGAATTTTTTTTTAGCAAGGGTTGACTTAGGAGACGTACGCAATACTCAGGAGGTATTAGTATCAAATCAAAATGAACATGCAAGGATTTGTGATTCTCGAAAACCAATAAAAAGGAATATAGTTTCCATGGTGTCCGGGAACATATAGCTATTCGAAATCACTTTGCCTA